>OX375765.1:12593064-13193064 GCA_947359385.1 Chesias legatella
ATTTAATTTATTCTATGTACCAACTGATGTTTGAATACAATTTAACTGATACACGTGTGGTACCGATGAAACTCACGTTCGAGAAATACGTATTAGTTTGGCCATGAGAAACTAAAAATAGAAAAGTTTTGGCCTGATTTAACGTCTGCGTAGATTATGCTCTAGCACAGTTACTTTTTCAGTCAAGTAGCGAAAGTAGTAGGAACCTACTACTAGTATAATAATATAGTATAAAGTAGGGCTAGGGCTACCTGTCTCCTAAAAATCTATGCTGAAAAAAGTTCTAGCCTGGATGTTCTATATCTCTGGACTAAAAACTGTTTTTAAATTTGATCATTTTAAATTATTGGACGTTTCTGTGTATGTGTTTGACGGTGAACGTAGGACTTGATTCACGGATCCCGGGTACTATCGAATTAACCATGAAACCCTAAAAACTTAGGGATAGCTTAGCGTGTACCTTAAATCTGTCTCACTGTAAAAATGGATTAGTTAAAAATAGCGCAGGTTTTCAGGGGAAGTAAGCGGAGAAACAGATAGACTATTTTATTTACAGAGATTAATGGTTGCTTGAATGAGATCATTTTGTTAAAGTGAACCATAGTTGTTAATTTTGGTACACCATAGTTGTTAAAGTGAGTGAATAAAACAAAATGCATAAAGTTTATTAAATTAGTAAGTATATTGGAATTCAAATGAAATCATGCACATTAAATGTCATATTATTAAAAATTAGTACTCAAAGTACACAACCCTAGAATCTAGGTTTTGCTAAAAAATATTTAAAAAATGAAACTAATTCTAATCTAATTAAAACATTCGAATCAAATCAACCTTATTATCTAATACATTTTAAAATTTGCATTCATACATCAAGTAAGTGAAGCATTTATTAATCAAAAAAATATAGGTAATTCAAGATTCATACAATTTGTATGTTTTACAGTAATTCATAATTAGATAAAAAATTCCAAACAAAACACAATAGAATTATTTCATGAAATATTACTGAAATCGGATTGCACAGCATTTTTGAAAAAAAAAACCTTGAAAACTGACACTGTGTTAATTAGTAACTTGATACAAATGAAAATGTTAATAGTAATCATCAGGTTTATAAATTTAGTAAGAAAACATCAAATTAAAATTATAATTCAGTTAATATAAAATATAAGTTAATGCAAGAAACATGCATAATGCATGCAGGTTTTTATAATATGCTACTGTCATGCAAATAGCCTGTAGTGAACATTTTTAATACCTGCGTCATCAAATTAGTCTCAAAATCATCTTCAAAACTGACTTTCGCATAATAGAAACTAAGTGCGAACCATAAGTCAGTCCCCACTGTAGGCTTATGCCTTTAGTGCTGACTTATAACGCCTCGAATCATGGTACCGATAACCATTTAAAATGGAATTACTTACCTACAAAATAATCATTTCAATTAACATATAATTTAAAAAATAATCACCATTTCTTCTACAATGAGTTGAAAAATAATCTCAAAAAAAAAAAACCAGACTCATGTAACATAAATTTTTTCTCAAAGAAATATTATTATAAAATCACTCACACATTTTTCTTTCACTAGTAACGTAACCTTATGTACTATTACGCTGAGATTATTACAGCCTTTATTGTTTTCATAAAAACTATTTTAATATTACGTATAATTAATGCAAAATTTATTATTCAAAATTGCTTTGGAATGGATATTTGTACCGTGAATATTTGTACACTTACAGATAGGTAACATAAATGTTGGTGAAATCGATTATGAATCAAAAATGAGGTGAAATATAAAGTCTGATTTATCGAAAGCGTTAGTCAAACATATAAGAGTTATTATACATGAAAAGTATCATGATTTTCAAGTCTTATGTAAAGTCCCAAGTAAGTACAGTTAGCGAGGAAGTATTTAATTTGGTATAAGTAACGTTTGACAATATGACTTGATACTATCCGCTAGTGAACTGACAAACATGGGACTGTTGGTAAGACTTAAAAACTTACATTAAATGTTGAAAAGTAACTATAAATAATATCCAGTACGATTAAACGAAAGCATTAGTCAAAATACAATGTGATAAGACAATAATATTAATAAAAGTATCATGATTTACAAAATTGTGAGTCAAATAGTAAAATATCAAAAAAGGAGTATGTATAGCTGAAATTACAAAATAACCAAACGTGATTACCTGAAGTGTTAGTCAAATAAGTAAGATTGGATAGCTGAAATGTAAAATAAAATTAAGTACTATGAATAATAATTTCACAAGCACTAGTCAAATATTACAATGTAATTATTTTTTTTACAAATAATGGTCATCATGTATATTTTTTGTGGTCAAATATTTAAATAGATGACTGATTAAAAATAAATATGTAGAAAAAATGAGTTTCGTACATATTAGTCAAAAGGTGTAAAATTTATAAAGTATTTAGATCTTCAAATTTTAGTGTAGTCAAAAGAAGGAATTGATAAAAATGAACACAGTAAAAATACGAGGTATGTGATGACACTTCTGTCAGTCAGTATAACTGAAAAGTAGATATCTAATATTTTGATCTTTACAAATGTTACATAAAAAAATAAAGGAATCTTTTTTTTTGGACAACGAAGCATCATTAGGTTTTTCATGGTCAGATAGTAAAATAGGAATAAGTTAACATATGTAAGAAAATTATTATGATTTCCAAACATATTAGTCAAAAGAATAAAGTTTAAAAAGTATTTTGATCTTAAAATGGTCAGTGTCTAACGGTAGATATAAAAAATGTGCACAGTAAAACACGAGGTATCATGATTCACAAATGTTAGTCAAACTGTTATAATGGGAACTAAAAAACACTAATATTTTGATATTAAAAAATCAGTATAGTCAATAGTCAAACAGGAGATAAAAAACACTAATATTTTGATCTTCAAATACTTGCGTAGTCAAATAGGAGATAAAAAAATGAGCACAGTAAAAAAATTAGGTATCATGATTCACAAGTGTTAGTCAAACTGTTATAATGGGAACTAAAAAACACAAAATATTTTGATCTTCAAATATTGGTGTAGTCAAAAAGGAGATAAAAAAATGAGCACACTAAAAAAATTAGGTATCATGATTCACAAGTGTTAGTCAAACTGTTATAATGGGAACTAAAAAACACTAATATTTTGATCTTCAAATATTGGTGTAGTCAAAAAGGAGATAAAAAATGAGCACAGTAAAAAAATTAGGTATCATGATTCACAAATGTTAGTCAAACTTTTATAATGGGAACTAAAAACACTAATATTTTGATCTTCTATTAGTGTAGTCAAAATGTAGAGATAAAGAAATTATCACAGTACAACATGAGGATTCACAAAATTATGTCCGTCAAGTAGTAAAATATCAAAAAGTAAAAGACTTGGTTACTAAAATGTAAATTGAAAAATGAAGTACCATGCCAATAGCATTTTTACAAGTACTAGTCTTATATAGAAAGGTCCAAAAAAAATTAATTTTATGTATGATCATTATCTAAAGTGTCGCATGTTCAAATTGTAAAATAGGAAACAGTTAAAATTAAAAACATGTAGAATTTATCACGATTTTCAAACATATTAGTCAAATGATATAACTTAAAAAGTATTTTGATCTTAAAATTTTTAATATAGTCAAATAGCAGAGTTCAAAAATTGCACAGTTAAAACGAAGTGTTAGTCAAATTTAAAGTTAACGTTAAAACTGTAAAATACTAAACGCAAAATGTTATACATATGACAAATTATCAACTAACTCAAAACGTAAAATTTCTACTATAATGAATTATTAACAGGATGTTATAAAAAGCCAAAATATTCAAGATTATATAAATCACATGTACTATGAAGAAATCTTGAATCTTGGTAAATATAGGTAATAATATTCTATATAAATTACATATATATTGACAATAATAAATATGCTGAGAAATTACTGTTGTAGAATAAAATTATAACATAATATTTAAACATTTTACTATTTATAAATATGTAAACGATCATATTATAAAATTTAAAAACATGATAATAGTAAGGCAGTTACGATTATAAATTTATATTATCAGTCAAATTACTTTGGTAAAATGTAGAATATTTTCAATTTATGTTAAAACTATTAGTCATATATCATTTATGTTAGTAATAACTGAAGTATTCAGTTAAAACATTAATAGGGACCCATTTCAGTTGTATATATCAAGCACTAAGTACTTAGATAGTCAGCCCATTTTCTTGTTACATAAAACTAACACATATTTAACTTAGCTTTGAGCAATAAGGCACTAGTTTCTATGACAAAATGGCACATTGGAGATCATTAAGTAATCAAATAAAAATTATACTTAAAATTAACTTATTCCTAAATTTCACACTTAAGTACGTTGTGAGATATTAATAAATCAATTGGATCAGGAGTTTTTTCTTATGTTCAGAAGTCACTGATAGAGTAGACGGTCCACCTGGTGTTAAGTGGTAACCACTGCCCATAACAATGAAAACCACTTGGGCCCCCCCTTACTTAGGTAGAGTAACACCCAAGACGCATCGCATGCGCCCGTAACCAGACGTAAAATGTATAAACAAATTAAACCTTTTATTAATGACATTTCATATAATTATTTTGTTCAAAAGCTGTATGCTGTGGTGCATGATAAGAAAAGTGCTGTATTTTAATATTTTTGTCATTGTTTTTGATTTAGACCATTTGAACATAATTTTTCTACAACCCATTTAAGTTACTGTTCAAAATTAACACAAATGTACCTAAAGAACTAGTGAAATCATGTCCTAAAGATGAATAAAGCCTTTCTTAAAGTTAGTAAACCAAGTAGTTTCAATTGGTCAACCTTTACCAAATAAATAGCATACATTTCCTGTGACCATGCTATGTCAAAATATCGTGATCCAGGAGCTAAAAAATATCATAATCCATGGATTTTATATCATAACAATACCATAGAAAGTTACCTAAATTCTAAATGTTAGTATTGTCAAGTCTACACACATTTATGGCGATTCCAAAATGTTAGTATTGTCAACTCGGCACATATTTATGGCGATTCCAAAATGTTAGTATTGTCAACTCGGCACATTTTTATGGCAATTCCAAAATGTTAGTACTGTCAACTAGGTACATGTTTATGGCAATTCCAAAATGTTAGTACTGTCAACTAGGTAGTTTATGGCAATTCCAAAATGTTAGTATTGTCAACTAGGTACATGTTTATGGCAATTCCAAAATGTTAGTACTGTCAACTAGGTAGTTTATGGCAATTCCAAAATGTTAGTACTGTCAACTAGGTACATGTTTATGGCAATTCCAAAATGTTAGTACTGTCAACTAGGTAGTTTATGGCAATTCCAAAATGTTAGTATTGTCAACTAGGTACATGTTTATGGCAATTCCAAAATGTTAGTACTGTCAACTAGGTAGTTTATGGCAATTCCAAAATGTTAGTACTGTCAACTAGGTACATGTTTATGGCAATTCCAAAATGTTAGTACTGTCAACTAGGTAGTTTATGGCAATTCCAAAATGTTAGTACTGTCAACTAGGTACATGTTTATGGCAATTCCAAAATGTTAGTATTGTCAACTCGACACACAATTTTATGACGACGGACTCTGGCAACTTAAAATATGACTGAAAAGTTGTTTAGAACCATTCATGATATGGAATACATGATTAGATATAAAACAATTATTATGGCCCGTTGAAGCTTCTTTAGTTCCAGCCAAAATCCACTAACGTAATGAGAAATCCATGTTATTTTTTTATCACATGAGAGGGATGAAATCATTGCTTTATTCTTCATCTTCATGTCCATTGGAATGGATGAAGCTAAGGAGCTCTACATATAAAAGGCAGCGTGGACCCGGTTAGAAGTTTGTTCAGTTAATGGCTCCGATAATTAATATTAATTCTCCATGGTAACCATGCAAGTTTAATATCTGCGCCTACCGTTGCTCTTGACCCTCGTGTTCTTCAGCTTGATGGTGGTGGACTGCAGGGGCTTTCCGTTGTTGTCACTACGGAGTACCGGGCAGTATGTACTGGGGAACAATAAAATGTAATTATAAGGAATCGAAGATATAGGGGCATACGTAGTTGTATTGCTTATTAGGGGCAGAAGTTACCACTTAACACCAGGTCCTCCCGTACTTAGGTACGACAAAACCCAAGTCGCATCGTATGCGGCTGCAGCTCTAAGACGTGAAGGTGGAATGTCACATGTGCCTGTAATTTCACAATGTGGTTGCCGGTGAAATTACAGGTTTCCCTTCCAACCGGAACGGAGTAACTCTAGTGTAAAGTGCGGAAGGAATGGGCATGGTGGCAGTACTTCCCCGGACGAACTTGGCGAATTTCTACTGCTCTTAAAACTTACTATCAAGTTAGCTATTGTGCCAACATAAGTAATGGTCGAGAGCGTGGTGGTCTAGCGGTACTGACCGAGTTCAATCCGGAGGTCGCCGGTTCAAATCCCGATGTGCACCTATAAGTTTTTCGATTGAAAGATTTATGTGCGCAATACCACGTTCTCAAAACGGTGAAGGAAAACATCGTAAGGAAACCGACATGTCCTAGAACTAAAAATTCGAAGACACGTGTCGGGTGCACGAAAGGAGCCTCTTTGAGGCGCACTTACAATCCTTTCACCACACTGGTTCGACAGAACCGGGTGACTCGAAGAAGAAGAGTAATGGTGCAATACTAACATTGTATGAGCATTGTCCCCGGAGACGCCACAAGTGGAACACACATGAGACCGCAGTATCGGACACGTCACAATAGTCTTAATCCCAATTTTCTCTTTCACATTATGTGTAGCGTAGACTACAGGTGTTTCACCGTTCTTCCTGCAGAAAGTGCACATCTTTGGCGACTTACTCGGGTTGAAGGAGGCACTTGGACCGACAAACGGTTCTTTGAATGGCGTTGGCATTCTTGGAGAGAATGGTGATTTAGTTGGAGGCGTCAAGCTGGTCATTTTTGGGGATGCTGAAAGAGTAGGAGAAACGTGAGTAGAGCTTTTGGCCGGAGATTGAAATTCAAAAGCTCTGCGCTCAGCCGGGAATAGCTCGTAGACGTTTGGAATGTATTTCTGCTCGTAAGATCTGGGTGGCGTGTGTAGCAGGTTTTCAGGGTGCCACATCAAATTGGTGTTTAGTTCATCCATGGTATTCAACGTTTGGGTTTCCGTATTTGCCATGATTTTCCTGCCGATGATTGGACGTTGCCTTCCAACCGTGAGAGGTGTTTCAAATTCAGTTCTTACATTTCCCACCTCTGGATTTATCGGAGTATCAGACAGCTTTGAGTTCATCCAATTTTGACATGATCTCTTATTAATATGTTCCATTGCAGTCACAAAATAAGGTCTCCCATGGGTATCGAAAACAACCTCTGGTTCTAACTGTGTATCGTGGTCTTGCCTCCAACGCGGAGCCCTCTGATACGAGTGTGCCTGAGCTTCAACCTCCGATCGGAGCATGTCTGATGCGAGCCGGTATACAGATAGTTCATGCAAGGAATCTGGAGATGTGTCGGTAGAACTGGATGAGCGTGCCATTGAAGACTGGTTGAATGAGCTGATGCATGCATTGCTTGGTGTGGGTAATATGTATTTGTCTGAAAACAAAGTATTCTGTTATTATGTGGTTAATCTAATAAGAACGTTTTTAGTTTATTTAGCATAATTTTCTATTATATAATATTGTCAAATTTATGAAACATATTTCTTTTTTATATGAATATGTAAAATCTGTTAGATATCACATTATATTTATTGGATATCAGATTGGCTGGCCACACAGCTCAGTTGGTAGTAATTCTGCCTTCTGTGCTGTAGGTCGTGGGGTCGATTCCCACCCAGGACAAATATTTGTGTCACGAACATGGGTGTTTGTTCTTTCTGTGTGTGATGAATATAAAAATAATAAAAACTTTTTTATATGTCTTTTTAAACTATATTTATATGTATGTTATGTATCAGTTATCTAGTTCACACAGTATAAGTTATGCTTGGTTTGGGGTAGATGGCACTGTGTGAAATTTCCATCAATTTTTATTATTTATTTATACCTGGACTATTGTGCATGTAGGAATCAAACCTGAGCACCTCAAACCAATATGCCATTGAAGTTGTCAAGCAGACAGTAATATACGGCAAAAATGATTATTTTCAGGTTTACTGCAGTAAATTAATTTTGGCAATGACTGTACACCACCAGGTATCATATAGTGCGATACACATAAATAATTATTTAATTAATGTTTTTATATTATGTATTTTTTAGGTTGGTATAGTCTATGGGCCCTGTAATTAAATAAATACTAATAATATTACTTTACTCAATCACGCCGGAACGGATGAACGATCCAGATGGGACTTGGTAACAGAATAGCTTATATCTTGGATTAACGGCTTACAGGCTACTGTTAATGCCGGAAAAGTGCAGTGTTCGAATAGAATGACTTAAAATAAAAAAAATAAAATAAAATTGTACTGAATAATATGTTAAAAGACTTTTCGTTTCTCCAAACAGTTTAGCGTGATTTCACTCTCGTCGCGGCAGTACAATTAATTCTAGCAGCTTTCTTTATAAAAAAAAAAAGTACATCCTGTTTCTTAGTATGAAAATAACTTTTAGGGATGAAGGAAATTCGTGGTATCTGCCTAGCCCTCAGGGGGCTAGGGCGTTATATTTATTATTATGTAGATACATATCCTTTCTCATTGCCAGATTAAACAAACATATGTTAAACGGAAACCAGGTATATTCGGGTTTCAGTCATAAAGTAACTTTTCAATGGTTTTTTGCTAAAACAAAATCAAAAACATACCGTTCTCGCTGCCTGTTGCGTTAATCCGGTTAATTTCTGTCACATAATCCATCACGCTTCTCGCTGGATACATTTTACGACCTGAAATACCAACAGATACAACTTTTCATACACAATTTTAATCTATTTACATTTTGTCTGATTTTGTACATAAATTCAGTGACAGTGATGCCAACTCCTACAGAATGTTCCCCCTAAGACCAACTTTAAATTCCCCTAAATATCGCCCTAATATATATTAAAAACCCCTAAAATTTTTGTTGTACACCCGGTTTGAGGTAATTTAAATATAAATTAAAAATACATTCAAGTAGTATGAAGTAGCTGTTGTATTTATGCCGGTACAATTTACATACATTAAGATTCTTAATTAATGACTTTATAATATTGATGATAACAATTAAATTAAACGATTATTTTCATTTCTTAACTTTTCTTTGTTCAAATTTAGTTTTTCTTAACTTACAATCACATATAATATTTTTCCGATATTTCAGTTATTTCATTTTTTCAGAGTTTACATTTAGTTTAGTTTGTTGATTGGATTCGAGGCTTAATATAAAATTTATAGCCGTGCGGTGAAAAAAAAACTTGTATAATCTAGCCACCTAAAGAACCCCCTGGATATCTTGATTCCCCCCTAAATTTGGGGGGAAAACCCCCAAGTTGGCATCACTGCATAAATTCCTAAATTTCAGAAAATGGAGGAAGTGACGATAGTTTTGTTTGCTTGCTTCGTTCGGGCGGAAGCACTTGTCGAATATTAACAAATAGCAATCAGAAACCTCAAAAATAAAAACAATATTAATATGATAATGAATAATTATAATACATAATTTTCAAATTTTGTAGGTGAAAATGAAATTAAAGAATAGTATTTTACGTTCGACTGCCTTCTAATGGCGGCTGATTCAAAAAAACTGTGTTGTCCAAATAGACTTTTATAGTTTAAGTAGGTCTGTATTTGAGCCTAATAGTAAATACATATAAATAAAAAATTCACTTCTAATTAACTCCACAGAAACTTACGAAAAACATTAAATTCATGTTATATTTATATAAATTCTTTAGGAATACATTTATTGTGGTATTCCTCAGTAGTTGAAATACAGTTCCACTAAAATAACTTCTAATGAGAGCAGTTTTCTTAAGCCTTTCCTTGTCCCTTACTCTTTCGTTCTCTACTTCCCAGTAATCTCTACCTGCCTTAAGAAATAAATAATAATATTAGAACTCGGCAGAAGCTCTACCAGCCTAAAGAAATAAATAATAATATATAATGTTAAATCAATGTAAGTACTTACTTAATAACCTGAACTAAAAATGTATAATTTTTATACTTATACCTTAACCACTATCTTTTTCCCCTTTGTCTAGTTTCGTTTGGTAGAAGAAAGCATCGAGTTAAAATCGACTTTGAACTTTATTTTGATCAAAAGGGTGTAGATAAAAGAACTATAGATGTAGATTAATGAAACTTACAGTTAAAACTTACCTGTTAGAAGAAACTTTGCACTCAGAACGAAATTATATATAACTTTAACACGTACGTCCACTCACGACGAAAATCACTCGACGAATGAAAGAAAAAACTGCATTTTTATCTTGTCGGCACTTTACAAAGCCAACCGCCGTTCAAAAAGTCCTTTGCGGCTTCCTCAAAGGTTTTGCCGAGGGCCCGATGCCGACTTTTGCGGCACGTGTAAGCCATTGGCTCTACTACTCGACGCTAGATGGCGTTGTATCAAGCCCCAAAGTAAGCTAAACATAGCTTGTATCATGGAAACTAGAAACTGATATAATACTTATATACTTTTTGTAAATATATGTATACAGTACATATCAACAATCAAACATAGAACAAACACCTATGTTCGTCACACAAATGGTTGTCCTGGGTGGAAATCGAGCCCACGACAACGACACGATAAAGTTGAACATTTGTTGTCAGTAGATGGCGTTGTTATGAATATGTAAGTGTCGGCTGTTGCGGCCTAGTGAGAGATGAGCAAAGTGAATCGGATCCGACGGTAGCGTGTTCAACCTCACGGTTTAATAACATTAATAAAAATATTATTGGTGTACATTTCTCACAGTACCATATAGTCCCCAAGCTAAGCATAGCTGAAAAAACCTGAGGTTTTGCACGAAAGGAGCCTCTTTGAGGCGCACTTAAAATCCTTTCGCCACACTGGTTCGAGAGAAACAGTGACTCGAATAGAATAGGTACAGTCACTGTAGCCGTTCCCGCCGCCAAGCGCCAGGTAGACAGATATGGGTGCCGGTGTAATTACAGGCACATGGCACGTTCCACCTTCTCATCTCAAAGTTACGGGCGCATACAATGTGGCTTGGATCTTCCTATACCTAAATAGGGGACCCAAGACTTTGGTTTTGGGACCCTAGACTTTCTGGTTTTGTTATTGGCAAGGTTTTGGTTCTAGGATTTAGTAGTTTGGTTAGGGTGTGTACCACTCTGCCACCCCGCTCTACCTAATTACATACCTAAAGTATTATGTATTCTATGGTAACAATAACAAAATTAGTACGTTATGTTGATGCGAAAGTAGAGCAAGGTCCTATACAATTATATCGATTGTTTTGTTGTAAATACTTTGCCAACCTACGTGCGTTGTGGTTCAATTCATGAAACATAGCGATATAAAAGGAGCCTCATTCGGGAGGCGCATTTTTTTACGAATTAAATTTTCCGGATCGATCCTACGGCCTACCTTAAGTAGTAACTTCTGCCCATAACCAGCAATAGTTTGAGTCGTTACGTACAACAAGCCCCAAGTCGCATTACGCGCTCGTACCTCTGAGACGTGAAGGTGGAATGTCTCATGTGCCTGTAATTTCACCGGCTGTCACCTTAATCTTTACGGCGATTGCAGGAACTGACTGTGACGTCTGATCAGCCTATAACACCCCGAGTATCAAGCACAGCGGTAGAGATCTGCCTGTTCATTTATTTCATCTTTTTCATTTGGTTTTATTATAAATCAACTTAATTTAACGACACTGGTACACTTAATTTTAAGGTAAGTGAGGATTTATTAAATTATTTTACACGACAAAGTATACACATGGCATACAATACATATTAACACCCAGACACAACAAACATCTATATTCGTCACACAAATATTTGCCCTGGGTGGGAATAGAACCACTACCTCAGCGCAGAAAGCAGTTACTGAGCTTTGAGGCCTGTCATAACATTTGACACTGGTTTGCGAGTACACTCGTGTCACCCAAAAAAATCGCCACAAATTGATCATTTTTCTTTCTTTCCCTGGCCCGATATTCTCTTGTAACTTACACCACAGCCATTAACGATGTGGCCATCTTACATTTGTTTATTGTTATCAGTAGTATTGTATGACGAGACTTGACGTTTGAAGATCTAATGAAATCGAGGTCTTCTTTCATGCATTGTTATGTGGGTGTCTGCTGACAGGTGATTATATATATTACTAGCGTTTACCCGCGGTTCTACACATGTCTCTAGGTAAATAAATAATGATGGACATTTCACACAGCGCCATCTAGCCCCAAAGTAAGCTAAGCATAGCTTGTATCACGGGAACCAGACAGTTGATATAATACTTATATACTTTTCTTTTGTAAATACATACATATAATACATATTAACACCCAGACACAGAACAAACATCAATGTTACAAATGTTACATAAATGTTTGTCCTGAGTGGGGGTTGAACCCACGACCTACAGTGCAGAAGGTAGGGTTACTAACCAACTGAGCTGTGAGGCCAGGTAGATTGACATGCACGCTACCCGCTCTCGCATCTCGTAAGTGGGCAGACAGCCCACTTTAAAACGCATTTATAATCCAAAATCCAAAACACGTGGAACGAATTATGAACTAAATCACGAATCGTCACAAGATCTCATTGCGTCATAAGATAAACCAAAAATATGATTTTCGACATAATTGTGAGCCATTTTTGGTTCTGCTCTTGATCAGTCCGGCCCAAGGCAAGGATGGAGCGATATCCAATTATGGCGCCCCCCTTGCCCCCCTTGCTTGCCCCAAATATATACCAGTTTACTAATTGAGTAAAATACTTAATAATATTGGTGAATATTTTACACAGCGCCTTCTAGCCCCAAAGTAAGCTAAGCATAGCTTGTATCATGGGAACCAGACAACTGTGTAATACTTATACACTTTTTTGTAAATACGTACATATAATACATATTAACACCCAGACAAAACAAACATATTGTTCGTCACACATCAAGTCACCGGGGAAGTACTGCCACCATGCCCATTTCTGTCACTAAGCAGTAAGGCGTTCGCGTTACTGTGTTCCGGTTTGAAAGGTGTGGTTGCCGGTGAAATTACAGGTACATGAGACATTCCACCTACACGTCTCAGAGTTACGGGCGCATACGATGCGACTTGGGTTTTGTCGTACCTAGTAGGGGAGGACCCAAGTCGCATCGGTTGTTATGATGGGCCGAGGTTACCACTTACCACCAGGTGGGCCGTCGGCTCGTTCCGTAACTATATAACATAAAAAAAAACATATTTTTGTCCTGGGTGGGAATCGAACCCACGACCTGCCGCGCAGAAGGCTGAGCTGTGAGGCCAGTGTATTTAAAACGAACAATATGGTTGATGTCTCATTTTTATTCAGAAAAACTGGTTCTTGATCTCATTCCGAACGCAAAGGAAGCAATAATTGCACCATCAACAATATGCGAATAATTAAATTACAAAACCACAGGAAAGATTGCCCGGTTCCATTGACACCATAAAGAACCCTAATCTTAATCAGCGCGCCCAAAAATTAGCCAAGCGTGAGTTGGGTACTGCTAAACAGGGTTCCGTATCAAAATTGTTAGTTTTTTTTATACCAGTCAATACTTTGAATTTTTAAGTTTTTGACATGTATAGTTATTAATATGGATCTAATCTGAAATAAAATGATAAATAAAATAAATAAATAAATATAATATATTTTATATTTTATATAAGAATATATTATATTCTCATTAAATCAATAGTATCTAGTCAATGACCGTGGCAATCCTTAAATATTCCTAGGTACAGTAAATCCAAAAGTTAGGCCTTCACTACAGGCTTTGCCTAGTGTGAAGACCGCAGAATAAATAATAGTTTGTATGAACGTAATCAGCACAATAATGTGTATGCTTTAGGTATAACTACTTAATTATTGTTAACTCCAGGTCGTTTAATTCAGTTTTTTTTTATTCTTTAAGCTAGTTTAATTTATTATTGTAATGCAAATAAAATATTTTTAATTTTCATTTTTTTCAATGTGCCAATTATAACTAATATATAAAAAAAAATCCTGCCAACGGAGCTGTGAGGAAGATCAAAATAAGACAATGCGTTCAATAATTTAATATAATAAGATGCACTACTTACCCTAGTGATCTAATCTTACCATACGATGCAACTTGGGTCTCTACCTAAGTAGGGGAGGACCCAAGTTGTATTGCTTGTTGTGGGCATAGCCACTTAAAACCAGGTGGGCCATCTGCTCGTTTTAACCTTATCACATAAAAAACTAGCGGTACTGTGTCGTTATCACACAAACGTCTCGCGTAAACGCTTGCTGAACCCTAAAATTCCCAATGAGGAACTGATAGTAATCTATTGCGTGGGAACCCTTGCGAACAGTTGATAGATCTTTCTCCCAAGTCTAACATATTTATCTAGACGATCTATGTACTCACTTATGTATCTAATGTATGTGTATATAAAGTCCGCTCAGATAAATTGTTCAGAAGAAACTGGACGAAATAACCGAATAAAAATAATAAGTATGTATCAGTTGTCTGGTTTTCATGACACAAGCTATGTTTAGCTTCCTTTGGGGCTAGATGGCGCTGTGTGAAATGTCCACCAATATTTATTTATTTATCTCGCATTTGGATGGCATATTTTTGCTACTTATACTGATTTAAAAATCAAACTAATGAAGCTATTTTGAAGAAATTTCCATAGAACTAATCTGAAAGTATAATATCCTTTGAATATTTTTTCGTTTTATGAATATTGGAGTTTTCAGTTATCAAGTCCTACTAATATTATAAACGTTAAAGTTTGTATGGATGTTTGTCACTCTTTCACGCTCAAACGGCGAATGGATTTGGTACCAAGATATCTTATATCCTGGATTAACACATAGGCTACTTTGATCGCGGGTAACACCGCGGGGCGCAGCTAGTTTAAACATATAAATAAACCTGAATTGAGCTCCTCCTCATTTTCTAAAGTCGGTTAAAAATTGGTGTTATAACCTAGTCTGTAGGTTATACCATCTCAGTCGGATTACCAAATAACGATATATTTACCACGAGCGCACTGTGGGTAATTTATTGTGTCTAACCATTGTAATTACTCAGTTTTAATTTGCATATTTCAATCTTAAGATTTAACTTAAGGCTGGTGCAATTACTATGTGGGAAATAAACTTTTTTCACCTGATTACTTTATTTGCTCAGTTACCGAAAACGGTGAAGGAAAACACAGTCAGGAAATATGTCTTAGTAAGAAACATCCAAGGCTTATGTGATATCTATAAAGAATCGAATTGGACTGCCTTTTTGATTGAAATATATGCTGTTACGACAAATTTAACGCCCCCACACAAACCTTACCCATTTAAATTTACAAATATGTTCTTACGTGTAGTTAAATTGACCTTATGCTAAACAAAATTTAATTCGCTACATATATATATTACGAATAGCGTAGGAGTTAAAAACCAGCTATAATTGTCGTCAAGGGAAGTGCTGCCACCTTATCTGCCTTTTTGACCTTGTCTTGTGTCTTTCTGCCGCCAAGCAGTGTATTTTTTTTGGACAATTCACACAACGCCATCTAACCCCAAACTAAGCATAACTTGTATGAGAACCAGACAACTGATAGAATAAATACTTTTTTATTGTAAATACATATTATACATATATTAACACCCAGACACAGAACAAACATTAGTCACCAAATGTTTTCCCCAGGTGGGAATCGAGCCCACGACCTACAGCGCAGAAGGCTTACTACCAACTGAGCTGTGAGGCCTGTCAAGTATTTACAATTTTTTTTATTACATTGCTCTGTCCAGAACACATTAAATTTAAATGGTATATGGGTGTCGTTGAAATTACAGGCCGTGAGACATTACAGCTTCACGTCTCGAACTTACGATGCGGTCTTCCCATAAGGAAACCATAACGTATTATGTTATGGGCACTAAAAGAGGGGTATCTTTGCTCGTTAAAAAAAAGTCACATCTTTATAGATGATGAGATGATATAGAGAATGAACCAGTCATTTATATGACTGATTCATTCTCGTCTGTTGTGAGTAGGCTCGGTTGCGTTTCGGTATTAAAATTGGGCAACTCAATAATTCGTCTTGCAATGTTCTGGTCATAAATTAGTTTGGTAATTTCTCGTTGGAAGCACCCAATCTCGAAACCATGCAGCATTGATGATTAGGAATTATTACAGTTTCGTGCAATATGATCGTTTATTTCATTACAAAAGCATCGATTTGTATAGAAATCTTCTAGTATTGTTAGGGATATATAGTTATAGAGCGTGGTGGTCTAGCGGTACTGAACCCTGAGTTTCAATCCGGAGGTCGCCGGTTCAAATCCCGACGTGCACCTATGAGTTTTTCGATTGAAAGATTTATGTGCGCAATACCACGTTCTCAAAACGGTGAAGGAAAACATCGTGAGGAAACCGACATGTCCTAGAACTAAAAATTCGAAGATATGTGTCGAGTGCACGAAAGGAGCCTCTTTGAGGCGCACTTACAATCCTTTCATTCAGCGTTTTGAGAACGTGGTATTGCGCACATAAATCTTTCAATCGAACAACTGATAGGTGCACGTCGGGATTTGAACCGGCGACCTCCGGATTGAAACTCGGGGGTCAGTACCGCTAGACCATCACGCTCTAACAAAGAACTAAAATTGGCTAAAGACTCTCCTTCAAGGACCGGTGAATCACGCGCGCGATTGAAAGTCGATGATAAATAATTAGTTTAAAATTACGTAATGTATGAGATTATGAGGGCGGAGTATTTCTCCAAGCTTTAATTTTAGCTTGGGGCGTTTTCTAAACGCTTACCAGACATGTGTTTATGTTATCACCTAACGCCAGAACTGAAGTAAATTATACCAAAGTTTTTGATGTGAAACATCTATAGCCGCACGTAAAACCGATTTCTGGTGTGGCGACGCGTCGCCACGGCATGCGTTGCATATTACTTTTACAAAATAATGTCGATGTTTCACATCTGCCAGGCGTCCCGTGACGGCAATTTTTTTTTTTTGTATTCTTCTATTTTAATAAATGATTATTCTATTCTATTCTACTGCTCAGCTGAGCTTTGTAAAGTCAAAAACTTTATTTTCATAGAATTCATAAAAAATTGCTTAGAAACGTCAATAATTCATAACATAAGGTCACGCGTACCTACTTATCGCAAAGTTTGACGCCTGTTCAAACCCTATCCGACCCTCCATGGAGAACAGACAAGAAACTCCTAAAGGAGGGTTTCCTTCTTTATCGAGAGCACGAACCTCGTAAAAATCTGAGTATTTGTACATTTATGAATAAATAAAATACTGAAATAAGATATTACAAGATGTTTTGTGTGTCGTTGAGCAACGCGACATCGGATGAAAGGCCAATTAACATTGATTTAGTCACTAAAGTCAGTCCACTACCAAGTCAGTGCTGACCCTATACTGCCTAACTTAAATATTACCCTATGATATTTCAATTATCCTTTAGTATAATAGGCAATTCCTTATATAATATTTAATTTAAAATCAATGCTTGTCTTGGCTTGACTTGACTGGCGTCGCAGATCAGTTGGCAGTAACTCTTGACTCCTGCGCTGCAGGTCGTGGGTTCAATTCCCACCCAAAACAATCATTTTTTGTGACGAACATAAACGTTTATTTTGTCTGAGAATTAATATTTATTATAAAAAAAGGATGTAACTATTCTATCAGTTATCTGGTTCATAGTTGGTATGCTTAGTTTGGGACTAGATGGCGCTGTGTGAAATTTTCACTAATAGTTAATATTAATTTTATTAGAAATAATTAAGCCATTTGCAAAATTAGCACTTATGTAAAAGAAGGAACTTGTTAATGGTATAGAGAGAATATAGGTAATATATATATAGCTAATATATATAAAAAATGTGAGCCGTCACGGGACGCCTGGCAGATGTGAAACATCGACATTATTTTGTAAAAGTAATATGCAACGCAAGCCGTGGCGACGCGTCGCCACGCCTGAAATCTGTTTTACGTGCGGCTATAGATGTTTCACATCAAAAATATATAGCTAATGCTAACATCAGGGCTGTAACCTAACTGTACAAATTAGGAATTATGTGAAATAAAGTTTTATTATTATTTATTACCATTAAGGACTTCGTTTCTTTCTTTGTCTTATGGTCTTGTGACCTATGACCATTTATTTAAATAATTAGTGAGTAATTACAAAATGAAGATTAGGCAGATTAGTATGCCGTGGGTAACTCTATTGTGAAATACAGTTCGGTATTGTACTGCCCCATCTAACTATGATTTATGGTGGAAAGCGTAAGAGGGGCGCAACCTTTTTGATAACATCTTTGGAGGAAATATTAATTATTTTACTTATATCATAATAATTTGTATTAAGTAATTTTACAGTCCTCACAACTTGGTTAATGTCTCTCTGCCTTCTGTGCTATGGATCGTGGGTTCGATCCCCACTCAGACAAACATTTGTGTAACGAATATAGATGTTTTTATGTGTCTGGGTATTTATATGTATTTATTTACCAAATAAATATATGTATTCTATTAGTTGTCTGGTTCCCGTAATACAAGCTTTGTAGTTTGGGGCTAGATGGCGCTGTGTTGTGAATTGTTCACCAATATTTTTACATACATAATACACACCATACCACCAGAGTATAAGATGACTCAAGTCGCATTGCGTTGCGTCCATCCATACCAGTTTCAAATAAAGTCTTATTGTTATTGTCGGAACTGCGACTTAACTGATATGTGTCAATCTGCCTTAATGCACCGACATTACTGCCTGACGGCAGAAATCTCATCTTACATGTGTTAATTTACTTACTTAAAAAAAACTGAATTTGTAACAATCGGACTAAAATGTGTAGCGCATCTGAACCGTGATCTTTTACCGGATCAAGGCCGGCAATTACAATCGACATACATTTTAACTATCACTTAAACAAGAAAAAACGCATATTTTTGAGATAAAGCATCTTGATTGCATATTTACATAAGATATTGTTGAACATCTGTTGCACTGAAACATAAATAAATATAATAAATAAATAATGGTGGACATTTCACACAGCGCCATCTAGCCCCAAAGTAAGCTAAGCATAGCTTGTATCATGGGAACCAGATAACTGATATACATACTTATATACTTTTTTTTTGTAAATACATACATATAATACATTATTAACACCCAGACACAGAACAAACATCAATGTTACAAATGTCACATAAATGTTTCTTCTGAGTGGGGATCGAACCCACGACCTACAGCGCAGAAGGTAGGGTTGCTAACCAACTGAGCTATGAGGCCAGTCTAAATGAGAGAAGATTTTTGATTATAAATATCATTGATTTGATGATAATTTACACCAAAGTGTAGTAATATATGTAAGCACTAGGCGTCGGTGAAGAGCAATGGACTGCATATTTTATAGATTACTAGCTGTTGCCCGCGACTTCGTCCGCGTGGAATTCGGTTTTATCACGCACCCGTATTTTACCCCTCGGAAAACTAGCTTAAGTTACTCCTTACATCAGCTATCTGCCAGTGAAAGTCCCGTTAAAATCGGTCCAGCTATTTCAGAGATTAGCCGGAACAGACAGACAGACAAAAATTGTACAAAATGTTGTTTTGGTATATGTACCGAGTATAAATCCATATGCACTTAGTAAAAAGCGGTTATTTTAATAATACAAACAGACACTCCAATTTTATTTATTTGTATAGATTTATATTATCTAAGACGCACTAAAATCAGACTAGTTAGAGAGAGTGACATGATTAGTATTATAACTAGTTTAGTCTGTTTTAGGAGAAAATATTGATCAGGAATTTAGACTTATAAAACTAAAGTTACTAAGGTATTATGCAAGGTTACTGGTAACGCATAGGGTATGCGTTAGTTACCAATCAAAAAGTGATTTAGATTAGCAATAACAACTTTGGTTCTATGACTTTTGCCAAAATGTAAAATAAGTCATTTTTTTTGTAGTTTTTCTCGTAATTTCTATCAATCATTAGCTCTATGCAACTTTTTTTTTTTATGTAATACAGTTGCAGAACGAGCTGACGGCCCACCTGGTGTTAAGTGGTAACCTCAGCCCATAACAAGCGATGCGGCTTGGGTCCTCCCCTACTAGGTACTACAAGACCCAAGTCGCAACGTATGCGCCCGTAACTCTGAGACGTGTAGGTGGAATGTCTCGTGTGCCTGTAATTTCACCGGCAGCCACACCTTTCAAACCGGAACACAGTAACGCGAAAGCGTTACTGCTTGGCGGCAGAAATGGGCATGGTGGCAGTCCATCCCCGGACGAACTTGGCGAGTGTTCTACTGCTCTTCAAACTATGTTTCATTCATTCTATTCTGGCGTAAATATGCGCAGTCAGCTACGCAATCGCCCAAAATACAAACATTTGCAACGTAAACTATTACATTTAAGAGGTTATGCGTTAGTTACTAGTAAGAGTAACACTATATAATTTTATAATATGAAATTAAACTTTGATATAAGTGTTAATTTAATTATATTGCATCACAATAAAATGCATTAATCCATCACTCTGTCTTAAGTTTATCAGTCAGCCATCACGATGTCTAAATCTTAAAAAGAAATGACGAAAACCAATGAAAACAACAAATAGACGAAGAATGCAAATGTAATGAGGAATTATAAGCATGTAAAGATAATTATCGGCTACTGATGCCAGCAACATTACAAAAGACGCGTAAAGATGCGCCCTCCATTGCGGTCTATAAAAACTTATTTCTGGTAGAATGTGTAGCAGTACGTTGCCTGATCTAGATCAGTGTGTTGTGTTTCGCGGCAATATATTTCGCGGGATTTCACTGTCAGTGATTTGAAAAAAGTTTATTCTGTGCCAGTACACGAGTCGAGATAAAAGTGAGTGTTTCCAACAATGGAATCATTTTAATAATCATGGTCTTGTTGAGAGAAAAGTTATTTATGACAATG
Source organism: Chesias legatella (assembly GCA_947359385.1). Taxonomy (NCBI): domain Eukaryota; kingdom Metazoa; phylum Arthropoda; class Insecta; order Lepidoptera; family Geometridae; genus Chesias; species Chesias legatella. The sequence goes on from OX375765.1 coordinate 12,614,248, forward strand.
GCTAAAGCGAACGAAGGCAGTACAAAGAAAAAAAAACTGTTAAAAAATTTGACTTCTTATACATTTTGCTATTTTTTTTTAAAATATTTATGGGAGTCTTTACTGTATTCGAATAGGTATGAAATTACAAACAGATACTAAAAAAACTACAAACAATACTTTTTTTAGTTATTCAAATAAAATCCAAATAGATTAAAACCTCTTTTTCAAAATATTAGGTGAAGGTCCAATGATACCGAAAGACTTTTGCGCAATAATTATTTTAATTGTAATACGCTTACGTTTCGTTGTGATAAGATCATCACTTTCCAACGATGGGAAAAAGGCGGGAACATTATTGTGGTGGAATTAATGAAATTCCTTTGTAACTAGACAGATGGACAAACTGAGAAAGTACAATTTCACTTGTACTTTCTCAGTTTATATAATCAAGTTTCATAATATAGTCTCAGGATATTTACAGTGGCTGACATACTCAATAAACTAATATGTTCTAAGTCCACTAAAATCATAAGAGAATGAAAGATAATTAAGCATTTAAACAGCTAATCAAGCAGACATGACGGCCGCTGCCGCGGCACCCTCGTTCCGCTCACTCGCCTCGTGTGTGTTCACAGTTCAGACGTAAAACTAGATCGAATTATTTCGAGGTAGATCTACACAGCTCACAATTTACTTAGGCTAGGCTTGAAATGTTAATTTGGTTAGGATACCTAGGCATTATAATTTATCACTACATAGTATGAAACAAAGTCTCTTCCCGATGTCTGTCTCTATGTATGCTTAGATCTTTAAAACTACGCAACGGATTTTGATGCGGTTTTTTAATAGATAGTATGTAATAGCTCTAGGTCATTTTATATCTACGTTAAAGTCAAAGTCAAAATCTTTATTTCCACAGAATTCAAAAGAAATTGCTTCAAAACTTCAATAATATTTAAAACATAGGGTACGCGTACTTATTGCTAAGTTTGACGCATGTTCAAACCTATCCGACCCTCCATGGGGAAAACAGACAAGAAACCCCTAAAGGAAGGAAGGAGGAAATTCCATTTTGAGTATGTTGATTGTTGAAACTAATAGCATCAATAATTTTCCTTTTCAGATTTTCCTACGCAACAATGGTGTATTCTAAGGTATGTAAATATATTTTATGTTAACAGTTTCGCCAGTGAATTAATGTAGTGGGTTTGATTCCCACAACAGGCTTCCAGTAGGTAAAGGATAATATGTAAAATAAAAGACAAATAAATATTGGTGGACATGTAACACGTCATCTAGCCCCAAAGTAAGCTAAGTATAGCTTGTATCATGGGAACCAGACAACTGATACATATTATGTTATTTTGTAAATACATACATATAATACATATTAACACCCAGACATAGAACAAATATCAATGCTCACACAATCAAACAAATATTTGTCCTGGGCGGGAATCGAATCCACGGCCTACAGCGCAGGCAGGGTTAATACCAACTGAGCTGTGAGGCCAGGCAAATAACCATTTAGTTGTAGTATACTAAAAGTTGACTGAAAACGAATATATTTTACTGAGAACAAGTCTGAAGTTTACGGTACTAAGACTTTTCAATACTTAAGAACTTATTGTAGGTAAAAAACTATAGCTCATTTTTAAGCAAATTAAATAAGCCATACTTGACATGTTACGGCCGCGCGGTAGATAAAGGGACAGGAAGCCGCAATCTCTCGGGTCATCTACCATGTCATCCATCTCAAAAGACGCGCAGCCGACCAAAACCATATTACGAAAACAATGCAAATAGAATTTACTTATCTATCTACCTACTTGCATATGAACGCTGTTTGGTCGCGGCTCATGTTACCTTGGTTGCATAATATGATCACATAATTATGGGCTGAGGAGTTTGCTACTATATAATTGATGTGAAACATCTATAGCCGCACGTAAAACCGATTTCTGGCGTGGCGACGCGTCGCCACGGCATGCGTTGCATATTACTTTTACAAAATAATGTCGATGTTTCACATCTGCCAGGCGTCCAGTGACGGCTCACATTTTTTTTTTATAGAAAGTAATAGGAATAAAAGTTACCTGGAAGGAATAGCTGTTAGCGATAAGGTCGCCCGTTGTATTACATTTTTAATCTATGAAATTTCCACGTGTGGTGATCAAGAAAGTATTATTTTATCTATCTATCTAATAATGAAAGTAAAAAAAAATCCTATCCTGCTTTTTTACATTTTCCCGTAGTGCAATTTGAAAAAAAAATTGTAGAAAAAATACTTTTATTTCAGCACAAACATAAATCAAAACAGTATCAGAAAAATATTAAAATAATACATTAGAAAAAGTCCCTGTGCCATCTCTGCCAACAATGGGGCTTAGTTTCTGCTATTACTTTTATTATGACTTATTAAGATTCAAGAATTTCATTTGTCAAAAAAGACACATCAGATGACATTAAAACAAATCAATATATATAATAACTTAAGTGCGTCTTTCTAGTAGGTAGGTTGCTAATTATAATTTTAGTTTTAGTTTACCCATCCAATGTATTTAAGTAAAACGACTATGAGTATTTTTAGTAAATATATTCTCGTAGTTTTGTTTTAAATACTAATGATTTCTAATTGTTTATGGTGGAGAGTATTTCGTAGCAATTATAACCTACACATGCACTGATTTTCGGCCAAAAAACCTAAATAATATAATATCTTAACATTTTCTAAATATATCTTTTTTTTTATGCAATACAGTTACAGAACGAGCTGACGGCCCACCTGGTGTTAAGTGGTATCCTCAGCCCATAACAACCGATGCGACTTGGGTCCTCCCCTACTAGGTACGACAAGACCCAAGTCGCAACGTATTCGCGTAACTCTGAGACGTGTAGGTGGAATGTCTCGTGTGCCTGTAATTTCACCGGCAACCATACCTTCCAAACCGGAACACAGTAACGCGAAAGCGTTACAGCTTGGCGGCAGAAATGGGCATGGTGGCAGTACTTCCCCGGACGAACTTGGCGAGAGTTCTACTGCTCTTATATCTGTAGCACATATTATTTCTTTCTCTTAAGAGTGCAATAAAAATACGTTCCCTTCTTGTCATGTCAATTTGCAACAATAAAATAGAGTTACCCATAACTGGATGGTCTATTAAACGTTTCCCAACATGGCTCCCATTGATGTTTTAGATTCGACACGAATGTAATTATGTAGTATTTACAAATAAACGACAAATTAAATAATTGGTAAATAATTTGTGCGTGTTGGCCATAGAAGCAGTTTTATGTGTATAGTCGTGGGCTTGGTTAGACCTTGTATTCGGCTCGCCCTATGATAAGAGTCGCATTTCTAACTTAGGTATGGGAACATTCAAATTAATTACGAATTTTAATAACTATATTAATCTGAAAATTCAAGTAATTAATTAGATTAAGCACATTTCTGCTCAAAATTCTCCAAAATAAATTTGAAAATGTACATCACTAGACCACCATTCTCCCTACAACCTTTAATAATATCTGTGGACATTTCACACAGCGCCATCTAGCACCACACTAATAAACTAATATAACTATAATAAAACATTATATAACTATGAGAATCAGCGACTGATATCATACTTTAACTCTTTTTGGAAATACATTTTAACACTCAGACAGAACAAACATCTGTGTTCGTCGCACAAATGTTAGTCCTGGGTGGGAATGGAACCCGCGACCTACAAGCTGGTCAGGCCTGGTACTGGACTACGTCAAATGATGCGACTCCTAGTAAATGGCGACTGTGTGAACCAGCTCAAACCCACTTACATAAGTATGTGTTATGTTATTCCATAGAACAATGCGTGGCCACGTTGGCTAATGGTCACTCCGTCCAGATTTCACAACGTTCCCAGGAACTACTCTCGGGTTGCGAGACTGTTCAGAACGTACACGATTATAGATTTCACTAGCTGTTGCCAGCGACTTCGTCCGCGTGGAATTCGGTATTATCACGCACCCCCATTTTACCCCTCGGAAAAGTAGCCTAAGTTACTCCTTGTTACATCAGCTATCTGCCAGTGAAAGTCCCGTCAAAATCGGTCCAGCCATTTCAGAGATTAGCCGGAACAAACAGACAGACAGACAAAAATTGTAAAAAAATGTAGTTTTGGTATATGTACCGTGTATACATATAGGTATGCACTTAGTAAAAAGCGGTTATTTTAATATTACAAACAGACACTCCAATTTTATTTATTTGTATAGATACATTAACATTAAGTGGCACGGCGTCATAAAATAAATGGATATCTTAGACTGGTCCCAAAGCTCAATTGGTAGTCTATCTTCTGCGCTACAGGTCGTGGCTTCTATTCCCAATGCGGGCAAACATTTGAATGCCGAACATTAATGTTTCTTCTTTAATATTTATGTTCTCGTATTTACAGGATATAAGAATTCTATTATCTGGTTCTCATATTACGAGTTATGTTTTGTTCTAGGCCTAGATGGCGCTGTGTGAAATATCACAAGTATTTTATTATTATTTACTCTCATACCCCTATACTAGAATTAACTGTGTAGCAGGTGACAACACATATACACAACAAACATCCAATCACGACAACGAACTTTATGCTCAGCACACAAAAATAGCCTCAGCCGGGCATCGAACCCTTCCTTACGTCATAACACTACAGAAAATCACGCCTGTTTCACGGAGGGGTAGGTAGAGAGAACAGTTTTCCACATGCAAATGTATATACGTGTCTATCAGTTATCAGTTCCGATTGTACAAGTTATACTTAGTTTGGGGCTAGATGGCGCTGTGTGCCACCAATATTTGTATATTTTATATTGGACATAAGTTTTTTTCCTTAGTATATCTCTATTTATTTATGTTCCAAAGCTTAGATTTTTAATTGTTTATTGTGTGATTTTCAATTTAAACTAGTTTTAGTATTAGTACAGTGGAGCGCCCATATAAATTTGCAATGCCTGAATAAGGCAACTAAGGCACCAAATTATCTATAAGACCTTATTGTACACTTACTTGACAAATAAATTTTGTATTTGTATTTATTATTAATATCTTTAAATCAGACCAGGCGAGTTAGACATTAAATCCCAATTTCGGAGACCGAGGTAACGGTTTCTCCAGCACATTACTAGGGCTGAGCTAACCCTAGGTGCTAATCTAACGCCTATCTAGACCGCCTGTAATAACCGTTCTCGGTTCATTCCCATGATCTGAAGATTACAAACATTCATTAATATTCCAGATTGCTAAATGATATGACGCCATTTTAAATTGAAAGTTGGATATGTACGTCCAGAGTATACATTGCAGAATTAAACACGGACAAAACATCTTGTAATCTTATTCCTTATGTAGTCACTAAATGTAACATAGATTTAATTATTTAGATTATTACAAGGATCGTGCTCGCGAAAGAGGCATCCCTCCTTTAGGGGTTTCCTGGCTGTTCTCCTAATGGAAGATAAGGTTTGAAAGGCGTCAAACTAAGCGATAACTACGTGTGACCTTATGTTTTGAATATCATTGACGTTTCCAAGCCATTTCTTAATGACTTTTGACTTTGACTTATGTTAGTTAAGTGCAACTTGTTCATCTTATACCTGGGAAGGCCGCCGTCATAATTCAGTTAATTGTTGAATTAAAGTTATATTCTGCGACAAAAGTATGTCAAAATTATGTTGAAATGGCGTCTTGACTGGCTTCACCGCCCTGTTGGTGGTAACTATGCCTTCTGCGCTATAGGTCGTGGGTTCGACTCCCACTTAAGACAAGTACCTATGTGTGTGAAGAATGTTCATTCTGTGTCCAAGTGTTTTGTTTAAATGTTATTAAAAGCATATCATTCGTGCGTCTCCCATAGAAGCTTTGCTTTGTTTAGGGCTAAATGGCGCTGTGTGAATTGTCCATAGTTAGAGTTTTGGTTGTAAAAAAATTTATGATAAAAATTATGTTAGTATTTTGCGTTATTATATTAAATAAGTATTTAACATTATCCAACAGGCTCTCTTCGTGACGCTGTTGGCGTCACTGGCGAGATGCGAACCCCCGGTCTCCGGATACAATTACAACTCACCGACCGGCAACAGCAACAGCTATGTGCCACCTAGCACAGGTATAACTGACCTGCATCTGTGTAATTTACCCCAGCCTTTTTTTTCTTCATCATTTTGAGAACGCAGGTCACATCGTTTTTTCCAAGCGGTACGCCTGAGTTTGAACCGGCGACCTTCAGTGAAAGGGGTGCTAATCGACCACCAAGCCAACGATTGTACATAAGTTAAAATACAGGATAAGATTACCTTTGGAAAAAATAACTACTAACAGTTTTGTTTAAACTATAATGTATGAAGTAATTCGTTGTTTTTAATACAGACTTTACTATTTCAGGATACAACACGGGCGGCGATTATTTAGCATCTGGTGCATCAGGCCACGACAACAGTGGTAATCACGGACACGGACACGGACACGGACACGGGCACGGACATGACAACGAAGTCGTACGTAATCCAACAATCAAGTAGGACTCTCGACCAGTTCGTCCAGGAAGTACTGCCACCATGCCCATTTCTGCCGCCAAGCAGTGATTCGCGTTACCATATTCCGGTTTGGTTGTCGGTGAAATTACAGGCACATGAGAAATTCCACCTACACGTCTCAGAGTTACGGTCGCATACGATGCGACTTGGGCCTTCTCGTATCTTATGGGCAGAGGATGCCATTTAACACCAGGTGGGCCGTCAGCTCGTTCCGTAAGTACATCACATAAAAAAATTGATTACGTGAATTATTGGAGCCAGTAAAATATTTCCTATAAAGAGCTGAAAAATAATATGTGAGAATGCAAAAGATTACAGCGACGAAATAAAGAATTTGGACTCTACATGCGGTGAAACTAATTATAGCGATGGACTCTAGACTTAGATGGACTCTATTAATTCACTTATTATCTATAATAAAACAATTAAAATCAATCACAATATTATCATTATGATTTTAATATTATAACATTCTTAAGTCTTCACAGAACAAAGTCAAAATACAAGAAGTTAACATTATTGTTTGTTTTTAGATCCGTTTAAGTACAATCACGTTTTATTCTTATGCAAATTATAAATCAGATACGATCTAATCGGACTCAGTTTAAAAATGGTATCGTCTACAGAATAAAATATATCACCATAATCACCGAACGTTATACTATTCGGGTAGAAGTCTAAATCGGCCAGTTTCTTAGCCGTGCCGTTTGCACAATTCATATAGAAAATGCCTTCTTCAGCAATGCCATAAGTATCAGGACCGTCAACTATAAAATGATATACGACACTCAAGTCTTTGTTTTTAATCACTTCGTGTCCCTTCAAGACACAATACACTCCACACATAGTCACAATATGAATATTACCATTACCATCTATATCGAACTGCATCACAGTGTGTAGATTCCCAGCTTTAACTGCAATCCTGCCTTCGTTGAAGACCTTGTAAATCATGTGATTGTTCGCGTCCAGTAGATACATGTCGTTGTTTCTCACAACTAGTTTCATTATATTCATGTTGTAGAGCCCAATGTTATTAGCTTCGTTTGTTAACGGATCGTATTTGTACAGTCCGTCATCTGAACCGAAGTATACATCACTTGTTTCCTCATCTACGGCTATAGCTTTGTTTCTAGCGATCCCTTTCACTTTCCTTGCCTCTTTGGTGACTATATTTATGAAGGCACGACCAGAATTCTGTAGTTCGTCGTCCATGTACATGAAAAATAGATTTCGGCTCGCTGAATCGTATGTCAGTTCTTTCGGACTCTGAAACTTATCGGTCAGTAGTATTTTCTTGTACATCCTAGGTCCTATTCTCTGTATGGGCGTGTCTGTCACAAATATCTGCAGTTTAGCCCGTATTTCGATCGCGGTCAGGCAAAATATTATAAATAATATCACTCGCATTTTCAACGCGTATCTTTTTCCCGGTGTCACATTTTAAACTGGCGTATTCTAGTGCAGTGTTATCCCGTTAATGTCAGACGATTGTGGATCTTATATCATTTTAAATAAAGATTAGTATGTTGTTAATTGTGGCCAGTTACGGTCAATTAGACGGTCAAATGAGTAAATTGATATAAACATGCAAGGTCATCTCGAGGTTATGTATGTTTTAAATGACTAACTACGTCATAGAAAAGAATTTGATTATCCGGGATACATTTTAAATGTAAATTATTATATATTACATTTTGTGGCCGTGATATTAGGTTGTATCAGACAGACTTCAGATATTGGATCCGAAATTTTCTGGTCCGAATTGGGAGCAAGCGAACACCGACGAATTTTGACTATAAATTAATAAGCCTATTGTAATATTCTCTCAACGAAAACGTTGTACAATAAACAGCATGTTTTTGAACCAGAAAATCTAGGACATGTAAACGTATTAACCCTGAATGTAAAATAGAAGAAATGGGCTCATTGGTAAACTGGAGCCCATTATGTGTTGTTGGAGGAGGTATTTCAGCATTAGAAACTTAATGGAGGTTGATACGTTTTTTCACATAAAATGAATATTTTATGTGAAATAGTATTTTCTTATTATTTTTTGAAGGGATGTAAAACTTAAAAAGAAATAAAACAGCCCACATAATCATTTATTCACACCAAATGCATTATGCTATGCACCAACAAACAATACAAGATGTACCAATAGACGTGCTAATTTATGAGTAATATACAGATTTTAAATACTAATCAATAATTACTAATGAAATAAAAACTAAATTAGTAAAACAAGCAATATTTAATAAAGCGTTTCGAAGTAAGTGTAGAGAGATATTTTATTACTGTTCATAAATAAATAAATACTCATAATGCACAAAACACACCGAACAATATTAAAAATATTCCAAAACAAAGAAAAGCAACAATATATTTCACATATATTAATTATAAATTTGAGACTAGGTACAATATTCAACAAACTTTGCTCTTATTGGGCTTCAGTCTCACTATTTTGGTCGCGTCAGCGTATACCAAATTATTGTCATTATCAAACGCTAACCCGAATGCGTCGTCAACATCTAAGACTTGCTCTAAAGCAACACTTAGTTTATTGACAACGTATATGCCGTTTGGAAAACACACATACACTTTTCCATTCACATCAGTAGCTAGGCTTCTTACCTTATCAACTAAGTCTTTGTACAAAACAGCATTTTTTGTCCCCTTCTCCTGACTATACAGTCCTGTGTCGTTCGTAAAGTACATGACATTATCGTTATCAATAACGAAATTGTCCACTTTAGTGTCTTCCAAGTCTTTGAATCGCGTGGACTGTCCGTTTTCGAACGTGTACAAGAATTGGGACGGAAATACGGAGAAGTATAGTACATCGCCGAAGTAAACGTTCCAAATATCAGTGTCTTTCTCACCGATGTGTTCAGCCTTGTCTTTACCGTAATCGTATTTGTAAATGCCGTCACTGCCGCCGATGTAAATCTCGTGAGTCTTCTGGTCGACCGTTTGAGCAAATCCGTTAGTTACGCCTTTGATGTATTGGAACTCTTTTGTATTTAGATTGATTCTTGCAGTCTTAGATTCGTCGTTCTCTTCAGTCTCTTTAATATTACAACTGAAGTAGAGAATATTGGTGCTGCGGTCTACTGACAGTAAATATGGTCTATCCAGATCTTCGTGTAAGACCTCAAGGTCGTAGTAGGCATCGTTCAGTTTGATCCCATCGCAGTCTTCTTTGACGACACCAGCATGAACGGCGAGTATGCTTGACAGTATTAATATGACTCTCATTTTGGACCCTGATAAATATAAGAAGTAGTTAATTTGGTTACTAGAATCAGCACCATCATAAAAAAAAATATCTCTCTAAGTCTGTTTCTAATGAAAAAGTTTTGATGTTCATAAATTATGCATGGATAGATAATCTGAGTATGTCTGTTATAGACTGCAAAGAGATCATTAAAATTAATATTTTTTACTTTGACAACAGAGACATGAGACTTCCTATCTTCGTGTCACAGAATGACGGCCTAAATAATGATGAGGCTTCGATCTTCCCTCACTTACATAGATAGACAATTGTGTTCTGATGTTATAAAACCATCAGTTTTAATTTTTACAATTTTTACTGTTCTTTCGTACTATTTTTTTTATGTGATACAGTTACGGAACGAGCCGACGGCCCACCTGGTGTTAAGTGATAACCTCGGCCCATAATAACCGATGCGATTTGGGTCCTTAATATCCCCTACTAGGTACGACAAGACCCAAGTCGCAACGTATGAGCCCGTAAATCTGAGACGTGTAGGTGGAATATATGTGCCTGTAATTTCACCAGCAACCACACCTTTCAAACCGGAACACAATAACGCGAATGCATTACCACTTGGCGGCAGAATGGGCATGGTGGCAGTACTTCCCCGGACGAACTTGGCGTGAGTCCTACTGGTCTTAAGATCAACTAATTAGTTGGAATAATTCAGAAACTCACCGTATTGCTCTGTTGCCATCCGATAACGAACTAAAACATTGGCTCATGGAAGATCACTCTATAATTTAGTGCTAAAAATCTATGGAGAGGTTACCAAATTGATAAGCGGAAATAAAAATAATTGAGTAGAATATTTCAAATGGCGTAGAGTAGGGTTAAACTATTAGGGTAAGAATTATGCACCCACAGTTATTGCTAAACAGTAGTGGATAGCCCATAGCTGTTTCAGTTTGGACTGGTGGGTGCTCGCGAAATTACGACACAAGACACATCCTAAATTTTAGTATAAGATAAATATTTATATATTCACAAATTTTTTTTTGTTGTATGTTTTGTTATATTATATATATTTTTAGTGTATATATATATTTATAGTATATACATTTTTAGTATCTGTATAATACTTTAAATGTCGAAGCAATGTTTAATGGTTACCTAAGTAATGCCTATGAAATATGTGCGAAGTTTTGCGAATATGCATTTACTAAAAAGCTGTTATTTAGACATTACAAACAGACATTTCAATTTTATTTATTTCTATAGTTATTTGACACAACCTGGAAAAAAATCGATTCGAATCGACAAAGTATTACTAAAATAATATTATAGAACAAAATATTCACAATGAAATGGCTCAATGTCTTCCTTGTTCAGAAGCCCGTATTGATAAATAGGTTATCTTATATAAAACATAACACTTATTACATAAATTATTATGTATATAATTGTGTTCTTGAAAATTAATAACATTTTTGAATTATACGAATTTATAACAGAGTTCCACCATTCATTTGTGGTATCATTTTAGATATAAATACACTTTGTACCACTACTACTTACTACTACTACTTTGTACGTTTGCAAGTGCACTCTATAATTATTGTCACTCCCGTTTATAAGTGGATTTATTTCACTTGTCTCCCATTGGTGGCCTGCAAGTTCCGGCATGACTGACCCTGGCCTCATCAATGGTATAATAGTTACTCTGCGATCTGCGATGTAGGTCGTGGGTTTGATTTCCACTCACGACAAACGTAGATGTTTCTTCTGTGTCGGGGTGTTTATACTATTTTCCCTCACAGAGTATTTACAAAATAATGTATTCTGTCAGTTATCTAAATTACTTTGAGGCCAGATGGCCCTGTGTAAAATGTCCACCAATATTTTTAATAGTTTAATAATTTCCAGCCAAAATCTTACGAGTTCGGTTACTCGGTGAAGGACGCTCAGTCTGGCAACGACTACAACAGACACGAGAGCTCGGACGGTAACGTGGTGCGAGGGGAGTACCGGGTTCAGCTCCCGGACGGGCGCACGCAGATCGGTTAGTACCCACCATCATACAATAGCAGTACAACAAAGTAGCCCTAAAAAAGCAGTACAAACCGACATGTCCTAGAACTAAAAATTCGATGTGTCGAGTGCACGAAAGGAGCCTCTTTGAGGCGCACTTACATTTCACCACACTGGTTCGACAGAACCGGTGACTCGAAGAAGAAGAAGTACAATTATGCAATATGTTAAAAGCTGTAGAACTCTCGCCAAGTTCGTCCGGGGAAGTACTGCGACCATGCCCATTTTTGCCGCCAGCAGTAACGCACTCGCGTTGCTGTGTTCTGGTTTGAAAGGTGTGGTTGCCGGTGAAATTACAGGCACATGAGACATTCCACCTACGCGTCTCAGAGTTACGGGCGCATACGATGCGACTTCGGTCTTCTCATACCTAAGCGAGGACATAATTCCTATAGCGTATTGTGGACATGGGTTACCACTTTACACAGAGTGGGCCATCAGCTCGTTCCATTACTTCATCCTACTAATATTATAACGGCTGAATGGATTTGGATGAAATTTGTTATCAAGATAGCTTATATCCTGGATTAACACATAGAGGCTACTTTGATCCCGGAAAAGTGCAGTGTTCCCGTGGGATTACTTATTCACCGCGGGTAACACCGCGGGGTGCCACATATAAAAAAGTGAAGATAAGCTGATGTCCTCTTCCAGTAACGTACCACGCGGACTGGCGTACTGGTTTTCACGCCGACGTGAGGTACGAGGGTGAAGCGCGCTACCCTCAACCCACCAGGAACAACTACCAGCAAGGTAAGCCACTTCGTGTAGTCATACTACCCTCACAGCTCAGTTGGTAGTAACCCTGCCTTCTGCGCTGTAGGTCGTGGGTTCGATTCCCACCCAGCAAAAAGATTTGTGTGATGAACATAGATGCTGTTAAGTCTGGGTGTTAATATGTAATTACATATAATATGTATTTATTTACCAAATAGTATATAATATTAGAGAGGAGGATTTTTATTTATTTAAATAAAAATTAAATAAATATTGGTGGACATTTCACATAGCGCCATCTAGCCCCAAAATAAGCTAAGCATAGCTTGTATCATGGGAACCAGACAACTGATTTATGAACATATGTAATTTTTTTGTAAATACATATTAAACACCCAGTGACAGAACAAAGATCTATGTTTGTCACACAAATGTTGGTCCTGGGTGGGAATCGAACCCACGACCTACAACGCAGAAGGCAGCGTCACTACCAACTGAGCTGTGAGGACAGTCAAATTAAATATTAGGTTAAGTTTTGTTGACTTAGGTACAGCTTACATTTCAGTCTGTTCTTCTCCTACAATACCTATTTTTCTCAGGAGGTTACAACTACAAATCACCGGACTTCAGCGGTTCTCTGACAGGTTTCCATGGAAACCAGGCCCAGCCTTCCACCGCGTACGGACCCCCCGGATACCAACATTAAGGAGCCAACGAGAACTTAGAACCATAGACAATTTGCAGATGACAATTTTTAATTCCTGAATGTTGGTAGTCGAAAGTTAGCGGTTCGCGTAGCATTTTGTGTGTTGCCACATATCGGTTTAAAGAAATGTATTCTCAAGAACATAAATACCAGGTCACTTATGAGATTATTAATAATACATAGTAAAAACTTAATATATTGTCGCTAGTAACCGCTAGTAACGTAAACTTTTTTCACTAACCTTATTATTTTGTTTGAGTTAGCAATTGGTAACAAATATGGTAGAGCTAAAATTCCATCAGAAACAATATCGTATGCGTAAACATAACTCGGAATCGTGCATGAAAGGAGCCTGTTTAAGATGCACTTTAATCCCTGGCGACTACAACATCGAGGTCTGATACGAGACGGCTAGATGTGGGTTTTCAATGCAATTTGATCGTCTATGGGCTTTACAAAACTCGCAACAGCCGAATAAACCAGTCAATTTGATCGTCTATGGGCGGCGTTAGAAAACTCGTAACAGCCGAATAAACGAGTACACTTTGATCGTCTATGGCCGGCGTTACAAAATTTGCAACAATCGGAAAACAGTACTACGTTAAAATAATGGTTAATTTTAGACAATGTTTAAATTTATATCTATTCGGAATTCGAAAATCCCTGACTAGTACAATGACATATTTTAGATTTAGGTAATCTAGTATTAGTTAGCCGCGTAACGGAAGATGTCCCTTGAATCTGGCGCTAGTGTCTATGCAATGTGAGCAAAATGCGTACATCTTAAATAGTTTCATGCAATTGCCGAGGGACTTTTTCCGTGAAACGGATTATATGAGATTTTTCTAAAGTATTTTGTAGGTTTTGAAAAAAAAAATTAGATTCTTTCTCCGCCAAATCTATTTTGATACTTTTGTACGTTATAACTTTTGTATTTTGTGACTATTTTCTATAGCAACAATTTATTTTTAATAAAACTATGTATTAGTACATAAAATGTACAAAGCAACAGTATTAAATCTAGAATTAATTGCTTGATTAGAAAAATAAGTTTTTATACCTATCAATAATTGTTTTTTACGAAAATAAAATCTATCAAAGAAGTATCGTCTTTCATTTATAAAATAAAAAATACATTATTATTTGGTATTTTTTTATTCTTAAGTAATTATTTATTAATTAGTTATATTTAATTTTGGCCTATCTATACAATAACAGTACTTATTCAAATGTGGGTTAAAATCACTTATGCATTTCGGCTCGTCGCCGTAACTGAAAAGGAGAAATATAACATTTAAAGACTGGCCTCACAGCTCAGTAGTACTTTGTCTTCTATTCTGCAGGTCGTGGGTTCGATTGTGGATCGTGGATTTGAGTAGTAATACTAAATAACACGCCCCAACAGGCGCCTATGCCAAAAGTAATACTAATTAATTTGATATACTCACGCGTTGACCCGTGAAATATCTCGTTCTGTCACGAGAAATGTATCGTTTTTCACGAAATACCGCACCGAACCTTCGAATATAGCCTGACCGGGGTCCATTGTGATCTAAAAACATCATTGTGAGTGAAATAACGTGATGATAAACACCACCCTACCCTACTCCATATTGCTAATAACTGAAGTTATTTTAAACTAGCTGTTGCCGGCGACTTCGTCCGCGTGGAATTCGGTTTTATCACGCACCCCTATTTTATCCCTTGGAAAAGTAGCCTAAGTTACTCCTTGTTACATCAGCTATCTGCCAGTGAAAGCCCCGTTAAAATCGGTCCAGCCGTTTCGGAGATTAGCCGGAACAAACAGACAGACAGACAAAAATTGAAAAAAAAATTGTTTCGGTATATGTACCGTGTATACATCCATATACACTTAGTAAAAAGCGGTTATTTTAATATTTCGATTCCCACCCAGGACAAACATTTATGTGACATTTGTAACATTGATGTTTGTTCTGTGTCTGGGTGTTAATATGTATTATATGTATGTATTTACAAAAGAAAAGTATATAAGTATGTATATCAGTTGTCTGGTTCCCATGACACAAGCTATGCTTAGCTTACTTTGGGGCTAGATGGCGCTGTGTGAAATGTCCACCATTATTTATTTTATTTATATAATAATATATATACCTTGGCCTGGTAATATTCAGAGGCAGCCCGAACACGCTTAGCCTCCTCGTACTTGCCGAGGTACCGGTCCACTTCCCTCCTACCCTTGAATCCCAACATACCATCGCTAGGCGACTGACTCAACACCCATTCTATTGATGATAGAGTCCTTTTCGCGCAGAGGGAACTAGGGGAGAGGACATAGATTTAATCGTTGCGTGCTAAAAAAGAAGCATCAAATAGGTAAAAGCAGTTAAATAATTATTTAAGTGCTGCGACTTGGGTCTTATTGCACCTAGGTTTGAAATAGTATCGCTCTACATAACACCAGGTGGGCCATCTGCTCTTTCCGTAATTTTTATCACAAAATATGTAAACAGTGGACATAATTCTGAGTCGAAACCCATTTGCTGCTATAGCAAACATATATACTAAGATAAATTTTATATTAAATTTCTTTATACATATTTCGATTAATGGCAAAATTTATTTAATTGCGCTATAATATATTGTGTGCTACTTGGGTAAATAAAAAAATGGTTGTCTGTAAAGTCGGTTTACTGACGATAGTTGAACATGACAACGTCTTAAGAAAATACTGATGGAATGGTAGCATTTTTCAAAAGAAAATTTTAATTTCATTTGTTTAATAGATTTGTATGTATATAGAGAAGGAGGTAATTGGAAATCACAATGAAATTGATCAAGTTAGATTTATTTGTACGCATAAATACAATTATGTCAATTTTTTTTTTACAATTTAATAGTTTTACACTGCACTTGATACTCGATCAAAACATGTAAATGTAAGTATTAGCAGCTGTCCACGCAGACGCATCGCTCACTCAAGTAGGAGAGAGACGGATGTCGAACGCTGCCGAACGCAAAGGCCGATTGTGCTTCTTTGTCGCTCGTTCCGCGCTCTCGCTTGCACTTGCACAAGCCTTACATGGAACGCCTCAGAGCGAGGTAACGCCGCATGAGTCATGTTTTTTCGTGCGTGCAGCCGGCTCTATCGAATTATAAGACATTGTCATGTCAATAAATGTCAATGTCTAAACAATTACCGTATGTTAGCTGTGATACCATCAATATATTCCGCCAGAGCAGTCGCCGCCCGCGTGTACAGAGGGTGCGAAGGGGTAATATTGTACCATTTGGCGCACGCGCACCAGTGGGGCATTATACCAGCTTCAGCGCAACTACGCCACTTGGGGATCTAATAGGACAACAATATATTGGTGGACATTTCACACAGCGCCATCTAGCACCAAAAGTAAGCATAGCTTGTATCATGGGAACCAGACAACTGATATACATACTTTTTTGTAAATACATTATAACACACAGACACAGAATAAACATCTACGTTCGTCACACAAATGTTTGTCCTGGGTGGGATACCAACTGAGCTGTGAGGCCAGTCAAAACACAGTCACAGTACAAGTGCTATGTGAAATGTCCACCAATATTTATTTATATATTGAATATGTGGGTGTTTATTTTGTTGGTGGATAATAAATAAATAAAATAAAATAAATAAATATACTCACTGGCTCCAATAAACTCAAACCCCTCTCCAAGTCAGACCCCGGCACCATAAACCTGTTCCTGTGTTCCTTCAGGTTTAAAATGTCAAGCAAAGTCGTGTGCATGTCGAAATGCGTCGTCAGTACCTCGGAGTTATCTTGCAAGTTCTTCACAGCTTCCGGTCTGGAGTTTTTCAGTTTTCGTGGAAGAACTATTGAGACGAAAGGCAACCGTTCTTCGATTTTACCTTGAAACGTGTTTCTGATTGCATCAAATCTAGAAGATGATTGACAGCTGTATTGAATATAATGATTTTGTGGATAGCAAGCTGGGGATACCAAATAGGTGTATATAAAGAGTAATACTAATACTTTTAGTGGTAATACTTTTTTATTTTTTTATATTTATTTATTTATGTTTTATATTAAATACACAGACACATAAAAAACATCTATATTCGTCACAAATTGTTTGTCTTGGGTGGGAATCAAACCCACAACCTTATAGCGCAGAAGGCAGAGAGACATTACTAATGAGTTAAATAAATAATGGTGGACATTTTACACAGCACCATCTAACACCAAACTAAGCTAAGCATAGCTTGTATCACGGGAACCAGACAACTGATATGAGGCCACACACCTCAGTTGGTAGTAACCCTGTCTTCTGCGCTATGGTTCGTGGGTTCGATTCCCGACCATAACATACATTTGTGTGACGAACATAGATTATTGTTCTGTGTCTGGGTGCCAATATGTATTATATTGTATGTCTATGTATTGACAAAAATTATATATATAATACATATAGAATTTTTGTCCATACATATCAGTTGTCTGGTTCCCATGATACAAGCTATTTCATTAGCTTACTTTGGGGCTAGATGGCGCTGTGTGAAATGTCCACCAATATTATTATTATTAAAACTATCTTAAACATAAAAATATCCAGTAACAGCCCATAGAAACAAATACCTAACGACTAACATAATACAGGGGACAGTTTGATAGACAGATAAAAACATTTCTTTTAGCACAAACATAGAAACAACAAATACAAGAAAAAGCAATATAAATAAATAAACACTAAATAAATAATGGTGGACATTTCACACAGAGCCATCTAGCCCTAAAGTAAGCTAAGCATAGCTTGTAGCATGGGAACCAGACAACTAATATAATACTTATATACTTTTTTTTTTGTAAATACATACATATAATACATATTAACACCCAGACACAGAACAAACATCAAAGTTACAAATGTCACATAAATGTTTGTTCTGAGTGGGGATCGAACCCACGACCTACAGCGCAGAAGGTAGGGTTACTAACCAACAGAGCTATGAGGCCAGTCAAAAAAAATATAATAAAAACAAGAAAAAATAAGTCCCTATGCGCCCTGTGCTGAAAAAGGGGACGGCTCAGCATATGCTGAGAATACTCAGAATATTTAATTTAATATAACTTAAGTTACCACTAAACGTGTACTTGCCTCGGCCCGTGGTCTCCCATCACAATCAGAACAGTATCATCACGGTCGCGGTGACGCCTCAGAAAATCCACCAGATCATCATCGGAAGTAGTGATCATATTGAAATCCTCGTGAGTAATGCCCACTATGAAAGTCACACCGAATTTTCGACCATCTAATTCGAAAAACTAAAAACAAATCGTAGTTATCAACAACTAATGTTACCATAATAAACTAAAATGTTTAAGAGCAGTAGAAATCTCGCCAAGTTCGTCCGGGGAAGTACTGCCACCATGCCCATTTCTGCCGCCAAGCAGTAACGCGTTCGCGTTACTGTGTTCCGGTTGGAAAGGTGTGGTTGCCGGTGAAATTACAGGCACAAGAGACATTCCACCTGCACGTCTCAGAGTTACGGGCGCATACGGATGCTACTTGGGTCTTGTCGTACCTAGTAGGAGAGGACCCAATTCGCATCGGTTGTTATGGGCAGAGGTTACCACTTAACACCAGGTGGGCCGTCGGCTCGTTCCGTAACTGTATCAAATAAAAAAGATAGAAAAAAAATTACCCCAATAATTAAAACAAATAGCCATCTAGAATCAGTATTGCTGTGCCCTAACAATCAAATGAAAGGACTTGCTTCTCTAAATGAAAGGACTTGCTTTTCTAAATGAAAGGACTTGCTTTTCCAAATGAAAGGACTTGCTTCTCTAAATGAAAGGACTTGCTTCTCTAAATGAAAGGACTTGCTTCTCTAAATGAAAGGACTTGCTTTTCTAAATGAAAGGACTTGCTTCTCTAAATGAAAGGACTTGCTTTTCTAAATGAAAGGACTTGCTTCTCTAAATGAAAGGACTTGCTTTTCTAAATGAAAGGACTTGCTTTTCTAAATGAAAGGACTTGCTTCTCTTAATGAAAGGACTTGCTTTTCTAAATGAAAGGACTTGCTTCTCTAAATGAAAGGACTTGCTTTTCTAAATGAAAGGACTTGCTTTTCCAAATGAAAGGACTTGCTTCTCTAAATGAAAGGACTTGCTTCTCTAAATGAAAGGACTTGCTTCTCTAAATGAAAGGACTTGCTTTTCTTACCTGTTGAGTAGCATTAAACATGAGACAGTGCTGCGGCACTTCACCAACGCAGTGCCTCTTGCTGATGCCGCTCCACCACTTCCTTCCGTTCTTCGACTCCTCGATGAAGAACGGACGGAGGTAGTGATCTGTGGGCGGGCGGCGGAACCCGTTGAACCTGTACTGGAAGGTGCCTATCCACGGCATGTCTTCGAAGAATGCTGTTCTGTAGCTGCTGACACAATGACAATTTGAAGAATGAACAAACCATTTAAGAATAAAAACTTAAGACACGATTTAACCTCAAAAACACGTATCTAAATTCTCATAATTCTAATTAACCAAACATTAATTACTGATCATAGCTCAGGTCATCCCTAACAAGCTCAGGTTATCTTTACCCAGCTCAAGTCACATTTACCCAGCTCAGGTCATATTTACCGAGCTCATGTCATCTCTACCACGCTCAGATCCACTTTATCAATTTTCTGTTCATATTTACCAAGCTCAGGTCTTCTTTACCCAGCTCAAGTCATGTTTACCTAGGTCAGGTTATCTTTACCCAGATCAGGTTATATTATCGAACTCATGTCATCTCTATCACGCTCAGATCAACTTTATCAATTTACTGGTCAATCTCTAACAAGCTCAGGTCATCTTTACAAAGCTCATGTCAAATTTACCCAGCTCGGGTCATACTCACCGAGTCATGTCATCTCTACCACGCTCAGATCAACTTTACTAATTTACTAGTCATATTTACCAAGCTCAGGTCATCATTACCCAGCTCAGTTTATCAGCTTTTTCACATTCGCTTGTCAAGAGAAACCTAGTGTCCTTTTTGTGTCCTTTTTTGTGCTACAGTGTTGTGCTATTGTATATTATTATAATTAGCTACGAATAAAGATTTTTCTTTCTTTGTTTCTTTCAATGGTCAATAAGACACTCACCCGTGTTCCTTCACCAAGTGGAATATAAACGGTATATCATCTACTAATCTCTTGTTACTGCTGGTTCTTCTGGAGTCTGGTAATTCTATTTCCATGTGGCCAGTGAGCAGAGGGAACAGTGCACCTGGAGTCCCATCCATCACAATGTTATAGCTGGAACATCGGGAAAAGTTATATATTAATAATGTTTATTCAAAAGTGAAATGTCTACTACGAACTACTACTAGGTCGTGGGTTCGATTCCCACTCACCCTATCCGACCCTCCATTGGGAAGAATTAGATGAAGAACTCACTTGTTTTTTTTTTTATTTGATATTTTTTTTTTCGAATGCCCATTAATCCTACTAAAACCCATTTTAAGGTTATCCATTCATTACCGGACACCCTGTTTATATTTATATAATTCCAGTCGTAGAACATTTTACTTATATTAGTCAGCCCGTCAACGAATTTATAGCACAGCGTCTGGTTAAATTAGGAAAAATCATTCATTTTTTTAATATTAAATTCGAACCTCTTCATGACAACAGCATCCATCTCTTCCACCAGCATCCGGTAACTCCTCGGCATACGTCTGATGAAGCCGTTCCGAGACGTGGAGTCGTACATCACTATCATAACGTTGAGTGAGTCGCGTCTCGGCGTCGCTGCGACCGGTACCGGCCGGAAACCCACTTTGTAACCAAACCAACGGGACGAAACCAGGCCCAAACTGAAATGTGTGCACTTTATGTGATACAGTTACGAGCCGAGGCCAACCTATTAAGTAGTAACCTCTGCCCATAACAACCGATGCGGCTTGGATCCTCCCCTAATAGGTACAAGACCCAAGTCGCATATGCGCCCGTAACTCTTGAGACGTATAGGTGAAATGTCTCATGTGACTTTATTGGATTGGCCTCATAGCTCAATTGGTTAGTAACCCTACCTTCTGCGCTGTAGGTTGTGGGTTCGATCCCCACCCAGGACAAACATTTATGTGACATTTGTAACATTGATGTTTCTTCTGTGTCTGGGTGTTAATATGTATTATATGTATGTATTTACAAAAAAATTATATAAGTATGTATATCAGTTGTCTGGTTCCCATGATACAAGCTATGCTTAGCTTACTTTGGGGCTAGATGTCGCTGTGTGAAATGTCCACCATTATTTTATTATTATTTAATTTCACCGGCAACCACACCTTTCAAACCGGAACACAGTACCTAACGCGGACACATCACTGCTTCGCGGAAGAAATGAGTATGGTGGCAGTACTTTCGGACTAAGATAAGTTGTGTAATTACCCTGTAGTATCGGTGCCGACGCAGGACACTTTCACATGGTCACTCCTGTTCAGCGTGTAATTGTCACCGGCCAACACTGTGACAGGGCCAGCGACCACGTTACTGTAATCCGTTTCGAATACTATGTCCCGGTATTTGCACACGAGGTCTCTCATCCGGGACACGGTCCTATCTGTCGGCTTACATTCTGACTTCTGAAACGAGCAACGAGGCCATGAGGACTGGAGTAGCCTTATGAACTAATTTATATCACTAATTAAGTATCTAGTCTAGTTAGTATAATATTTACATTTAGTATAATAGTTCACTGTAAAACTGTAGACTAATATTACTTATAAATTCATTTTAAGAGCAGTAGAACTCTCGCCAAGTTCGTCCGGGGAAGTACTGCCACCATGCCCTTTTCTGCCGCCAAGCAGTAACGCATTCGCGTTACTGTGTTCCGGTTTGAAAGGTGTGGTTGCCGGTGAAATTACAGGCACATGAGACATTCCACCTTCACGTCTCACATTTACGGGCGCATACGATGCGACTTGGGTCTTGTCATACCTAGTATGGGAGGACCCAAGTCGCATCGGCTGTTATGGGCCGAGGTTACCACTTAACACCAGGTGGGCCAACGGCTCGTTCCGTAAATGTATTACATAAAATAAAAATATTTCATTTCATTTTAAAATCACTTTTAAATTAGACTTTTATGTCGTTCAGTTATTTTACCAACCATAACCATAAACCTAAAGTTGCAAAGAAATTCTAAAATAAATATTTAACCAACTTGAAAAACTAAAGAAGAGGCAATAAAAACATAAAATAAATGAAATATCGATGGTATATCTCTAAACAGTATAAAATAAACTCGCTATCTGTTTCTCTTACTTCTTCTGAACCACGCAACGGATTTTGATGAAATTTCAACTAAAAGACAGAGCTATTTTTTTATAATTTACGAATAAAAAAAGCATGAATAAAATAGATTAAAATAAAAAATAACAGCTCACATAGCACGACACCCAGTCGGGTCCGTCGCAGACAATTCTATCCACGTGTCTGGTAAACTGCATCGCTTCCTCGGAAAACGGATCCAATATTGGCATCTGACAACCGGAGCCTTTCTCCAACGACATTACTTCATATAAACGCGAACGCATTAGTCTGGAAACATCAATCTCAACAGACTTACGAGAGCAGTAGAACTCACGCCAAGTCCGTCCGGGGTAGTACTGCCACCATGCCCATTTCTGCCGCCAAACAGTGACGCATTCGCGGTACTGTGTTCCGGTTTGAAAGGTGTGGTTGCCGGTGAAATTACAGGCACACGAGACATTCCACCTACACGTCTCGAGTTACGGGCGCATACGCGACTTGGGTCTTGTCGTACCTATCAGGGCAGGACCCATGTCGCATCGGTTGTTATGGGCCGAGGTTATTAACATCAGGTGGGCCGTCAGCTCGTTCCTGCACCTAAGTCACATAAAAAAAAAGACTTCTGCTCACTACCTACGTCTATCAACCCAATGTGGTGAAAGGAATAAAATAAATATAACGATTTTTATTAATTACTAGCTGTGCCCGCGACTTCGTTCGCGTGGAATAGTGACTTTTCGGGCAGCATATTTAGAATTACATATACCGTCGTTTTAAAAAAAAAACCTAACCTACAAACCCTAAAATATAAATAAATGAAATATGCAAACAGTCAGTATTCAAGTGAATCGCAATAATCTCTAATACTCTCCCAGGATACGTGCGTTCGCTACGAATAACTGAATCCTTATGGCAGCGGCGCTTTTTTTTTATTTTTTATTACTGGACATTATGCTGTTGGCCGCAGATGGCCTTGACAGCGTTTACACGGGCTTTTGGTGAGAGCAGACGGCTCTCAACCGGTAGACGGCTCTCAACCGGTAAACGGCTCTCAACCGGTGGCAGCGGCGCGGCTCTCAGCGCGCTTTATATAGCCACGGACGCTCAGGCGCGAGGCGTGTAGTACGTACTCTGTACGTTAAAAATGTTCGCCGTGATTCTTTAAATTGACATAACTTTTTTATTTATGAACTGATTGACATGAAATAAACACTAAATGTTAAGTGAAGCTTACTACAATATATTTGTGAAAACCGTATCTAAATCGAATAAGCCGTTTCTGAAATTAGCGTGCACAAACACACAGACAAACAAACAAACAGACAAAAAAAAAAAAGTTACAATTTCGGGTTCGGCATCGATATAATAACAACCTCTGCTACTTTTTTTTATATATTTCCATTGTACAGACACCACTTTTCTACAATTTTATTATATGTAGTATAGATAAATATAATAATAATATTCTGCCCCCTCTGAGACACCTTCGCGTCTCAGAGTTACGGGTGCATAGGATGAGACTTGAGTCTTGTTCTACCTAAAGGACGACCCAAGTTGTGTTGCTTGTAGCCATTAAGTAGGTCTTCTTCTTCTTCGAGTCACCGGTTCTGTCGAACCAGTGTGGTGAAAGGATTGTAAGTGCACCACAAAGAGGCTCCTTTCGTGCACTCGACACATGTCTTCGAATTTTTAGTTCTAGGACATGTCGGCTTCCTCACGATGTTTCCTTCACCGTTTTGAGAACGTGGTATTGCGCACATAAATCTTTCAATCGAAAAACTCATAGGTGCACGTCGGGTTTGAACCGGCGACCTCCGGATTGAAACTCGGGGGTCAGTACCGCTAGACCACCACGCTCATAAGTATTATTAAGTAGGTAACAGCTATATACATATACTTACTCATTTGTACTATGGATATCAGGATACTTGAATGGATCTTCCCTGACGAAGAACCAGAGCGCTGAGGCTACCAACATCGCAGCCAAGACACCCACTACAGTTCGCCTCTTCTGAGTTCGATAAAATCTCTTTATGCAGACTGACAGCTGGAATTAAGCGTATGATTTGTCCTTGACAGTGTCTTCTGCGCTGTCCTGGATTCTATTCCAGTCCAGGACAAACATTCGTGTGAAGAACGTCGATGTTTGTTATGGATCTGGGTTTTAACATTAAGTATTCTATCAATTATCTATTTTCAGTTATCCATTTTACATTGTACAACTACGCTTAGTTCAGGTTAGATGGCGCTGTGTAGAATGTTCACCAAACTTAAAACGTTCTCAAAACGGTGAAGGAAAACATCGTGAGGAAACCGACATGTCCTAGACTAAAAATTCGAAGAAATGTGTCGAGTGCACGAAAGGAGTCTTTGAGGCGCACTTAAAATCCTTTCACCACACTGGTTCGAGAGAACCAGAGACTCCGAACAGAAGACCTATTTGTATATATTGTATGGTAGGCCGTGGTGACGAATGGAACGAGCAAAAGGCCCCCTGATGTTAAGTGGTAACCCATAACAAGCAATATGAATTGGGTCCTCCCCTACTTAGGTAGGATAATACTCTTATTGATTTGCGCAATAAGTACCTACTACGTTCTCAAAACAGCTAAGTCAAACAACCGGCTTCATATTTGAAAGTACGTATATATTATAAACAACATAGATTCACAAACCTTAAATATTAAAGAAAACAGTCTCCATTTTACTTCCATTTTCTTTGAAATATTCAAAGATGTTACGTACTATTATTTAATTGCGTACAATTTTATAACGTACGAATTCCTCCTCTTCCTCTTCTTAATTGATGGGAATTCCACGACTGAGAATGACAGATAGAAAAATGACAACTTTTTTCTCCACCGCGTTTTTATTTACCAAGAAGTTTGGTTATTCTTCATAAGAAGTTTGGTTATTCTTCATCTCTGATGAACACTTTCATATAAAAAAAAACTTTTGTTTTATTAACTGTCTATAAATTGTAAGATAGCCTTAATTTTCTTATTACAATGATTTTATAAATTTCTATAAAAATAATAAAAATTTAAAACTATAATATACAACGGATTTTTCTATTTATAATATTAAATCCAAAGTTTATTTTAAAATAATGTGTAAAGACCCAGCCTCCGGCCATTCAAGTATTTGGTAAATTTTCACAGTGATTCATATAAACTTGCAAAAATAAAATAGGAAAATACATTAGACAATTACAGTAGGTAACAGATTTTTTGTGGCAAGTCTTCAAAACATTTTGCACTTTGAGCGATAAATATTAAACTAATGACTGAAAACAATTTTACAGGAGTCTAAAGACCAGAACATACATACACATTATTTATAAGGTCGTTTTATAATCACAGTATAAGTTACAGAAAAACCTTTATTATATCCACTTATAACCTACCTACATACTGGTATAGTCACAAAATAATGACAGAAGACATTTATGGCCACTATAACCTACCTACCTGTTGGCATAGTCACAGAACAATTACAAAAGACATTTATAGCCACTTATAACCTACATGCCTAATGGCATAGTCACAGAACAATTACAAAAGACATTTATAGCCACTTATAACCTACATGCCTAATGGCATAGCCACAGAACAATTACAAAAGACATTTATAGCCACTTATAACCTACATGCCTAATGGCATAGCCACAGAACAATTACAAAAGACATTTATAGCC
Organism: Chesias legatella; assembly: GCA_947359385.1. Classification (NCBI taxonomy): domain Eukaryota; kingdom Metazoa; phylum Arthropoda; class Insecta; order Lepidoptera; family Geometridae; genus Chesias; species Chesias legatella. The sequence continues at coordinate 12,640,521 of OX375765.1, forward strand.
ACTTATAACCTACATGCCTAATGGCATAGCCACAGAACAATTACAAAAGACATTTATAGCCACTTATAACCTACATGCCTAATGGCATAGCCACAGAACAATTACAAAAGACATTTATAGCCACTTATAACTTACATTCCTAATGACATAGCCACAAAATAAATACAATAGATATTTATAGCCACTTATACCCTATCTAGCTATTGGCATAGCCATAGAATAATATAAAACACATTTATAGCCACTTATAATCTATCTACCTATTGGCATAGGGACAGTAAATACAAAACCATTTATAGCTACAGAATAATTAAAGAACACTTTTAGGGCCACTATAACCTACCTAGGTACCTGTTGGCATAGCCACAGAATATTTGATGGCCACTATAACATACCCATCTATTTATATAACCATAGAATATCCACTTATAACCTACTACCTACTGGCACAGTCACAAAATAATCACAGAAGACACTTATGGCCACTATAACCTACGTACCTGTTGGCATAGCCACAAAATAATGACAGAAGACATGGTCACTCATAACCTACCTATCTATTGGCATAGTGACAGAATAATTACAGAGGATATTAATGTAACTAAACCAGAACGAGAGGTGCCATTTGGTTATGTTTGTCTGGAGTAGAAGCGGTTCCATTGTCAGCTAGCGGTACTGAAGATGGCTCAATTGATGAGTCCTGCTGGTCTGCGCCATCAGTACTCAGTTGTGCTGCTTGTTTAGAATGCACTGAGTCAATGTGCTTGATCAGTCGCTCTCTAGTGATGTACTTGCAACCGCATGAGACGCAGCAGTACAACAGTTTACTCTTCTTGCTACTTTGCATATGTTTCTCCATGTGGTTGTGAATTTTAGCTCTAGTATCAAACTTTTCACTGCATTCGGAGCATTTATATAACTTTTCCTTTCTATTGTGTGTTCCAGTATGATCTATCCAATTAACTTTGTGGAAGAAAACTTTATCACATAATTTGCAATTGTATGCATTAGCTGGACTGTGGCATCTGATATGCATGGAGAGACCGCGTTTTGATGGATATTTCTTCCCACAATATTCACAACAGAAGTATACAATTGGGTTGTTCCCACCGTGAGTGGCACTGTGCCGTTTCAAAAGATTTTTTGTTGGAAATGTTGCATCGCATTTCTTGCAAATAAATGGGTTTGTCCCAAGGTGCATACAGAGATGACGCACGAGACGAACGTTGCTTTTAAATGTCAAATCACACATATTGCATTGATGTTCTTTCTTTCTTTCTTTCTTCTCACTACATGGAAGTCTGTTGTGTCTTGCCATATGTCTTTTGAAATTAAGTTCTTTGGCAAATGTCTTCCCACACGTTGCACAGAGGACCTTTTGTTGAATGCTTGTTTCGTGGAATTTCATGTGCTCGGTCAATTCACCTTTAGTGGTAAAATATTCTAAGCATATATTGCAGCAGTATGGTTTTTCTCCAATGTGAATGTTTAATATGTGTGTTTCCAAATGACTTTGCTCAGAAAATCTTTCTAAACAAACGTTGCATACATGCAGTTTCTCAGTTTGACAAATCTGAAGATGCTGGTTTAAAAATTTTGTAGCGAATGTCTTGTTGCATATTTTGCAGACATGTGGCTCATTTCCTTTGTGGGTAGCTATGTGTGTAATTATACCATTGCGAGTTAAGAATGACAGAGAACATTCATTACATTTATATGCCTGTTGTCTTCTGTGAATTTTCATGTGAGCATTCAGGTTATGACGCTGGGCGAATCTTTTGTAACAAACACCGCAGGCATATTCTTTGAGTTTTAGATGAATGGCTGATACATGGGATTGAAATGCATTTTCAGAGGAAAATGTTTTCTCACATCTGCTACACGCGTAAGGCTTCGACTTCTCCTGCTTCTCATGTTTATCTCCAATGTGCCGTTGTAAATTAAATTTTCTACCGAATGACATGTTACAAACAGTGCAAACAAATGGTTTTTCCCCAGTATGAGTCTTTGCGTGTTGTTGCAACAGGCTTATATTTGCGAACCGACTCGAACACTGGTTACATGGGTAACGCTTTTGCCCCGAATGGGCAAGGATGTGTCTTTTTAAAGTACTAGCATCAGTGTACCTTTTCATACATATCTCACAAATGTGCTGTTTCTCCTTGAAATGGATCGTTTCGACGTGACGGCGTAAATTAAATCCTGTAGGGAATCTTTTATCACATTTGGTGCAGGCAAATATAATTGTATCATTAACAAGGTGTTTCTTTTTGTGATTTTTCAAAGACTTTTGTTTGACAAATGTTCTGTGACATATTTCACACAAGTAGATTATTGAATTATCAAGATTGGTTTTATTAGCAGCCATTTTGGTACCTTTCCGAGCAGTGTAATATCTTAATGGCGCTTCTCACATTCCTTATTCTTTAGGGCTTTCTGCTTAGACCATGTATGATATTTGAAGTCTTTAATAATCTGAAAAAACTAATTAGTAAGAATTTTTTTTGACTATAGACATACTTTTTATGACTTTTCATCGTCTTGAAACATGAAGATATAAGTTATAGAGTGGACATTGGTGTTGGAAGATTTAAGTAAATGATTATAAGTATTTTTTATGTGTGTTATAGAAAAAGCAAGATTGTAAGAACAGAAGGAAAGATGGAAAAAGGGTACCTCTGTTCAAAACGAAAGTGAAACATCTGAGAGTATCAAACATGAAGTGGTCATAAAATATGGCTGTTCGAACATAGTTAAATTTTATACAATTTATTATTAGCAACACATTGAGCTATAAGCGCCCATTTCTTACGATAAATTCATATCGAATGCATTTTAATTATGTTCTATAATCTTAATTAAATAATTCATCAGCTAGGTACTAGTTTTGCGGTCTTTTGATCACAATACCTTTTTCGGCGTCAATGCTCAAGGTACAAATATTCGTGATGATCAAATCATATGTACAGGTATTGTTAATAAGTTTACGTCAGTCTCTCAGATCAGAGGTATTAATTACTTGATAAACTATGGTTTTGTTTATGTTTAAAAGAATGTAAATTTTTGGACATAAATATCACTACGGATTTTGCTAAAACTAAATCAGTCTATTCACACGTCTTCTTCTTCTTCTTCTTAATTGATGGCTACAGAGCTATTCACACGTTCAAACCGTGCAAATAATCAGTTTGACAAGAACAGTCAGAGAATCGGCGAAAAACTAAAAAGTGACAGTCTATTTATAAACCTAGTGACATAGGTCGGTGAGTGTTGCTAGATCTTAAAATCCTGTTGTTAATTTTAGTAGTCCCTAATGTCGGCTTGCAAATATATATTATTTCACGCGATTTACGTTATTATTTTACGTCGGATTAACATTACAGCGAAATACGCATTCTCCATTGTGTAGGTGCTCTAAGTTTTTAGTCCTGCTACTTTGAACGCTGTGAATGCAAGGTGTTTTTTATTGCACTTTCAGAAAACGTCAGTGCAAATTAGGACTTGTTACTTGACAAATAATTTGCTGTAGTTTTATTCAATTTGAGACAGAGGTGTCCAAAGTGTCGTATTCCCATTTCCGTTCAAGGGTTCCCGCCTAGTACCGAGCCGCAGATATGTCAGTATATTTCCTTTATTTATTATTCCAGTTGGATTTGTGTACCGCTGAAATTACAGGCACATGAGACGTTCCATCTTAACGCCTCAAAGTAGGGTGAAAATGGTTCGAATGGGATTACAGTACTTAAGTTGGGAAGACCTAGCTATTGTTTTGGGTATTTTAATTGCGCGAGTTAATAAAACAAGCGAGTAGGATATATTTAAATATTTCCTGTCGACACTTTTATTTACATATTATGATAGAACTAAACAGTTCTATCACTATAGCTATGAATATGTACTTTAGGTAGGTATGTAATGCATATCTATATATTTAACTACATATAAGTTTAATTATGTCATCGTCAATTAAATTAACATGAAACACTTATTTAGTCACCAAAACAAGGAATTTCGTGGTGAACCAACTTCACAATATTATCTACGACTACGAAAAGAGGCTCTTTATCATAAGCAAAAGCAAACTTCTTAATATCTTTCAAGTCTGCCACCTTATCGAACACGTTTTTTTTACTGTTGTATTCAAAGAATCCTTCCTTTGTAGTAATATACGGTTTGAATAGATAATTAGTAGCTATATCATACACTTCATGATTTCCAACACGAAAAACCTCATTATCACCGACTTTCACTCTATAAACTTGATTACCTACTAAAAATAATATATTATTATCATTAGACACGACAAACTTGTCGACTTTCTTGTTGATCAGCTCTGGAACACGTGTGACGGACGCGAAATCAAATTTGTAGGCTTCATTTTTGCTGTTCACATAATATAAATATTCCTTTAAGAATACATTTTCAATATCGTCGTCCACAGCCAGTTTTGCAGTTCTGTTATTGTTTTTGTCAATAACATAAAGTCCGTTTGAACCGCCCACGTAGATCTTGTTCAAGTTCTGATCTATGACCACGGCTTTGGCATTTCTAGTGCTATTTACGATGCCGCTTAGCCTGGGCGGTTCAAAATTAACGTATCCAAGGTATGTAGTTGTAACTTTGGCGATGTCTTCAAAGGTGAAATATGCAGTGTTGTCGTTCTTGTTGTAAGCTAGTTGACGGATTCGGTTCACACCCTCCTTGATTATGTCTGGGGTGTAGTAATCGTCCTTAAGATATAGTCCAGTGCAGTGGCCATTGACGCTTACTGCCGCTAGGAGAATACTTAATAGAAATATCATCATTCTGGTGGGCTGAAAGAAAAATATTGAACAATTTTAGATAATATTTCTATAATACCTTATGTAGGCATGATTGACATCAATTTTGGAGTAAAGTGATATGAAATAATTAATCACATGTGAATTTGTAGGGCTGTTTTGGTAACGTAAAAAGTTAACATCTAATTTTATAAAGAAAACTGGGAACATATTAAATGTTGCCAAATAACGACTTATGGGACATAAATAAAATGATAAATGAGAAAATACGGATAAAAGAAACTGGAAAATATATAATTCTTACCAATAATATGACCATAGCGTTTCCGAATGAGTTTGAAAATGCGTTAAACAGAGAAATACAATTAACGTTATTAATATAACTTGATTTACATTATGAGATACATCCAAAGACATAAATATTTTACTACTAAACAAATCACGTTAGTTAAGAATTTATAGACAGTTTTTTTTTTATTTATTTAGTATCACAAATTCCACAGATCTTAAACTAACATATAAATATCTTAAATATTAATACTTACATCTAATAAAGGATTTATTTTATATTCATTATCCAATATTTACTCAAATTTTTCGCAGAGATTAATTATTTCGGTAAACACTTGTTTCTACATTGGCGAGTTCCCATTTACTGGCAACTTGTGTAGATAATTTGTAAATTGCTATCTTAATTGGGTTCAAGGCGATAGGTAATGAATAAAAATATAGATACCTAATTAAGCCATATTTCTAAATGACAAATGGGCGACTACCCTTTCGGAAGGCGACGTATTCTAGCTTATACGAATACATCCCTTTTTTCTGTGATTAAGTTACGGAACAAGCAGATGGCCTACCTAGTGTTGTTACAGAAAGAACTACTAAAAGCCTACATGTTTAAAGCATTCTCTGCCAGCGTAATTTAAGATATTTAAGAGCAGTAAAACTCTCGCCAAGTTCGCCCGGGGAAGTACTGCCACCATGCCCATTTCTGCCGCCAGGCAGTAACGCATTTGCGTTACTGTGTTCCGGTTTGAAAGGTGTGGTTGCCGGTGAAATTACAGGCATATGAGACATTCCACCTACTCGTCTCAGAGTTACGGGCGCATACGATGTGACTTGGGTCTTATCATACTTAGTAGGGGAGGACCCAAGTCGCATCGGTTGTGGGCCGAGGTTATCACTCAACACCAGGTGGGCCATCGTTCCGTAACTGCATCAAATAAAAAAAAACACGACTGATATTTGATTGCAGAAACTATTTAGTTTCTAAAACACAGCCACTACATAATTAACAAGTTCATTATCAATCTAGAGGTTATCTCTTTATTATGTTATTCTCCGGAAAAAATAAACTGTTGGTTCTTACCGATTTATCTGCCAATCCATTCCTCAAATACTATGGTCATTTAGGACAACCATTTTTGTTACGAACATAGATGTTTGTTCTTGTGTCTGGTGCTGAAATGTATTGTATGTATTTACAAGAAAAATGTATATACCTATGTATTATATCGGTTGTCTGGTTCCCATGACACAAGTTCGGCTTAGCTTACCTTGGAGCTAGATGGCGCTGTGTGAAATGTCTACCAATATTTATTTTATTTGTTTTTGTAAAGATCAATTCTTTAGATAAGAAGAATAATAAGAATTAGAAAAATCTTTACATAATGGTTGAAATAAAAGATATATAAAACATCTACTTGCATTTATTAATATTATTATAGTATAAAAACATTTTTTTAAGCTATTGCATAGTTCTATCGCGGGCCTTGAGCGTGGAGACCGAATCCAGAAATTCCGTAACGAAAAAACCTAACACCCCCATTCCGACCGGCACAGCGGTGATACTTTTTAGTTTTTCCATCTATCGATAAATACAGAACTTTTAAATGACTTTTTGAAATATCACGCGCAATAGCTTTACCGCGGCAGTCTCCGAGTGCCACACGTCTTTTTTTTTACTATGAAGACAATTCAACACATTCGAATCTTTCTACGCGTGCATGTAATTTTTCGCATTATTCTATTTAATATCTGTTTTTATGTAACTATAGTAATTCTTACTTAATGTCCTCGCAACATTGGACATTTTCAAGGCAATCTGACAAAAACAGATGTATAAATGATATTGTAAGGAAATATATATGTATTGATAACTTTTCTGCCCTAATGCCCTTGCTATTATACCTATCAGTTTACGTTGAATCGTTACGACAGTCAGTGCGTGGCCAATATTGAGTCAAGGTACTCTACGAACTAAATTCATGGATTGCGGCGTGAATTTTGCATAATATACGCGAGATATATTAAAGGTGAGTCAAAATATTTCATAATATGTACTATAAATATTAACAGTAGGGATGATGACAGAAAAACTGGTAGGACATGGTTTCTGGATTAGATATCGTTTGTTTAAAATAATAGAAATAGAAACATGAATTATTAAAAATAACTAACAAAATCTGCTTATAAAATCGAGGTTAAAGGCAAATATATTTATCAGTGTTTCAGGAAAGAAGGTATTGCAAATTAATCAAATTACATTTGTATAATATTCCTCCCTCAACAAGGACTCCAGTTTTTTCGATTAGTCATAGCATATTGGTTCAGGGGTCATTAGAATCTTTGACTCTTGATTATGCTTTGCTCTTATTTATAACACGCAAATACATTAATAGTCTTAGGTGAACTACCTCACCACTGGAATTCTATTAGTTACGATTTTATACGTTTATTGCGAAAACTGATAAGTATGCAGTTGATTGACTACACCCGCCATTTTAATGTTCCTACTTCCGGTACTCTCTCGATGAGTGAAAGTGAAAGGGCTTGGTACTAATATACACAAACTTGATATGCAGTCCATAATGTTTGGTTTCTTTCTATTCCTAGCCTTTCATATCAGTTACAGAATTGTCTTCTAACTTTATTAATACTCCAGTTGAACCGTGCGTCTTGTATTCTCAGTTATAAGGTATAAATGAATTTATCAAATTATAACAATGGTGTAATGGAAATATTAATTTAACTTTTTACAAAAAAATACTTCTTAACGTCATTGATAAACATGTTATTCAGAAATGCAAATCAAGAGACACTAGCAACATTTTCGTGTTTGAATTTGCAACTACTAGGTACCTAATGAGACTGATCACTTCCGCAGGCGTATAAAAAAAAAAAAAACAAAAAAAAAATGGTGAATGATGATGGAGTTTTTATGGAACTTAACTTTTTTTTTTTCAGTTGTCATTATGCAACTTCTGCTGCTGACTCTATTCATCTCTGCCGTCTCGGCTGGCTGTCCCGGAGTCTACTTCAACCGCAAATACTATGACATCAACATAATCAAGGAGGGAGTCAACAGAATCCACCAACTCGCCTTCAATCGAAACGACAACACTGCATACTTCACTTTTGAGCAGATAGCTAAAGTACCCACGAGGATGCTAGGCTACGTCAAACTAGACGGTTACGAAGCGGGAATTATCGAAGGAATCAGAAACGCCACAGGACTGGCTATAGATCAAGGGCTAAATAGACTCTATGTCGGTGGTTCAGACGGTCTTTTCATGATCAACAATAATAGAAAAGATAAAGTACCCGAGAAACTGCCAGTAGACGACGACATAAGAAACCTGTTTCTCAAAGACAACGCTGTGTATTACATCAATAGGAGACGAGAGGCTTTGAAATTTGATTTTGGATATATCAATCCGGTGTTTGAACTGCAAGGTGTCGTGGTTGACAAGTTGATACTGGACGACGATAATAACATTATGTATCTACAAAATAACAAATTATTCAGGGTGAAACTTGGAACTAGGATTGTCAATTCTCACGAGAGATATGTTGTGGATGACATAGCTGCCGACTCACATTTTAGGCCATATGTGTGTGCCAAGGATGGTCTGTATGTTTATAATAAATATAAATATGTTTTGGATAAGGTTGCGGAATTAAGAGATGTAAAGAAACTAGCGTTTATAACAGCGGATGTACCTATTTATGTCGTTTTAGATAAAATTATCAGACTTATTGCAAACCCAGTGGCTTGTCTTGGCCATTAATTATGTTAAGTATCCGATTTATAGGTGTAATGGATAATTAGATTATATTATGAAATTGAGTTATCATTTGGTAACCTACTCATTAATTATAAATTAGTAACTGAACCAACCATTATACATGTAAGTAGATATTTGTCTGATTAAAATTTGGAAGAGAAAATCGTAGAACTTGGCTAGAAGATTGAAAACAAGTCTTAGTTCTTTGAAAAAAATTCTTATACTTTTTTTCTAGAAGCTTCCATTGTATCATTTTAAATTCTACTCCTAATGTAATTTGATACAATCAGATTATATAAGCAATTACATGGAAACGTTCAGCGAGCACATTATAATTCCGTGTAGGTAGGCACATAATGGTTTCGTCATTGTATTGTCCATCACATGACCTACTTCCTCTCGCTAACTTCTGTGCGCAGGCGCATTGTTAGTACCTATGCGTATTGCTTATTTGGATACATTTGTAAATGTATCCACCATAGATTTTTAACTTTACCTAAAGTTTCGTAACGGAAAAAATATCTATAGCATTCTCAGTACTTAACAATTTTATGTTGAATCGGTTGTATAATCAAATAAATGAAAGCTAAACCATTTTGTTTAATTTTATCGAAATAAAAATGAAATTAAAAGACTTTAATTTTTTTTATTAAACCTAGCCCTCATAATATATACATAATATACCTTCAAATTATAGTTTTATATTACTTTCTTATCAACCATTTTTTTAATTTCTGTTTGAACTACTTTCCATTTATTGCTTTTATTCTACGGGCAAGTGGTTGTAAATTTTAATGGCTGTTAAATACAAGCAAACATATTGTGATAAGCTTCGTTTGTTGTGCAGTGTTGCCAAGTGAGGCGACGTTCCGCTATTTCAAACGTAAAGGGTTGCTATTTGCGACCGGTCCCCAGTGACGGCATTTCACCGCCATGTTTCTCAACATGGCGCTGCTTCTATACCTATAAAATTTTTTAATATCAATGTCAGCACTTTGGACTATTTTCCGTGGTGCCTAGGAACTATTGGTAGAAACAATGTTTACAAACTACAATATCAATATAAAAAAATAACTATCTCTAAAAAAAAAGCAAAGCAAGAATAAAATAAACACAAAAATTATCCTGCTGGTGCACATGTGATGGCGTCATAAAACCGTAGTACGATTATTTGACTGGCCTCGCAGCTCAGTTAGTTAGTAACTCTACCTTCTCGCTGTAGGTCGTGGGTTCGATTCCCACCTAGGACAAAATGTTCGTAACTGATATTATTTCCGAAGCCACAGACTAAGTAGCAAACAGAGTAACAAGGCGGAGTTGGAACTTTTTAAAGTGGCTTGGTTTTGTATTTTTATTTGCCTATTTACAGCTGAACGAGGTGCAATAATGTAATTTATTTACCTACTCTGTTTATTTATTTTAGATTTTGTTTTTTTTTGTATTGAAGAAAGAACTTCTGAAAGTAGATAGATATTTTAAATATCTATTGTCCGTAAATAAGCACCAAGTAGTGAAAAATAAAACTGTTACACCATAATGCGTTTTTAATATAAATCTCGGTCACAAAATTGTTTTTTATTTGCGCCAAAATATTGCCAATTGGCATTTTTTAATGCTGGCAGCACTGTTCCGTTTATGCCAAATCCCAATGAAAATTTAGAGTAGAGATATTCAAGAAAGATCTTTGTATTTATACCGTTTTCTGGGTCGTATGGTCTAAGGGGGCGTATTTGGCTGGATGTAATCTCTACCTGTATTATTGGATCTCAAAATTATGCGTAGCTCATGAAATTACTTGCATGACGAATAGAAATTAAAGAATTTCCAAGTAAGTAAACAAATTTTGTATACAATTATTCTGTAGTTAGTTTTTTTTTTGTGTAATTTTATTTTATCAGACTTCATTTCGAAGTTAAGCCATATATTTTATATATTATTCAAATAGGTGTTATAGAAAGCTTGGTATGGAATATAAACAAGCTCTTGTATTTCGGTAAATTGAAAGCAAGTTTTTTTTTTTATATTTATTAGTATTTCCACAATTTATTTATTACTGAAGAATTTACTACTATTTTTACAAATCTTATTTGTGCTAGATAGAAAATATTCTAATGCATCACGTATCAATGTAAATCTGTGATATTTTGTTTTCAATATTACTTATTGATAGTTCCAAGCCTAGCTAGTTCAATGAATTCCATGAAAATAGTTTTTTCTTACAAATCATATCTTGCCTCGCAGCTTAAATATATGATCAGTTATCTGGTTGGCTAGTTTGGGACTTAAGAGAGCTGTGTGAAATGTCCACCATTATTTATCGCACTAATATGAGATCAAATAAAATCAAACTCACGCACTATATTTATATTTTCAGATGACAGCCATGATGAAAAGATGGTATCGCTCAAGACGAAATCAAATAATAACATTTATCATAATACTATTCTGTATAGTGTACTATATAAGTCTTAATGACAGCTTACATAGAGAACCTGACTTGGACGTCACACGTAGGTAAGTATAGTGAGGAGGCATCCGAGAGTCACCGGTTGAGAGCCGTCTGCTCTCACCAAAAGCCCGTGTAAACGCTGTCAAGGCCATGTGCGGCCAAAAGCATAATGTCCAGTCTTAAACAAAAAAAAAAGCATCCGAGATTGCGCTGACCTGTGACGCTTGTTTGGTTTTATATCAAGGATAAGGTCGTTTTTACCTTTTAACGAATTGATGTTTGACCACAATAAGGCTTTGAACCAACATATTATGATGGAAATATAAACTGAATAATCTATTGGAAGGACTGTTTTTTTTTTATATTTTGGGCTTATTTACAGGCAGTATAATTTAATTTAAAATACATTTGTATTACATTTTGTTAGTTTTTACATCAAGGCCATTTAAATATTTTTCCACTTTAATTGTGGCGAACCGGCAGACGCGGTGTAGGGCGGCCACCTACCCGATGGACTGATGACATAGTCAGGATCCCAGGAAATCTGTGGATGCAGGTGTCTCAACACCGTTCACAAAGGAAATCTTTGGGGGAGGCCTATGTTCACCAGTGGACTTTTACCCGCTGATATGATGATGATGATGATGAATTGTGGTTCACTTTGAAAGATAATAATAATGTCTGATACTTCTGACATTAAGTAATACATTTAAATAGTGATATTTATTTGTTATGAGATGATGAGAAAATCACTAAATTTAGTTTGGTACCTGATAATTCTAAAATACATTAATATTTTATTCTTTTTATTCACTGGGAAAGAGACGTTACCTAAAATTAGATTAATTTGTCGATAACATTTGACGCTGATAATATTTTATTCACTTCAGTATATAAATGCTTGGTTTAAATTTTAATTTTCCCCATAACTGTTATGTATATCTTGTATCAGTTATATATAATTATAAAGTTAATTATTTGGTAAGTACAATAGAAGGCTATTAATATTTGAAAACTAAAACATTGCATACTACCCTTTTTTTTGGTAAATAGAGATGTTTTATTTAACTGTAGTTGATTTTACATGAGTTATATATGTTTAAGTATATTTGAAGCGTTTTTTTTTACTATCTTTTACTAAATTATGTTGCAGCTTATATATACTTGATGATTAAGGGCCTTACTCAGAAACGATTAGCGATTAATTAACTAAATATGTGTTTTACCGTTAATTAAATGTCGAAATATATAAAATACTATTTTTTGCACCACTAATAATGACAAAATACAAGAAAGCCAATGAGTCTTTAGTGAAGCTCTCATTAGTAAGCTCGATTCCTAATTTTAGCATTGGCTAAAGGTCGACCGGCCTTGTGGCAATAACGGAGATGGTCATAGAGGTAAATTTATTCATAATTTTGGCTTTGAAGGACACAGTGAACACATGAACATAAGATTGGAAAGATTAACATTATAAAACTACAATAATAGAATAATTTATTTCATATTAAGTTTTAATGTATCAGTGAGCAGACATAAATAAATATTGGTGGACATTTCACACAGCGCCGTCTAGCCCCAAACTAAGCTAAGCATAGTTTGTATCATAGGAACCAGACAACTGATATAAATATTCATACTTTATTATTGTGAATACATATTTATATCCAGACAGAAAAAACATCTATGTTCGTCCCACAAATGTTTGTCCCGGGTGGGAATCCAACCCGCGACCTACAGCGCATAAAGTAGCTTAAACCAACTGAGCTATGAGGCCAAAATTAACTAATACTTACAAAAAAAAAAAGATAATTTACAGTCAAAGTTTAGAACTAGTCAGGCAATCTTGAATTCAATAAATAAATAATAATAAATATTGGTGGACATATCACACACCGCCATCTAGCCCCAAACTAAGCATAGCTTGTGCTGTGGAAACCAGATGACTGATAGAATACATATATACTTGTTTTGTAAATACATACATATCAATATTAACACCCAGACACAGAAACATAAATACTCTTCACATAAATGTTTGTCCTGGGTGGGAATTGAACCCACGACAGCTCAGAAAACAGGGTTACTACCAACTGAGCTGTGAGGCCAAAATTAACTACTACATATTAAACAAAAAAGATATAGTCAAAGTTTAGAACTGGTCAGGCAATATTGAGGCTTGAACAGCTACTAACAGCTTTCTGCTTTGTTTATTTATTTAAACAGCTACTAACCGCTTTCTGCTTTGTTTATTTATTTAAACAGCTACTAACCGCTTTCTGCTTTGTTTATTTATTTATTTATATTTTTTATATGTAACAGTTATGTAGTGTTGGTTGTTTGTAGTTTGAATCTCACCACGCTTGCACCTGATAAACTTAAAACTGGTAACGGGCCTGTACTCAATCTCAAAACGAGGTAAGTTTTACTTTAAAACTACCCCAAATGCACCTTTCTCCTTACCTACTCATATTCTCCCTTTCGTCAACTTTCTCATATCCTTCTATGCAGTCGTTCTCTCTTTAAACTATCTGCCGATAACCCCAAGTCTTACAATTCTCCCCTTTTTTAACTTTTCCTCTCCGAGTCCTATCACCATTTTGAATTTTCCTTCAATTTTATCGTTTCCTTCTCCTTTTTGTGTGCACACTAAAACGTCCAAAATAGGTGGACTTAATTCTGCAAGCATTTCATAAGAGAGAAAAATAGCTGGCGTGCTAATAAATTAATAAATGCATATTATGAGAAAATTTTACATATTTTTGTGTATGATTTATCCTGGCTGTCGATTATTAGGGATTAATCACCTTTTACTCTCAATGTCCTACTCCCATTCTACTTATTCTCGCAATATTCTTTTCTCTTTCACCTTTTACTCTCAATATCCTACTCCCATTCTACTTATTCTCGCAATATTCTTTTCTCTTTCACCTTTTACTCTCAATATCCTACTCCCATTCTACTTATTCTCCCAATATTCTTTTCTCTTTCACCTTTTACTCACAATATCCTACTCCCATTCACCTTATTCTCCCAATAATCTTTTCTATTTCGCCTTGTACTCATAAAACCCTACTCCAGTTCATCTTATTACTACTTCCAATATCAGTCAGTTCATCTCTTAAAATCTCCCACTTGAATTATTGACTCTCTCTTTAGTTGATATGCTTATTTGTTGCGTCATATAACATTAATATTTGTAACCAAACATTTGCCTATTTTTATTTTTCTTTGCTTTTATAATGAATGAAAGTTTTGAATTCAATAACGTATAAATAAAATAACGCAAAGTTCTTCTTCGAGTCACCAGTTCTGTCGAACCAGTGTGGTGAAAGGATTGTAAGTGCGCCTCAAAGAGGCTCCTTTCCTGCACTCGACACATGTCTTCGAATTTTTAGTTCTAGGACATGTCGGTTTCCTCACGATGTTTTCCTTCACAGTTTTGAGAACGTGGTATTGCGCACATAAATATTTCAATCGATAAACTCATAGGTGCACGTCGGGATTTGAACCGGTAATAACCCCATTATTAGGCAGCATCTTAATTTTGACGGATTTTTGAACTTACATATTAAAACTTGTTTATTAATACGATTAATTACTGTAATTTTCACAAAACTTTACGTTATTTTTGCGTTATTTTATTTCTCGTAGTTTTTGGCATACCTACTGTTAAGTAGTTTTTGGAAATTAAATATATGTATATATACATTTATTTTAACCTAATAGTTATTTGATTGTGGTAATGGATTTGCAAAATTTTATAGATCATATAAATTTCAAATTAATATTAAATTTTTGTTGTATATGACTTTTCTTGTAAAGGTTTTTGTGCATAGTTATACATTTTTGATATTTATATTTTCTATGATATATATATTTATTCATTTTTTAGTAACTAGAAAGCATGTTGATTTTTATTAATCGATTTATGTTTGATTATTTCAGAAAATCTGTGATTGAGTAAGTAGCTTGTTTTATTTAATGTAGATATTTTTGTATGAATAATTACTCAGTACTTTGCTGTTACATAAGCATGGTAGATTTTAGAGTGCCGATACTTGAACTAGGTTTAAAAGTGTTTAAACTACTGAAAGTGACTGGTCAATTTTTAGACTGTGTTATTCCCATACATAATTTGCCTGTACATTTATGTTATATAAATAATTTAAGAGCAGTAGAACTCTCGCCAAGTTCGTCCGGGGAAGTACTGCCACCATGCCCATTTCTGCCGCCAAGCAGTAACGCTTTCGCGTTACTGTGTTCCGGTTTGAAAGGTGTGGTTGCTGGTGAAATTACAGGCACACGAGACATTCCACCTACACGTCTCAGAGTTACGGGCGCATACGTTGCGACTTGGGTCTTGTCGTACCTAGTAGGGGAGGACCCAAGCCGCATCGCTTGTTATGGGCTGAGGTTACCACTTAACACCAGGTGGGCCGTCAGCTCGTTTTGTAACTGTATTACATAAAAAAAAATATAGCGTTAAATCGTACATATAGCATTTTGTTCTAACAAATAACTTAACTGCTTATTAGTTCAATAATTAACTAAGCTGCTAAGTCATATGCAGTATTTCCTTCCTCCACAGTATTAAATAAATTAGCAATCCATATTTAACTTTTGCTGGATATAGTTTTTGTTGAAATTTCAACCAAGCTTTTGATTATAAAAGCTTTGATAGACCCTGGAGATAAAGGGTCTGATTAGACCCTAGACACACCTAGGGCTATAGTATTTGACAAGACGTTATGTTTAGAAGTTGAGGAGTCCTATACACACCATCCGACTCCATCATGAGACATCTCCATGGTACCATGTTCCAAATTTCAGTCCAATCGGTTGGTGGGAACTGATCTAAAATTCTGTAACAAATTTTGACTTAGACAAACATACATTGAAAGTTTTTTTTTCATTTGATACAGTTATGGAACGAGCCGACGGCCCACCTGGTGTTAAGTGGTAACCTCTGCCCGTAACAAGCGATGCGACTTGGGTCCTCTCCTACTAGGTTCAAGACCCAAGTCGCATCAATGCGCCCGTAACTCTGAGACGTGTGAGTGGAATGTCTCATGTGCCTGTAATTTCACCGGCAACCACGCAAAGTTAATTAAAAAACAATACATTTTAGTATTATTTTGGATAAACATTTTACCTTTGTAATAATTTAAATACATTCAGGATCAGTTTTATTAAATTATGTTTTTTTACGTTTTCAAATAACTACGGTTTCCAGGTACATAGAAACAAAACTAGAGCAGGCCTTACAGGAGGACAAAGGTACGGGATGCGTGTTCCCGCAACTCGATCCCTTTGCTAAGGAAGTCACTCAGTTCGACAAGGAGGTGCCAGATATCGTCTGCGAGGGTCGAAACTGGGTTAAGTGCTATGTAAGTGATTTATGTGTAGTGTATGTGTGGTCTTTAGTAGCAGTAAAACTCACGCCAAGTTCGTCCGGGGAAGTACTGCCACCATGCCCATTTCTGCCGCCGTTTCAGAGTTATGGGCGCATGCATGTTTGTTCTGTGTCTGGGTGTTAATATGTATATGTATGTATTTACAAAAAAAGTATAAGTATGTATATCAGTTGTCTGGTTCCCATGATACAAGCTATACTTAACTTACTTCGGGGCTAGATGGCGCTGTGTGAAATGTCCACCATTATTTATTTATTATATTAAAAGATATGATGAACCTACATTGATAGATATATTTGTCATTTCAGCTTTCAGAATGCAGGGTAGTCAAAGAAATACTGGAAACTACTAGAAATATAGAATGCAACTACAGAGATATTATATATGAAAATGACAGTTCATATAAATTGGGGTCACCGACCCCGGTGAGGGGCGGGGGAGCTTACACCCTCAGGAAAAGCGACCACGTCAAAGTGAAGTGTGTCGGGATACATACAAACGAGTGAGTGTTGTAATGCCCATGCCCATTTCTGCCGCCAAGCAGTAACGCTTTCGCGTTACTGTGTTCCGGTTTGAAAGGTGTGGTTGCCGGTGAAATTACAGGCACATGAGACATTCCACCTACATGTCTCAGAGTTACGGGCGCATACGATGCGACTTGGGTCTTGTCGTACCTAGTAGGGGAGGACCCAAGTCGCATCGGTTTTTATGGGCCGAGGTTACCACTTAACACCAGGTGGGCCGTCGGCTCGTTCCGTAACTGTAGTTATACAGTTACGGAACGGAATAAAATAAATGCCTCCTGTGCGGACTCCAAGTGATATACTTCTTTAACAAAACTCTTCAAAAACTTTATTTCCATAGAATTCATAAAGAAATGGCTTGGAAACGTCAATAATATTCAAAATGCTTACTTATCGCTAAGTTTGATACCAATACAGTATGTATTATAGTGTTTATATATATAGACTGGCCTCACAGCTCAGTTGGTAGTTGCCTTCTGCGCTGTATGTCGTGGGTTCGATTTCCACCCAGGACAAATATTTGTGTGACGAATGTTGTTCTGTGTCTGGATGTATTATAATATGTGTGTATTTAGAAAATGTATCATATAAAAATATATACATATGAATATATACAAGAATTATTTATAAATTTTGGTTGGCTTTGGATGGCCCACCGTGTGGTGAGTGGTGACCTGTCCTTAACAAGTAATATTTCGGCAATCTTGCGGACAAACTTACCATTAAAACTTTATGTGTTTCAGCATATTACCTTCGAAGTGGACCGGCCTCGCTGTAGGGTTCCGCACGGAAGTGGAGAGGAGGAAGCCGCCGGTGGACCGACCGGACGCCATCGACGTACTGATATTTGGGTTCGATTCCACCTCCAGGAACGGATTCATAAGGAAAATGCCCAAAAGTTACAAGTATATTACTGAGGAGTTGGGAGCGGTTGTACTTAACGGGTAATATTTTTATTTAAATATCTTGATACTATTTTGGCTCTCTTGAGCGTGGTGAAATGATTAAAGTGCGCCTCTAAGAGGCTCCTTTCGTGAGTTTTTTTTTTTAAAACGTGTGACGTTTTTTATAAACAAACCTAGTAGTACTATTAGTGTCTCTGGTTCTCTCTTACCAGTGTGGTGGAAGGATTAAAGTGCGCCTCAAAGAGGCTCCTTTCGTGAGCAATACAATCTCTAAGGTTGCACTTAAAGAATAAGTTTTTTTATAAACAAATCTAGTACTACTACTAGTGTCTCTGGCTCTCTCTAACCAGTGTGCTGAAAGGATTAAAGTGAGTCTCCTCGAGGCTCCTTTTGTGTACTTGACACACGTTCAAAGTATTCTTAATAAAATAGAAGCATTTATTACAAGAAATGTGTTAATTTTTTAAATTTTTAGTGCAATGGCTTATAAATAATAATAATATAATATTGATGGACATTACACACAGCGCCATCTAGTCCCCAAAGTAAGCTAACATAGCTTGTATCATGGGAACCAGACAACTGATATACATACTTATTTACTTTTTGTAAATACATACTGATATTCAGACACAGAACAAACCCTATGTTCGTCACACAAATGTTTGTCCTGGGTGGTAATCGAACCCGCGATCTACAGCAGAAGGCAAGGTTACCATCTGAGCTGTGAGGCCTGTCTGTGATGTGACTGTTTCTACAGGTACAACATAGTGGGCGATGGTACACCGGCCGCGCTCTTTCCCATACTTACGGGAAAGACTGAGCTGGAGCTGCCAGATGTTAGGAAGAAGTCCAAGTACAAGGGTAGCCTTGATGACATGCCTTTTATATTCTACAAGTTAAAAGAGGAAGGGTAAGTTATCATAAGGTAAAATATCTGTATTTCCTCTTCTTCGAGTCACCGGTTCTGTCGAACCAGTGTGGTGAAAAGATTGTAAGTGCGCCTCAGAGAGGCTCCTTTCGTGCTCGACACATGTCTTCGAATTTTTAGTTCTAGGACATGTCGGTTTCCTCACGATGTTTTCCTTCACCGTTTTGAGAACGTGGTATTGCGTACATAAATCTTTCAATCGAAAAACTCATAGGTGCACGTCGGGAAAATACAGTAGAAAAAGTATATACTTTTTTAAATACATGTTAACACAACAAATATCAATGTTCGTCACACAAATGTTTGTCATAGGTGGGAATCGAACCCACAACCTACAGCGCAGAATGCTACCAACTGAGCTGTGAGGCTAGTAAATTATTCGACGTAAAAAGTTATGATATTAAATTATTACTAATACTAGGATGGGTAAAAAAGTTGAATCTGTTATTGGCTATACAATTAATTTTAAGAGTTCACTTATTTATTATGAAATCTGTAGATTCTGGAAAAAATTTAATACATGGTTCCTCTTTAATTACAAATATAAATACAAAATGTTTATTTTGTATGTATATATTTTTTAATACTGTTACAGAACGAGCCGACGGCCCACCTGGTGTTAAGTGGTAACCTCGGCCCATAACAACTGATGCGACTTCGTTCCTCCCCTACTAGGCACGACAAGACCCAAGTCGCATCGTATGCGTCCGCAACTCTGAGACGTGAAGGCGGAATGTCTCATGCGACTGTAATTTCACCAGAAACTACACCTTTCAAACCGGAACACAGTAATGCGAATGCTTCACTGCTTGGCGGCAGAAATGGGCATGGTGGCTGTACTTCCCCGGACGAACTTGGCGAGAGTTCTACTGTTCTTCTTCTAGTTCTACTTATATGTATATAATACATAATGTATATTTTTTAATTATTTAGATATTAGATTATAAGATAAGTTGTGTACTCTATTGTATTGGTGTGCCTTTAAGGATATATGTACATATATATGAATAAATAAAAAAGACGTGTGGCACTCGGAGACTGCCGCGGTAAAGCTATTGCGCGTGATATTTCAAAAAGTCATTAAAAAGTTCTGGTATTTATCGATAGATGAAAAACTAAAAAGTATCACCGCTGTGCCGGTCGGAGTGGGGGGGTGTTAGGTTTTTTTCGTTACGGAATTTCTGGATTCGGTCTCCACGCTCAAGGCCCGCGATAGAAGCTATGCAATAGCTTGATAAATAAATTTTCATTAATCTTAATATTTAAAAATGACAATTTTGAAACCACTTTTTAAGTATCAAATTGTATTAGGTGGTTTCTCTTTCATACATGTTTAATTTAATGATTGTAGGTACAGAACGGCATATTTCGAGGATATGCCGTGGATAGGCACATTCCAGTACCGTTTCAAAGGTTTCAAGCGGCAGCCGGCTGACCATTACTTACGACCTTTCTACCTTGAGGAGTACACCAGCGGGGTCAGGTGGCACCGCTCCAAAACGCAGAGATACTGCGTCGGGGACACCATGAATTACAAGCTGATGATGAACATCACCGAACAGGTGGGAGATTTTTATGTCATGTAGCTAGAACGAGCTGACGGCCCACCTGATGTTAAGAAGTAACCCTGGACAACAGCGATACGACCCAAGTCCAACTCGCCAAGTTCGTCCGGGGAAGTACTGCCACCATGCCCATTTCTGCCGCCAAGCAGTGCGAGGCGTTCGCGTTACTGTGTTCCGGTTTGAAAGGTGTGGTTGCCGGTGAAATTACAGGCACACGAGACATTCCACCTACACGTCTCACAGTTACGGGCGCATACGATGCGATTTGGGTATTGTCGTACCTAGTAGGGGAGGACCCAAGTCGCATCGGTTGTTATGGGCCGAGGTTACCACTTACCACCAGGTGGGCCGTCGGCTCGTTCCGTAAATAGATAACATAAAAAAAAAACCTCTCCACGGTACGAGATGACTCAAGTCGCATTGCGTTGCGTCCATCACCCCGAGACTGTTACGTCTCATGCGCCTGTAATTTCATCTTTTCATTTCATTACATATTTATCGGGGGCCCAGTGTATACCTCCAATTGTCTACGTACTCAAGAGCATAGTTCTTGCATTGGTATTAACTTACTTTTATTTTAGTTTTAGTTTAAAGTAGTCTGGAAGAGATCTTATACTACGATAAGACCGCCTATTGGACACACAGAAATTGTCTCAAAGTACTTTGTATTAAGTATTACCTGTGTCTTTCCAATAAAGATTATTATTATTATGTATGTGAATAAAACAGTGGTGGCCATTTCTCACAGAGCCAATCAGCCCGTAAGTAAGCTAAGCATGGGGACCAAACAAGTGACTTTTATACAAACGTAAATAAATAAATATTGGTGGACATTTCACACAGCGCCATCTAACCCCAAAGTAAGCTAAGCATAGCTTGTATCATGAGAACCAGACAACTGATATAAAGTACTTTTTTGTAAATGTATAAATATTAACACCCAGACACAAAAGAAACATCTATGTTCGTCACACAAATGTTTGTCCTGGGTGGGAATCGAATCCACGACCTCCACCGCAGAAGGCAGGGTACCAACTGAGCTGTGAGGGCAGTCATAATGTGCGGTATCAGGTTGAAAATCTCAGAACATTAGCGTCGTTTCACTCGCGGCGGATCGCCCCAGAGTTTTTTATTTTTTATGTGATTGAGATACGGAACGAGCCGACGGCCCACCTGGTGTTAAGTGGTAACCTCTGCCCATAACAATCGATGCGTCTTGGGTCCTCCCCTACTAGGTACGACAAGACTCAAGTCGCATCGTATGCGCCCGTAACTCTGATACGCGTAGGTGGAATGTCTCGTGTGCCTGTAATTTCACCGGCAACCACACCTTTCAAACGGGAACACAGTAACGTGAACGCGTTACTGCTTGGCGGCAGAAATGGGCATGGTGGCAGTACTACCCCGGACGAACTTGGCGTGAGTTCTACTGCTCAAAATGTCGCGGATTGCCCCAGAGATGAACGCCGTATTGTATGATTGCCAGTTCTTCAAGTTGGATGGTAACCATTTCGCGTTCACATTCATCGCGGACATTACACACGATGACTCCAATATGATCGCGCTCGCGGACGCGGACACGGCGCGCTTCCTCGGCGCTCTCAACCGCTCGGGCAGGCTGCAGAAAACGTTGCTCATTGTGATGGGTGACCACGGACCCAGGTTTGATTCTTTTGTTTACACATTGGTTTATTTTCCACTGAAACAATTTACAATTTTGATTACATCGTAGCAGATAACATTAAAAACAATAGTCTTCTTCGAGTTCACCGGTTCTGTCGAACCAGTGTGGTGAAAGGATTGTTGAGCCTCAAAGAGGCTCCTTTCGTGCACTCGACACATGTCTTCGAATTTTTAATTCTAGGACATGTTTTGAGAACGTGGTATTGCGCACATAAATCTTACAACATATCTATAACAATAGAGTAACAAATAATGTGACGTGTGCTACAGCAGCAAAAAGGTCCCGACTCGGCATTTATCTGCTGCTGTGAACTGACTCTCGTATTCTGCCGAAATCGAATATGTCAGTCAAAATGCAAAATAATAGATAATTCAAAATAATCCAAGTCCAAAATCTCTCCTTTCAGTTTGACGTTACGAAGTTCACAAAAAAAAAACATCTTTCCAGATTCGCAAATGTCCGCAACACGCTTCAGGGCAAATTCGAAGAACGGATGCCTTTGATGGCTATTCGTCTACCGGAAGTGCTGAAAGAGATTCGACCGGAAGTGGCCGCCATCTTGGCTAGTAACGCTAACGTTCTAACGACCCCGCACGATATACACGCAACGGTTCTAGATGCTATGGGATTGGATAGATATTGGAACGATTATAGGATAAAAGGAACTAATTTGACTCGCGGAATGACTTTGTTTCAACCTGTAAGTATAATTTATATAATAATAAATCCGAACAGTTTGTTTGTTTGGATGCGCTAATACCAGGAACTACCGGTCGGATTTGATATAATATTTGAGCATTTGGTAGCCCAACTCTTGAGGAAGGTTATAGGTTATTTAAGATCACGCTGTGACTCTTGAGAGTCAAGCAAACGAAATAAAAGCGTGGACGGGCGATGCGACGCGGTGGGCAGCTCGTACAGAACAGAGCCGAGCTGCATACGCCTGTGTCAACCAAAAAGGCGGGTGAAATCGCGAGGCAAAGCTAGTTTGCTAAGTTTCAATGATAAACGTGTGGATATGCCATTGAAATCGCTATAAACTGAATGAGTCAATGTTATTTAATCACCTCACTGTTCCTATTAACTGAATATGAAAAGAAGCCATTTATTTGCAAACTACTCACGAAGAGAACAGTAATTTGTACTTTTTTATGTGATACAGTTACGGCACGAGCCGACGGCCCACCTTAAGTTAAGTGGTAAGTGGCCTATAGGCCGAGGTTACCACTTAACACCAGGTACTAGGTACGACTAGACCCGAGTCGCATCCTATACGCCCGTAACTCTGAGTTCAGTGTTGGTGAAATTTCTCATGTGCCGGTAATAATAGCCTACATTATTTCTTGCTAAGCTATTTGCTGATGAACAAGTTGGATTCTGTAAGGGCAAATCTATAAATTTGACCATCTACCAGTTCCTTCAGACTGTAATGGATAATCTTGGTAAAAAATACAAGTCAGTGCTCTTTTTGTGGACCTGACCAAGGCTTTTGCTTATGTTGACCATCAAATTTAATTGTCCAAGCTTGGCAAATATGTTTTAAGGGGTAATAATAAAACTCCAAAACGAATTGAATCATATCTTAGGCATAGGATACAATATAAGAAAATAACCCGAATCTGCCTCATCTTACGTGAGACTAAGTATGGAGTACCCCAAGGGAGTGTATTAGGACTACTTCTCTTTAATATTTATATAAATGATCTTCCAAGAGTAGTCTCTAAACAAATTGTGCTATTTGCGGATGATAGCACAGTGATGTTTACTACTACTTCCAAATCTGACCTAGAAGCTAACACTCGCGAACTCGTAGATGACACTACGAGTTCCAATTCAGTTTTCGTCTAAATAGAGAATTAATTATACATATACCCTCACACCCAAATATTGATTTGCAAAAGACTGCTCTTTTCAGAGGTTTTTTATAGTGTTGTGTTGTGTGTTATGTATAGATACCTCGCACGCGGTCGTGCAGCGAGGCGGGTATAGAGCCGCACTGGTGCGCGTGCGTCGCGTGGAGCAACGTGTCGCGCGACGAACGCGTCTACCGGCGACTGCCCCCCGCCTTCCTGCAATATATCAACGAGCTCACGCAGTCTGTCAGGTGAGTGCGAGACGATGTGTTATGTATAGATACCTCGCACGCGGTCGTGCAGCGAGGCGGGTATAGAGCCGCACTGGTGCGCGTGCGTCGCGTGGAGCAACGTGTCGCGCGACGAACGCGTCTACCGGCGACTGCCCCCCGCCTTCCTGCAATATATCAACGAGCTCACGCAGTCTGTCAGGTGAGTGCGAGACGATGTGTTATGTATAGATACCTCGCACGCGGTCGTGCAGCGAGGCGGGTATAGAGCCGCACTGGTGCGCGTGCGTCGCGTGGAGCAACGTGTCGCGCGACGAACGCGTCTACCGGCGACTGCCCCCCGCCTTCCTGCAATATATCAACGAGCTCACGTAGTCTGTCAGGTGAGTGCGAGACGATGTGTTATGTATAGATACCTCACACGCGATCTGTCTGTTTGTCTGTTTTTTTTTCCCGGGCATTCTGGGGCACCCCCTACATGACCCCGTACTCGGTTTTGACCCACCCCC
This sequence comes from Chesias legatella, assembly GCA_947359385.1. Taxonomy (NCBI): domain Eukaryota; kingdom Metazoa; phylum Arthropoda; class Insecta; order Lepidoptera; family Geometridae; genus Chesias; species Chesias legatella. The sequence continues at coordinate 12,665,439 of OX375765.1, forward strand.
TCGGGAACAAAAGTCAAAACACTCGGAAGGCTGCGCACGACGTACAGAGTTTACGTGGCTGTGTGTGGCTCTATGTTCGTCACACAAACGTTTGTCCCGGGTGGGAATCAAACCGACGTACGCAGAAGGCAGGATTACCAACTGAGCTGTACAGTCATGAACTCGTACTCTCTGCAGGTCCAAGTGTGAACCGCGTACCCTCACATCGGTGGCATGGGTGTCGCGGCGTCGCGCCAACAGCAACATGCTGAGGTTCGCGGGCAACCGCGACGCGGACGGTTACGTCGGCAAATTCAACCCTAACGTGAGACACGACAAGGAATACTATCAGATCAAGGTGAGCACCAGGTCTCTGACACACCGCTAGGAACGAGCTGACGGCCCACCTGATGTTAAGTGGTAACCGCTGCCCATAGACAACAGCACTTAAGACCACTCCACCAAAGTACGAGACTTAAGACGCATTTCGTTGCGTCTATCACCCCGAGACGGGGATGTTACGTCTCATGCGGCTGCAATTTCACCGGCACCCACTCCCTTCCACCAGAACAGCTTGGCAGCGGATTACCAGGTGTGGTGGCAGTGCTTCTCCGGGGAACTTAGCACAAGTTCTACTGCTACTTTGGGTTGTACCTTTGGCATCACCCTGGGGACACGTGTAAACATTCAAAGGGGGATGACTTACGGACGCGAGCAACGTGGCCCCCCAAACGTGACCTGGATCAGACTGTCTGAGCCATATTTTTGTACTTTAGGTCTAACTCTTCCATGTCTAGGGGCCCACGTTACTCTCGTCCATAGGAGAATCCCTACACGTGTCCCCCGGTAGCGCGAAAGGTGCCAAAGAAACATTACATACATACATTTTAGAAGTGTAAAAGCTTATTTGGAGCACGACGGAATTTGAAGCAGCGACCACCAGGTCAAAACTCGGTGTCTGCACTACTGGGCCACCATGCTCTCTTGCTTGTTGTAGTATGCGAAGTAGATGACCGATATATAATACTTTATTACTTATAAATATATACATAGACACAGAACAAACGTCTACTTACAGCCTTATTTTCCCTTTCGATATGTTGAGGTTCAAAGAGGATCAAAAAAAGGAAAAGAAATAAATTATACTGAATATTCTTATGCTAATTATTTATAATTGTGTTTCAGTAGCAAATAAATGAATATTTACGACTACTTATGTATTTAACTCGTGGTTATGTATGTGTAGGTGGAGGTGGGCCCCGGACACGGCGTGTACGAAGCGTCCGCAGTGCATCTCGTCAACGAAGACAGATTCGAATTTGACACCAGGGACATATCCAGAACTAATGCGTAACTATACTATATATTTATTACAAACATCACCCTGATGTTCCACCCAGGCACATGACACATTCTATCAAGGCACATGACACATTCCACCAAAGCACATACACATTCCACCAAGGCACATGACACATTCCACTAAGGCAAATGACATACTCCATCAAGGCATATGACACGTTCCACCCTGGCAAATGATACATTCCATCTAGACACATGACATACGCCATCTAGACATATGACACATTCCATCTAGACACATGACACATTCCACCCGGGCGCATGACACATTCCATCTAGACCTATGGCACATTCCATCTAGACACATGCCACATTCCACCCGGGCGCATGACACATTCCATCTAGACATATGGCACATTCCATCTAGACACATGACACATTCCACCCGGGCGCATGACACGTTCCATCTAGGCAAATGACACACTCGACCCCGGTACATGACACATTTGCACATTATTTTTTACTATTTAAACGTTGATAGAAATAATAAAAAAATACAAACCGTTACTTTGGACATCTTTCTAGAAACGAGGGGACAATATTATTGCAAAACACAATTATTTCATGATAATTTTTGTCTTCTGTATGCTTTTATTATATATATTTTATTTACTGCATTCTTATATATTTTTTTATATTGGTGGACAATTCAAACAGCGCCATCTAGCCCCAAACTAAGCATAGCTTGTACTATGGGAACCAGACAACTGATAGAATACATATGTACTCTTTTTTTGTAAATACATACATATTAACACCCTTATAAGGGAAATATTTATTTATTCTCAATATATTTTCTTTTTCAGGTACAACGATGAACCTAGTTGCATAAGCGCCACACATCCACATTTAAATATGTACTGCTACTGTAAAGAGTTCTTGACTAAATAATTGTAATATTCAAAATTTAATTAATGAATGTACTGGTAATATGAGTTAGTTACTGCTTGGCGGCAGAAATTAAGAGGATAAAAAGTTTCGTTTATAAAAACAGCAGATATATCTAAAAAAAACCAGAAAGTCCTCCTTAAACGCGGCAGATATTTCCAATAATATATATTACTATTATAAACGTGAAAGTTTGTATGTATGGATGTTTGTTACTCACGCTCAAACGGCTGAATAGATTTGGATGAAATTCGGTATCAAGATAGCTTATATCCTGGATTAACATAGGCTACTTTGATCCCGGAAAAGTGCAGTGTTCCCATGGGTCGACTTACTCACCGCGGGGAATGCCACGGGACGCAGCTAGTATGTAGTCTTTCTTCTTGCTTGCTGCAATCCACAAGTTGAGGATGTGCCGCCAAGTATACCAGTTGCCAATCCAGCCGCTCATGACGTCACCAACAGATTAGCTATATTGATTAGCTAACATCTCTTGAGTCTGTCACGGACCAAGTGATTATTCAGGGCACTGTTATAATACCCACCAATATGAGTAATTAAGTCAGATTGGGCCGATTTTTTTTATTTTTATTTTTTATATATATACAGGGTGTCCGGTAATGAATGGATAACCTTGAAATGGGTCTTAGTAGAACTATTGGGCATTCGGAAAAAAATATCAATTAAAAAAAAAACAAGTAGTATCAAAGATATTATGTATTTTTTTTAATTTGTTTTTTATATATATATATATATATATATATATTTTTATACTTATAAAACTTTATGACCGATCTCTTAACCAGTTACGTCTATTTGGATAGTTATGGTGTACGCAGGTTGGTTAGGTTTGAACTGTGTCTATATGCGCGGTAGAGTGTTATAGGCAAAGGCTACTTTTACCTTACTACTTATTAATCACTTGGGTCATAACATAACCACTTAAGAAACTCCGAATTTCGAATTTTTTGATGTGAAACATCTATAGCCGCACGTAAAACCGATTTCTGGTGTGGCGACGCGTCGCCACGGCATGCGTTGCATATTACTTTTACAAAATAATGTCGATGTTTCACATCTGCCAGGCGTCCCGTGACGGCTCACATTTTTTTTTTATTTTGGGTCTGTTTTTAAACCCTTTTGAGTAGAAATAGTAAAAGCGGTCGCTTTTAATTAATCCAGTGAATTACTTTAGTATCGTCTTTGCGGTTATAATCTTATGAGGATTAGTAGAAATACCAAAAAAACTTACGATTAATGTCAAATGCGGTACATATGTTTAATTCTATTTATTTCTATGTCTATCTGTCCACTATAGAGTGTATTTTGAACTGGCCTCCAGCTATGTTGGTCTTTCTGCCTTCTGCGCTGTAGGTCGTGGAATCGATTCCCAGGCAAGCATTTGTGCGAGGAATACAGATTTGTTCCGTTGTGGGTGTTAAAATGTCACAATTATATATACATTTACAGGAATAAAAAGTTTGTGAGTGATGAAATTTCACAGCGCCATCTAGTTAGATGGCGCTGTGAAATTTGCGACAATATTAATTTTATTTTTATTAATTATATACATTTAAAATTGATCTTAAATTCTGCTCGAATGGGATATGAATCTTTATTGAACCTATATCATTATTTTAGAATATTTTTTGATATTCGGAATTTTTATAACTGTATCATAAAAATCACTTATGACGAATCTTTTCTGTAATCTCCAATATTTAATATTTTTAAGTATATTTTTTATTTTTAGTGAAATATTTTCAAAGATTTTTTTAAATGCACATCTTCAAGTCTCAGTTATCGGCGCATGCGATGTGACTTGGGTCGTGTCGTACCTAAGTAGGACAGGACCCAAGTAGTATTGTTTGTTATGGGAAGAGGTTACAACTTTACATCTGTACGTTGCGTCACTTAAAAAAAATTGTAGATATAAGTAGAAAATTATGGTATTAATAGAATTACTATCTATAAATAGTATAAAATATAGTCGCTGTCTGTCTGTTTCTTCGCTCACTTCTTCTGAACCACGCGACGGATTTTAATTTGGTTTATATAGTTGGGTATATATTGTAAATTAATTTCACCCGGGCGAAGCCGGGTGGGATCGCCAGTATATAAATAATATTAAAACAATGACATAATATCCCCAATTTTCTGTTATAACAGACAGTCGACTAGAACGTGCCATTATTATATGTAGTTTAATTCCGAAAGTATCAATTTATTCTTAAGTCTGAATTGTTTTTCCAAATTTAACTCTGATTAGGTAAAAATATAGTCAAAAGTTACCAAATTTTTGATAGTTATCATAAATATCATATATTAAAATATGATTACTTTAATATTTGATAATTTGTATAAGGTGTTTTTATGTTTATGATGGAAATGAAAATAATACTGTGTAGATAGGTATGTTTTTTGAATTATGAATAGCGCCATCTGTTGGCAACTCCCGGATGAAAAACACTTTGTGTAAACGAGAATTTCAAAATGTGATTCTTAAAAAATAAAAATTTATCGAATTCATTTAGATTTTTCAGTATTACTTAATTTGCATTTTATTTATTGTACATGTAAGTTTAATATTTTGAAAATTTATTTTTGAAACACTATATGAATCTTCAAATATTTTTTTTATATATTACGCCGCGTTTTTTAGAAGTTTTTTCTTCAGTTTCACAAGTTTCATCAGTTTTTATGTTTTTAGTTTACTTATAGAACACTTATGTATAAGCTTCACATTATGTATAAATCTGTTTGTAATACCTAACTGAATAAAAAATATTTTGTTGTAATTACCGTTTTCTTTCTTAATCTATATGTACCTCTCTATATGTATATACAGGGTGTCCGGTAATTAATGGATAATCTTGAAATGGGTCTTAGTAGAACTATTGGGCGTTCGAAAAAAAATCAAATAAAAAAAAACCAAGTACTTAGTATCAAAAAAAACAAAAAATAAAACAAAAAATCAAAACATCGATATTATTTAAAAAATACATATCTTTGATACTACTTGGGCTTTTTTTATTTGATATTTTTTTCTGTATGCCCAATAGTTCTACTAAGACCCATTTCAAGGTTATCCATTCATTACCGGACACCCTGTATACAAAAACAAATTAGTTAAGTACAGTCTTCTGAACTTAACTAACAAACGTTAAAATAATTAAATAGTCAGTAATTAAGGTAAGGGTCCGAAGTGTTAAGTAATTTGATAGAAACGCACCCATCTACTTTCAAATTTCTTTATTTACAGTTTGAGTATTCTACCCTCCATTAGCGTTCATAAGTTAATAATGACATTAAATTACATGGTGATAATAAAACTGGCCTTTTGTCCACAAAAACAAATACATACAACTAGCGGACAAATACAGAAGTTGTCCCGATTGCGACGCCATCTATTGGGTCAAGCTGTATTCAGTGACGTACACACATACAGAAGTATTATATATAGAAATACAAAATTTATTTGCCAACTAAGTGTACAATAAGGTCTTATAGATAATTTGGTGCTTAGACTTAGTTGCCTTTTTCAGGCATTGCAAAATATGGGTGCTATATAAAGATAACGTAAATGACAGAGGTTTTATTAACGAAACTTAACGGGTTTCTTTAAACAAGCTACCAATGAAGGTGGTAGAAACTAAGTAGATATATTTTTATCTAGATTTTATATAAATTTTTAAAAGCAAGTTAATAAATAAATAAATAAATAAATAATGGTGGACATTTCACACAGCGCCATCTAGCCCCAAAGTAAGCTAAGCATAGCTTGTATCATGGGAACCAGACAACTGATATAATACTTATATACTTTTCTTTTGTAAATACATACATATAATACATATTAACACCCAGACACAGAACAAACATCAATGTTACAAATGTCACATAAATGTTTGTTCTGAGTGGGGATCGAACCCACGACCTACAGCGCGGAAGGTAGAGTTACTAATCAACTGAGCTATGAGGCCAGCCAAAATTATAATATGATTAGTAAATATATTTAATAAATATGTATTATAGAAAAACTGTTGAAGGAGTGGAACATATCAATAATGATAAATAATGAAAAAAATATAAAACTATTTATCCTACTAAGCGTATTGGGGTTTATGCCCTTAGACATATGGCTCATAATCCTTTACACTGCTAAGTCGTCGGCTGTGTGGTCACATTTCTGAACAGACAATATCGCGTTCAATTTGTAATTCTCTTGTGCCTGCAATTTCACAAAACAGTTATAAATTTCAGACAGCGCCATCTAGCCCCAAAGTAAGCTAACTTGTGTCATGGTAACCAGACAACTGATATACAAACTTATATAGGTACATTTTGAAAATATTATACAACATATAATATACATTAACACCCAGACACAGAACAAACATAAATTTCCTTCATATAAATATTTGTCCTGGGTGGGAATCGAACCCACGACCTACAGTGCAGAAGGTAAGGTTACAAACCAACTGAGCTATAAGGCCAGTATATATACAGTCACGCAAAGTTTTTATATTGGTATACATTTCACACAGCGCCATCTAGCCCCAAAGTAAGCTAACTTGTATCATGGGAACCAGACAACTGACATACAAACTTATATACATTTTGTAAATACATACTAATAACACCCAGACGGAACAAACATCAAAGCTCGTCACATAAATGTTTGTTCTGAGTGGGAATCGAACCCACGACCGTCAGCGCAGAAGGCAGTGTTACCTAAAAACTAAGATCTAAAAATCGTGAATGTGTGAATTACGAAATTTTGGAATGCCATTTTGAGCTTTATTCGTAACGTAATAACGTCTGTATTACCTCGCCTAGTATCCCTGGCCTCCGTCGGCCTCGTTATAAATGTATCCCTCCGCATTGAAATTGATTCCCTCACTTCTTGTGTCTTCGTATGATATCTTCGGTTTGAATCCATCTTCGTCCGCTTCGTATTCCACTGTCTAGAAGTAGAATTGATGAAATATAATGATATATAAATCTGAAGAGTTTGTTTGGTTGAACGCGCTAATCTCGGGAACTAGTTGCCCGAATTGAAAGATTATTCTTGTGTGAAGAGATCGCTTTAAGCGATAAGGCCGCCCATTGTACCACTGTCGTCTACAGCAGTATATTTGTTTTTTTACTTGTTTATTTTCACTTAAGGTGTACAATAAAGTTATATTCTATTCTATTCTATATTTTATTCTACACAAAAATCATGTATGACAGAATTGTTCCCGATTCAAAGTTCTAAAAGAAAGTCCACCACGACATAATATGTTTATGGTCGTTTATGGTTGACTCACTATATAACCTTTTCTATGGTAATCAAATCTATTCTAAAATAATGCATTATTTGCGGTGTTTTTATAGGGGGTTTTCCTAAAATTAACGCGAGTACCCACAGGACACAGCTAGTGTAAAGATAAAACTTGTCGTTACGCTTCGTAAGGCCATCACACGTTCCTCAATGAATTATTGACTTAGTAGACTTACCTGTTTCCTGCCGTCAGGCAGAAGTACGTAATACATCCCCTCTGCCCGGTCCCCCTGCCTCGCTTCTCGGTGGCCAAAGTCGTTTCCAGTCAGAACGTCTCTCACTTTGTAATCGAAGTTGTAGTTGGCTGGTTCCTGGAATTCAACGTTACGATGGATAAATATTGGTTGTAATTGACAGCGCCATCTTTACCCTAACTAAGCATAGCCTGTACTATGGGAACCAGACAACTGATAGATCCCTTATTAAAAAAAAATACTTATTAACACCCAGACACAGAACGAAGTGGGAAATGAAATGAATGAAATTGACCTGGGAATCGAACCCACGGCCTACAGCGCAGAAGGCAGTTATTACCAACTGAGCTGTGAGGCCAGTCAACTATGAGTTTTATCTCCATGTTACAGGGACGAGCGCGATGCGACCCTTCTAATACTACTGTAGCGCATTGATATCGTTATGGACAAAGAATAAGCTTAGCATTAGGTGGGCCATCTGCACTTGCCGTCACTAACAAATAAATATAAATAAATATTGGTGGAGAAACAATAACAACAAACAAAATGTGCTGGTCTTTCTCAACTCTTTGATTTCGGTCAAAATCATGACAAAATTACTTAGTAGAAACTTCATTTACAAGTCTCTCAGAAGCCTCTGAAGGCTAACTTATGCTAAATTATGGAACTTAAACAAGTTAGTGGGTATAAGTCATATATAACGTCTCCTAGTTCCAGAAAAACAAGATTACTTAGTAATCTTGTTAATCGATTACAGAAAATAGTAAGTGTATTTTTGAAATACAACCGAATTGTGAACCTCCTTTTTTCTGTAGTCGGTTAACAACAAGAGTAAAAAATTACTATGTTCGAAGTCAGAGTCAAAAACTTCATTTCCACACAATTTATATGGATATGGCTTGGACATTTCAATAATATAGTACGTTAAATGTCATCGAAATCAGTTCAGTAAATTGATTTAAAAAAAATATGAGCCGTCACAGGACGCCTGGCAGATGTGAAACATCGACATTATTTTGTAAAAGTAATATACAACGCATGCCGTGGCGACGCGTCGCCACGCCAGAAATCGGTTTTACGTGCGGCTATAGATGTTTCACATCAAAAATTAAAACAGATAAGAAAAATATGCCATCCAAGTATTATTCTCGTCCATTGGGGTTAAGTCGACTTTTTTTGGTGTTTTTCATCACTATTTTCGTTTACTTACGTTGTTACTGTCATCTCCGGGGGGTAGGTACTCCCCGCCCTGACCTTGAGATCCACGGAAATGAACATCTGGAAACAACAGAATAGTACTGGTTTGAGATTAGGTTAGTTATTAACGAATGATTTATATTTACGACAGGCCTCACAGCTCAGTTGGTAGTAACCCTGCCTTCTTCGCTGTAGGTCGTGGGTTCGATTCCCACCCAGGACGAACATTTTGGTGAACTAAATATTCTTTGTTTTGTGTCTAGGAGTTAATTATGTATCATATTATTAAGTATTCCACCTAAATTTATATTATTCATTATACAGTTATCTGACTGAGCTGTGAGTCATGACTGGCCACAGCTCAGTTGGTAATAACCCTGCCTTCTGCGCTAAACATCGTGAGTTCGATTCCCACCCAGGACAAATATAGATGTTTGTTCAGGGTCTGGGTGTCAATATGTACACGGATGTTATTACAAAAAAAAAGTATTTATATCAGTTGTCTGGTTCTCATGATACAAGCTATGCTTAGCTTTCTTTGGGGCTAGATGGCGCTGTGTGAAATGTCCACCATTATTTAAAAAAAACTGGAAAAACTCACCATCGCTCCCAGTGGAGCCCGGAACGCCGTACTCCTGAGAAACAGCTACCCGGGATGGCGCACCGTACGAAGAGCTGGGATTTTGTTGTCTAGACGGGTGGAACCCCCTGATATATACAAATTATTATTACATTTCATCACAGGGGGTTGCCCCCTGAAATATATAAATTATTAGTCCCTTTCATCACAAGGGGTTGCCCTCTGACATATATAAATTATTAGTTCCTTTCATAATTTCAATATTCTTCTGTCCGTCATTGATTCTATTGAGTCCGTCTTTGAAAATATATATTTTAAGATGGATTGAATTTCCTTTTAGAACATTAATAATAAAAAAAAAATAGGACGTGATTTCGTGAAATTTCCCCCTTAACCAAAGGGGATTATCTAAGGTCCACGCGGTTGAAGTCGTATGCGAGTCTTCTAGTATCTACATACGTCTCTACATAGATTCACTTTATCCCCGAAGGGGTCGGCAAAGGCCTCAGTGGGCCACTTTTAACCTTGCGGGTCACATTATTTTTGACTGGCCTCATAGCTCAGTTGGTCTGTAACCCTACCTTCTGCGCTGTAGGTCGTGGGTTCGATCCCTACTCAGGACAAACATTTATGTGACATTTGTAACATTGACGTTTGTTCTGTGTCTGGGTGTTAATATGTATTATATGTATGTATTTACAAAAGAAAAGTATATAAGTATTATATCAGTTGTCTGGTTCCCATGATACAAGCTATGCTTTGTTTGGGGCTAGATGGCGCTGTGTGAAATGTCCACCATTATTATTATTATTATTATCGTGGTAAAATAGACGTGATAAGGGTGAGCACTAGCCGCTATCGTTTTGTCGCGATTATTCGGATAACATGGAAGAAATAGAGTATTTTTTTTCATAACGGATACGGTCATCAAGAAGGGATTTTGTGGTGACACACCTAAGGGTCAGCGGTTCAAATATGCTATACGATAAACGAAGCATGAGGAACTATCTATCTATTCGAGTCACTGGTTCTCTCGAACACTGGTTCTCTCGAAAAGATTTTAATTGCGACTCAAAGAGGCTCCTTTCGTGCACTATATGATATATGAGGAACTAGAAATACTAGAATGCAGCCGTGTAGCGCAGCAGTAATGCAAACCACATTACTGTGTTCTAGTTTCCAAGGTGTGTGGATGACGGTGAAATTACAGGCACATGAGGCGTTCCATCTTGTTTCGAAGTAACAGTAACGGTCACAGTACAATCCTGTATGTTTGTCACACCCTTCAGATGGGGCACAGTAATGCCAGTGCACTACGGCTGAGAGGCTTTTATGTGATAAAGTTACGGAACGAGCTGATGGCCCACCTGGTGTTAAGTGGCAGCCTCTGCCCATAACAAGCAACAATAATTGGGTCCACCCTACTAGGCTAGAACAAGACCCAAGTCGCATTGTACGCGCCCGTAACTCTGAGATGCAAAATTGCAATTTTGTGGCCTAATTTCACCGGCAATCACACATTTTAAACAGGACCACAGTAACGCTTCATAAATGGGTATGACAGCTGTACTTCCTCGGATGAACCTAACATAAAATACTGCCGCAAAATTAAAATTAAAATTTAACGTTTAATGTATAATAGTTAAGTAGTTAAGTTAAACTAACACAATGGATTGTAAACTTATCTGAATAAATAAAAAGGTTCTTCACCTGGAGAATCCATTTGTAGGTACACCATAACTCGAAGATGGGCCGTGTTCAAAGTGTGAAGATTTAGATCTCAAATCTGCTGCATTCTGGTTTGACGTGGCCCGTTGAGCAGCACTGTGTACTGAGGCTACCCTGGGCAGTGCTGGTGGGTATAGGGTAATGGGTGCACTGGTTTTAGAAAGAGGAGCTAAATATTCTGATCGGATCCTAGATACAGAAGGAGGTCCGTACTGAAACAAAAATAAGAGACGATAAGACGTGTTGATTTGGATTTTGGATTTTTAATGACTCGATGTGTTTTTTTTAAGTTATACTGTTAAAGAAAGAGCCGACGGCCCACAAGCGTAAGTGGTAACCTCGGCCCACAAGCGATGCGACTTGGGTCCTCCCCTACTAGGTACGACAAGACCCAAGTCGCATGTATGCGCCCGTAACTGAGACGTGTAGGTGGAATGTCTCATGTGCCTGTAATTTCAACGGCAACCACGCCGTGACCAAGAACCAAGACGTTATAAGTAGTGTAAGTCCCAAGTTATTGTTTGTCAAGGGCAGCGGTTACCATTTAACACCAGGTGTGACATCAGCTCGTTTCAAAACTACATAAAAAAAAGTTATTATTGGCAGTATGTTGCAGAATAAATAATAATAATCTAGACTCTGAGAGACTGGCCTCATAGCTCAGTTGGTTAGTAACCATACCTTCTGCGCTGTAGGTCGTGGGCTCGATCCCCACTCAGGACAAACATTTATGTGACATTTGTAACATTGGTGTTTGTTCTGTGTCTGGGTGTTAATATGTATTATATGTATGTATTCACAAAAGAAAAGTATATAAGTATTATATTAGTTGTCTGGTTCCCATGATACAAGCTATGCTTAGCTTACTTTGGGACTGGATGGCGCTGTGTGAAATGTTCACCAATATTTATTATTATTATTATTTATTTATAATCAAAATTGGTGGACATTTCACACAGCGCCATCTAGCCCCAAAGTAAGCTAAGCATAGCTTGTATCATGGGAACTAGACAACTGATATACATACTTATATACTTTGTAAATACATATCAACACCCAGACACAGAACAAACATCTACATTAGTCACACAAATGTTTGCCCTGGGTGGGAACCGAACCCACGAGCGCAGGAGACAGGGTTACCAACTGAGCGCGAAAAAAGAAGGAATCCCTCCATTTCTTGTCTGTTCTTCCCCATGGAGGGTTGGATAGGGTGTGAACAGGCATCAAACTTATCGATAAGTACGCGTGACCTTATGTTTTGAATATTGAAGTTTCCAAGCCATTTCTTTATGAATTCTATGGAAATAAAGTTTTTGACTTTTGACTTTGACTTTGACTTGACTTTGAGCTGTGAGGCCAGTCAAATGTACCTCGTCTGTAGGACCTCCGTTTAAAGAGAATCCGAAACCAGTGGACGTGCTGTCAGGCGCGCCGTACTGAGACCCGTGACTCCTCACACCCCCCACCGAAGAAGGGTAGCCTGATGACTGTCTGCTGCTGAAAGTAATGAATTTAAGTAAAATACTTTCGACAGTAGGGACTAATATATAATTATTATAATACTTACAGCTTGTTTACGGTATTAACTACTGATTTTAGTTGTCTTCTTCTTCTTCTTCGAGTCACCGGTTCTGTCGAACCAGTGTGGTGAAAGGATTGTAAGTGCGCCTCAGAGAGCCTCCTTTCGTGCACTCGACACATGTCTTCGAATCTTTTGTTCTACGACATGTCGGTTTCCTCACGATGTTTTCCTTCACCGTTTTGTGATGCGTTTTGCGCACATAAATCTTTCAATCGAAAAACTCATAGGTGCACGTCGGGATTTGAACCGGCGACCTCCGGATTGTAACTCGGGGGTCAGTACCGCTAGACCACCACGCTCTCAAAGTGGCATTTTAGTTGTGAATTTATGATGTGTCATTATTTTAATAAAATAGTTTGTACGCCTTATCGCCAGAGATAAGTATTTGATTTAAAAAAAAAATTTTTTATTTTTTATATATAGTAAATAATATTGGTATGCAGCTTTATATTTCATTTAGTACGTGTTTTTCTTTTATTGAAGCTTGCTTGGCGTCTGATCAGTAATTGTAATTAATTATTTAAATTAACTGATAAAGGACTTCCTAGTTCTTGGTAAGTGTAGTATCCGTAATATCTCATTCGTTATTTATTCATAAATGTAACATAGAACAAAGTACTCAGATTGTTACAAGGATCGTGATCGCGTAATAAAAGGAAGCCTTTAGGGGTTTCTTGTCTGTTCTGGAGGGTCAAATAGGGTTTAAACTTAGCGATAAGTACGCGTGACCTTATTATTTTGGTATTTCTTAGTGAGTTTCTGATTTTGAGTTTGACTTACGACAGCTAGTATCGTGGTTTATAGATAAATACAATATTACCCAAAGATAACGTCAGTCGAGCCTTGGATTCCGAAACTGGAGCCAGGCGCCCCGTAACTATCTGAAGGTGCTCCGAAGACATTAAGTGTTGAACTAAAACAAATGCAACTTATTGAATATTTACAATAATTACAAATAAAATAATTTTTGACTGGCCTCAAAGCTCTGTTTGTAATAAATTTGATGAAATGAAATATTATTTGCCAGGAATGGTAGGTACACTATCTCGGGAGGCAGTACCTCCCCGGCCGAACACTGACAGCACTGACACTGACAGCACTGACACTGACGGCACTGGCACTGGCGGCACTGACACTGACAGGAATTAGCTCCACTACTATGCCCAAAGAGCGCGTTGATGTCTTTTGTACGAAGAGAATAATACTTACTGGGGTTCTGCTAAAGTCGAAACCACGAGGAGTGCACATGCTATCAGATACTGAAAAAATAATATACAGTTAGATCATATAACGCAGTCCTCTCCTGTGATAGACGTATGGGCGAGGTAACAGTGGGGAACATTTATAATTCGCCCCGAGTCCCTGTCACGCCATAGGAAAGGCCTGAGTAGTATGGTTTTCTTCTATGCGACGTCATTAAACAATATTTTCACGCTTTATTAATAACTAGCGACCCGCCCCTGCCTCGAACGTATGCAATATACTAATAAAGAAAATAACCAATGCGCAGGAAATTATTATGTAACAGATTTTTGAACAAATTATATTAATAAAATTAACGTTTATTTTCGAAATGTTTTCCATACGTATAATAATTAAAAAAATTCAAATATAACTACAATTACACATCACACATATAGATAACATCCTTATCAATAACGTCCCTGGATACTGAAAAAAATTTAATTTAACAATATTATTTAATTAACAAAAATGAGTATATATTTTTATACACACAAATCTTTCTCGTATATATTAGTATATAATTTAATTTAGTAGTTAGAATTTAGTAGTAGAAAAATTGAGTAGTTAGAATATTAGTAGTTCTCTTAGAGAAAACTGTATCAAAATCTGTCGCGTGGTTTAGAAGAAGTAGGCGGAAAAACAGAAATAGATGGCGACTTTGTTTTATACCACTCGTATGTAGCTTCATGTCTATTTTATGTCTACCAGTCTTCAAAGTTCCCACTGCAGGCAAAACGGCGAAGGAAAACATTGTGAGGAAACCGACATGTCCTAGAACAAAAAATTCGAAGACTTGTGTCAAGTGCCCGAAAGGAAACTCTTTGAGGCGCACATAAAATCCTTTCACCACACTGGCTCGAGAGAATCAGTCACTCAAATATAATAGAACTGCAGGAGTGAAGGCCTACTCTCGGCTGGTAAGAGTGAATGGCTATTTATCTACCACGGGAGCTTTCTATAAAATTTTCGGTCATGGTTTCCTCAAGATGTTTTTCTTTTATTGTTTTCAGAAAGTAGTAATAACATTTTTGAAGCGTAAAACTACTGAAAACACCTCTGTTCTCTTTTCATTCGCTTAGGAGAGAAAGAGATGCATGAACCGAAAAATAGTCTTATTTTGGTATCGACTCAGGATTTAATATAATCTTACCTTCATTTTAATGGGTTTTATAGGATCTATCTTACACTCGTGGTGGGCTGTTGTCCTCTGGAACAAACAAAAGAGTTAAGACATCCACTGACACAAAGCAAGCTTTAAAGTGTTTACTTTCGTATACTGTGTCGCAGGTGGCATAGATACACACAGATATTATCACACAAATGTTTGCCCTAACAATGACTCCGGGGGAGAGTGCTTAGTTATCCGATTTGCGTAGAAGAGAAATAATAGTCTAAGATGCCAGGAAAAACGTTTAAATCTACGAAAAGATGAGCAAAATGTGTAGTTTTTTTTTATGATTATTAAATCACAGATAAACACGAGACCATCGATAAATATTTGAGATCACACATTACACTCAAGTTTGCCCAGGCTAGGAATCGAACCCGGGACCACACAGCATCAGACAGGCTTCTTTCCTACGACGCCGTGAATATGGTAACTAGTTTTGGAAAAAAAAATAGCTCAAATGGTTTTGTAATAAATATATAACAGATTTGAATTTATAGTTGAATAACTTTCTCGAGCTTTCTTATCTACTACTGAAGTAGGTGTATACTTTTTGTAAATGCATATTATAATACATATTAACAACCAGACAAGAACAAATATCTATGTTCATCACAAATGTTTGTCCTGGGTGGGAACCGAACCCGCGACAGGCAGAAGGCAGGCTTACTACCAACTGAGCTGTGGCCCCCTTATGTACCCACCAGTAAATCCGAAAGGCCACAATCACTATATCCGACTATATCCGATATGAAATGTTCGGTTATGTTGTCTAATTCGGTACACCGCACTGAATGTTAGGACGGGGCCCTCTCGCTGTGTTTATATACAAATGTGAGTGATTACTGGGTGCATCTCCACTCGTATATATGTGTGTTATGTACAGGCGAAGCGTCTGTGTGTGGGCCATCTTACAACGTGCGAAGTATGCTCTACTTCCGTTTTATTTTATTTTATTTTTCAACAGAATCTACAGCTCCTAAAATTACTTACTTACTTAAAATTACTTTTACAGCCAATAACAGATTAAATTTTTTTATATATCTAGTATTACGACAAACACAACTTATATAATTAAGGACAATATGTCACTTAAATTATACAAACACAATTTTTGTGTGTGTGTGTGTGTGTGTGTGTGTGTGTGTGTGTGTGTGTATAAGACAGTTTTACATATTTTTTACATTTGTATGTTTAAGTTTCATTGTTTCATGTGCTAAAGTTATAAGTTACTAGCTGTTGCCCGCGACTTCGTCCGCGTGGAATTCAGTTTTATCACGCGCCCCTATTTACCCCACGTAAAAGTAGCCTAAGTTACTCCTTGTTACATCAGCTATCTGCCAGTGAAAGTCCCGTCAAAATCGGTCCAGCCGTTACGGAGATCAGCCGGACAAACAGACAGACAGAAAGACAGACAAACAAAAAAAAATAAGAAAAATGTTGTTTTGGTATATGTACCGCGTGTATATGCACTTAGTAAAAAGCGGTTTTTAACGTCAAAATAACTTCTTTTTACTTTAAATTATTACAAAAAAAAATACTTGTTGTCTGTCTGTACGTTCCAGCTAATTACAGAATGTACATTGTAAATAACATGAATTACTCCATGAGAAATCGGCCTGAAATAAATATATAGGTAAAAAAATGTGAGCCGTCACGGGACGCCTGGCAGATGTGAAACATCGACATTATTTTGTAAGAAACTAAGTACCCCATCACTAATAATGTTTATGATTTGTCGTAACCTTGAACGGACCAATCAGCGCTCATGCCGTGGCGACGCGTCGCCAAGCCACAAATCGGTTTTACGTGCGGCTATAGATGTTTCACATCAAAAATGATAATAAATAAGACTATATAGACAATAGGACAATTAACAGTGGCCATGGAAATGTTTCAAATAATTTATAGCTTCATCATACTCCACTGTAATTTAAATTTAGGAAGGAAAATCTCTAGGATAGCTCTAATCTCTTATGTATGTAAACGATTCTCTTGTACCAAATCTAAACTGAAATTAGTTATTACAATAAAATAACATTAAAAATACTGATATAAAACCTAGGTAAGGGTCACAGGTCATAATTACACCATAAACCAGTAATATTCAAGGTAGAGCTACTTTCGTGTCGTGTGTCAAAACGCACGGTATGCTCTAGTTGCACTCGTGCGCACATTATCACGCCGAGTCGCTCATTCATCAGGATCTATTACAAATAATGTCAAATTTGATGTATTTGCAGGCATCCACTAACGTACTTTCTTACTGGAATCTGCAATTACTGAGGACTGAACGACACTAAAGAGTCACGAGTCAAGAGACACGAGGGTTTAAGAGCAGTAGAACTCTCGCCAAATCCGTCCGGGGAAGTACTGCCACCATGCCCATTTCTGCCGCCAAGCAGTTAAGCATTCGCATTACTGTGTTCCGGATTGAAAGGTGTGGTTTCCGGTGAAATTAAGGCACAACTAACTGTATTACATGAAAAAAACTTATTTAATGGATGACCCTTATTATGAGCGTGACCCTCTAACTCAGGTGTCTTCATACTTAAAAGAGGGTCACTAACACTGAAATGTATCTTAGATTAAGTTTACCAAAATAAAATATTTATTTATGACCGCCTCTCTGATACATGAAGATCAATTGTATCAGGCTTTATACAATTCTAGCTAAGTATTAAATTTTTTCATTATAATGTAGCATACAATGTGTGTCGCCATCTTAATAGCATTTTTATTTTGGTTTGTTTGTATAGCCAGCCTGTTTTTTCGGTTGGGCGGCCTTTCAAATTCAGCACTCCGCCATTTTGTAGACTCATGCATTACGACGCGCGTTAAAAAGTTGTTTTTGCAGTTAAAAGCTAAAGCTTCTTCTTCTTCGAGTCACCGGTTCTGTCGAACCAGTGTGGTGAAAGGATTGTAAGTGCGCCTCAGAGAGGCTCCTTTCGTGCACTCGACACATGTCTTCGAATTATTAGTTCTAGGACATGTCGGCTTCCTCACGATGTTTTCCTTCACCGTTTTGAGAACGTGGTATTGCGCACATAAATCTTTCAATCGAAAAACTCATAGGTGCACGTCGGGATTTGAACCGGCGACCTCCGGATTGAAACTCGGGGGTCAGTACCGCTAGACCACCACGCTCTCAACCTATTTAATGTACATCATGATCTAAATGGGAGTTGGTAAAAATGTATACTCAGAAATTTTTAGTCATGTATTACAGATGTACATAGATGCTATTATATATAGCACTTGAACTTTTTTTAAACTTTAGAATAATATATAAATATTGACGGATATTTCACATACACTTACCCCCAAGGCCTTTAATGGGAACCAGAGGAATAATTATAATACTAAAAATATCATTTTAGTAAATAACTAATAATCTTGTCACTGGCTCTGTGAAACATGTGTTGAAAAGATGAAAGTGAGCCTCAACGAGGCTCCTTTCAAGCATATATTTATTTTTTATGTAAATAATAAATATAGACATATATTCATATTACCCAAATGCAAAACAAACATCTAAGTTCGTCACACAAATGCTTGACCTGGGACGGAATCGAACCCACGCTACACAGCGCAGAAGGCAGTGTTAGAACTACTGCCATACGTAAATCACTGAATTTAGCTTACAGTTCGAAATAAAGCAATTCTTATCTATCTATTTTCATTCATTGGAGAGTGATTGCTTGGAGCTGCATTTCATTTGAGGTCAGCAGGTTCATGACGGGTGCCAAAAAAATATATTTCTGTTTCTTTTTTTTTTACGTAAACGTAAACGTTTACGTTTCCAGAACGAGCTGACGGCCCACCTGGTGTTAAGTGGTAACCTCAACCCATAACAAGCGATGCGGCTTTGGTCCTCCCCTACTAGGTACGACAAGACCCAAGTCGCATCGTATGCGCCCGTAACTCTGAGACGTGTAGGTGGAATGTCTCTTGTGTCTGTAATTTCACCGGCAACCACACCTTTCAAACCGGAACACAGTAACGCGAACGCGTTACTGCTTGGCGGCAGAAATGGGCATGGTGGCAGTACTTCCCCGGACGAACTTGGCGAGAGTTCTACTGCTCTTAATGTACATTAACGAAATTATTTGTGAATGATGTCACACAAAATTCAATGAAATTAGTGTATGATTTATTTGTAGCATTGCAGTTCTTCGGTAATTTGATTATAACACGTTACGGAGAAAGTTTGAAATAATAAAATAAATAAATAATGTTATAAAGATACCTTTAACTGGCTGTAAATACTTTTTAATTAGTTTTATTTTTAAATCATATATTTGTAGCTGTTGGTACCTTAATAAATAAATAAACTTACAGACCATAGAGCCATAAAATAATAATAATAATATTTTATTATAAATAATTTTCTCTGTGTCGCCTCCGTTTCAAATTACGCTTATTATTGGTTTATTTATTTATTTATTGGTAAAATATTGACTATAAATCTTCATACCTACTACTATCTAACCTACAACTGTTTATGGAAATAAATATCTTTATCTTTAGCATAACCTTAATCTTAATCTTTATCTTTGTCTTTAAGGCGATCTCAAAAATGACGTCGAAAATTATCAAAACGCCTTTTCAAGTAACAGTGGAAAATATTACTGTGTTAAATTGATTACGACCGGTGTTTGAGGGACAATTAATTTTAACGGATTTTTATCATTAACCGACCCGTGACCACGCTGTTGCAACTTCAACACAATCGAAGAGAGGTACAGCTCTAGTTTCAACCGGAGGTCGCTGGTTCAAATCCCGAAAGCCCCAATGAGATTATTTACTTTAAGTTTTATGTGCACAAAAGTTCTCACGTTTGTTCAATATTTATGTCTAAAAAGTATGAGACGTATTTATGTATTTTATCAGTTGTCTGGGGGCTTTAAATAATAATATATAATAATAAAATAATAATATTGGTGGGTATTTCACACAGCGCCATCTAGCCCCAAACTAAGCATAGCTTGTGTCATGGGAACCAGACAACTGACAGTTTTTTTTTTTTACTAATACGTATAACACACATTAACACTCAGACACAGAACAAACATTCGTCAGACAAATGTTTTTCCTGGGTGGGAATCGAACCCACGACCTACAGCGCAAAAGGCAGTTACTACCAACTGAGCTTGAGGCTTATCAAATAATATTTTTGTACGTCTCAAATTATTATGTCAGTTCTTAAACTTTACCTGCAACATGTTGTAACATAGACGCGACATAAACATCGCGACTTTGATTTAAGTACGCTTAGGTATTCCATTCGTACCTAGGTATTACAATTAGGTAGGAATGTTCTCTCAAATGTATGCTGTGTAATAGGAGACGTAGGACATAATAACTGATTATGCATATAATCTATATTAGGATAAAATATTTATAGATGAAAAATAAATTGGGCCCATATATCAGTTTTTACGTAACCAATGTCACGGAACGAGTAGATGGCCCACCTGGTGTGTCCTCTCCCCACAACAAGCATTATGAGTTGGACTCTTGTACTTAGATAGGATAAGAACCAAGTCGTATGTATGATCCGAAGATTGAACCCGCAACCTACGGATTCCTCGTACTGCACATATAAGTTTGTTGGTGCACCCTGCTTCGGGTTTGAACCGAAACACCTCGAATTAAAAGTCGGTGTTAGTACCACTATGTAGGCATTGATATTGGTCGTGTTTCGACCCTTTGCCATGGGTCTTTGACTTACTTAAGGCTTTTAACAGAGGTCAATAAGTTAAAAACTGCAATTAGATATTCCATTCTACTCAGGGAATTATAACTATAATTTCCATTATATGGAAGTTCATTTATCTGTTTGCTAATAAGAGCAGTAGAACTCTCGCCAAGTTCGTCCGGGGAAGTACTGCCACCATGCCCTTTTCTGCCGCCAAGCAGTGACGCATTTGCGTTACTGTATTCCGGTTTGAAAGGTGTGGTTGCCGGTGAAATTACAGGCACATGAGACATTCCACCTACACGTCTCACATTTACGGGCGCATACGATGCGACTTGGGTCTTGTCATACCTACTTTGGGAGGACCCAAGTCGCATCGGCTGTTATGGGCCGAGGTTACCACTTAACACCAGGTGGGCCATCGGCTCGTTCCGTAAATGTATTACATAAAAAAAAAAAAAAAAAAAAAAAAAAAAAATAGCAGTTGAAGCTAGTGATATGAATGTACATAAATAATGTATTTATTCCAGTTTTAAGGTGCATTTTATGGTTTGATTTTGCTGATATTCTGATCTTCTGACTATTCAGAAAACATTTATTGGATAATGGATGGATGGATGGTTTTAAAAAAGCTTTAGCCTGTGGAAATTTCTCAACAAGTCTTTCTCAATAAAAACATTATCAAAATACAATGAAATCGACTGAGCCATCTAACGTCCGTTTCCAACGATCTAATCTATACTTAGACTGCTTACTTCAAGACTTCCTGAATACCACGTTCTCAAAACGGTGAAGGAAAACATCGTGAGGAAACCGACACCTCGTAGAATAAAAACTTCGAAGATATGTGTCGAGTGCACGAAAGAAAAACAAAAAAAAACTTATAATAATTTAATTAGCACAAGTAACTAATTTCTAACATTGTGAAATAAAAGCTATTATTATTATTATATTTTAAAAAAGTAACTTAAAAACAAAATCGATAGTAATTTATGCATCCTTACTAGGAGTAGACAGGCGATAGGTGTACGATCTTCACTTTTATGAGAATTGCGAGCCTCTAACTGTAATCGACATGTAATTAGTATCTCGATCAATACAAGAATTAGATCAAGGCGTTACCTATCAGTTTACCTTGGGCAGGTGGCTGGGTATGCTATTCGAGTGACTGGTTCTGTCGAACCAGTGTGGCGAAATGATTTTAAGTGCGCCTCAAAGAGGCTCCTTTCGTGCACTTGACACGTGTTTTCGAATTATTAGTTCTAAGACGGTTTCCTCACAATGTTTTCCTTTATCGTTTTGAGAGCGTGATATTGCGTATCTCTTTGGAGCGTAAAACTCATAGGTGCACGGCGGGATTTGAACCGGCGACCTTCTGATTGAAGGGGTCAGTACCACTAGACCACCACGCTCACTAGCAGCGCTACCCCGGCTTGACTCGGGACAAGTTCCACAGCTACTTGTCCTACTGATTTGTCTACATGAGTGAATATGGGCTGTGTAAATATATTCAGGTAATTTCTCTACATTCTATATTAGTTGGGCAACAGATAGTTGGATCGTGCGCTCCAACTAATCTATCGATTAGTTATGTCAGTGCTCGCCCTGAGTGATAAGAGAAGAGCGGTAAAACATAAAAAAAATGTTTTTTTTTTTTAATGTAATTGTAGTCACAGAACGAGCTGACGGCCCATTGATGTTAAGTGGTAACCGCCGCCCATAGACAACAGCAATACGACTCAAGTCCTCCCCACCAAAGTACGAGATGACTCAAGTCTCATTGCGTTGCGTCCATCACCCCGAGACGGGGATGTTACGTCTCATGCGTCTGCAATTTCATTAATAAGTGATTTAAGTCATTTTTTAAAATATGATTTATTTTCGTCGCTTAATTACACTATCTATGCGAGCGTGGCGGTCTCATGGTAATAACCCCGAGTTTCCGGGTCCCGAGTAGTACTGGTCCTGAGGTTACTGGTTCAAATCCCGACGTGCACCTATGAGTTTTTCGCTTGGAAGACTTATGTGCGCAATATCACTTTCTCAAAAGGGTGAAGGAAAACATCGTTAGGAATCAGATATGTCCTAGAACTAAAAATTCGAAGACATGTGTCGAAAGGAGCCTCTTTGAGGCGCACTTAAAATCCTTTCACAACACTGGTTCGAGAGATCTCACAGTTAAAGACACTTATGCATATGGATGTGCGAATAAATAAGCATAACTGAGTCCGCTCTTTAACTGACTAGATAAGACTGAGTTATCTTGTTAGCCCAGAAAGGCGCTTTACTCTTACAAATTGGACCCAGCGACATTTAAGTTGTATCGTAATTTTCTGACTCACGAATTTCCTATCGGCCGCCATCCATAATGATAGTACACACATATATATATAAATATATATGTATACATTATATTTTCCCATATATATCACGATACATGGATGATTATTTATAAATTTTTTGGGTTAACTTAATATTGGACCCTGTCGGCCATGATAATTGGAATCTTTGGATTTGTGAGTCACTGCTAGCTTAGCAAGCAATTCCAAGACATTCCCTTGTGAATTCTATATATGTAAAATATCTATAAAAATATATATTCTATAAATCAGACAACTGATAGAATAATTACGAAATAAATTACAGACAGAACAAACATCTAAGGATAGGGAGGATAGGGTTTGAACAGGCATCAAACTTATCGATAAGTACGCGTGACCTTATGTTTTGAATATTGACGTTTCCAAGCCATTTCTTTATGAATTCTATGGAAATAAAGTTTTTGACTTTGACTTTGACTAAGTTCGTCATACAAATAATAATAATAATAATATTGGTGGACATTTCACACAGCGCTATCTAGCCTCAAAGTATGCTAAGCATAGCTTGATGCTGACCAGACAACTGATATACATTATATTCTTTTCTTATGTAAATACATACACCCAAACACAGAACAAACATTACACAAATTTTTATCCTGGGTGGGAATCGAACCCACGAGCTACAGCGCAGAAGGGTTGCTACCAAATGAGCTGTATTCAGCACCACCCATTATAACTGAGGGCATTGTCCATTACATACTTGAAAATTAACTGTACAGTATTAATCAATGTCTAAATCTCATGAAATATTCTTCAAAAATATTCTCATGAATTATAATTTGCTGGATCGTCATTAAATATCTAGATATCTAGATCTAGATCTAGATCTAAGATTGTTCTGCACTTTGCTATCCGAGTCTGTCACTATCACGTCTTGAACTTATGAAACCTGGCCTGCCTCTCCACAACTGAGTTACGATTAAGTACTTAAAGAGCAGTAGAACTCTCGCCAAGTTCGTCCGGGGAAGTACTGCCACCATGCCCATTTCTGCCGCCAAGCTGTAACGCGTTCGCGTTACTGTGTTCCGGTTTGAAAAGTGTGATTGCCGGTACATGAGACACTCCACCTAAACGTCTCAGAGTTACGGGCGCATACGATGCGACTTGGGTATTGTCCGTAACTACATAACATAAAAAAAAGTGTATGTCAGGATCGTAGCAAATTAATTATGAATAAAAGAAACATTTTTTTATCTCTTTTCTTTATTGTTTCATCTCTATCTTATTGAATCACAGTCTACAATAATAAATCACATAAGTATTTGATTTTAAATATTAATAATACAATTGAATATTCGGCTTAAAAAACACGAATATTGTCCATTTTATAATTTATAAAACAATAGGCAGACTATTTGGATAAGATGCTTACACACTGGTTCAATATAACGCTGCGATTACATTTCTGTGTACGGACGGCCAGCCGTGACGTCTATAATCATTTATAGTGCTTTGGTAACAATTTTAATTCACAATAGACAATTTAATTTTAAATCTCGTACATAAGGATTTATGAATATTTTCAGTTACAGTTTCTTCAACTTTGTAATTGTATTGGCATCCAAATATATCGCAATAGCAATTCCCAATATTATAAAGAGTCTGTTTTGGACCACACAGTAAATGAATAAGATGATATTAAAGTTTTTCTTTACAGTTTTTCTTTAAGATTTAAGTCATCTATGAAACAAAACCGATGCCTGTATGTTTAATTACTTACGATTCTTGACAAAAATTATAACATTTATAAACTAAACAAAAAATAATATTATAAAAAAAATAGCAAAATACAAAATTTCTAAACATAACAAAATGTTTCAGAAAATAATAAAACTTACTTTTACTAAATAAATTCGTTAAAACTATACACAAAATGTTACCAAAGTTAAGACGCGAAATCGCAGCGTCAAACACGTGTCGTGTGTAATCGCCCTTAGCAAACAAACTTAGTATAACAGGAACATCCAAGTTAAGTAGTACTCCATGCTTTCTTGTTTGTCTGCTTGTTTGGTTTAACCAGCCTGCAACAATCAGAAATCACATTAAAAATACTGTTGTTACTTTTTTTGTTGCTACTTGACAACAGATGGCAGTTATAAGAGAAAAATAAATTCAAGTATTTTATCATTAATTTATTATGTTATAGTATTAAAGCGAATATTAAAAAAGAGATAAAATTAAGATTCCTAAGTCAAATGTCGAAATATAATATATTAATTTAGGAACCACCACTGTTTACAACTTCCAACAAGAACACTGTTGTATCTACTCGTCAACAGATGGCGGAACACACAGTCATATTATGCAGTAGATTTTTACTTTATGTGGTAGTGAGCTAGACAACCAAAAAAACTACCATCGTGCCATGTACACCCGATGTTTACCATCATCGAAAGCTCGAACTCATTGTGGGATTTGAATCCATGACTTATATCCTAAGAGTTTTCATGTTAAGCGAAACATCGTGAGGAAATCGACATTTGAGTCCAAATATTCGAAACTGACTGACTTCGAGTGCCCGTGTGGAGCCTCTTTGGGGCGCACTTTATTACGCTGGTATGGATACTCACTTTAGCGGGATAGAGGAAGGTGTTGACGGTTTGCGTGCCGAACAAGTTGGTGGCGCTGCAAGTGAATTCGCCCATGTCCGACCAGCGCAGCGAGGATATCACCAGCTCGCCTGATCTCAGCACCTGTACATTAAGAGATTTTTTATATGTGTTTCTGGTGGTGGAACGAGTTGATGGCCCACCTGATGTTAAGTATATATATTAGTAAAGGTTGAATGGAAGAGATCACTTTTAGTGGTAATGCCGCCCATTGTGTGCCTAATATTTTAATGTATTTTTTATTTAGTTTTTGTAAAATGTTTTCGTGGTGTATACAATAAAGAGTTAATCTATCTATCTAAGTGGTAACCGCTGCCCATCAACAGCAATACGACTCAAGCCCTCTCCACCAAAGTATGAGATGAACTATCGCATTGCGTTGCGTCCATCACCCCGAGACAAAAAAAAAGGAATGAAAATCGTTATTTTTTTATTTTTTTATGTGATTTAGATACGGAACGAGCCGACGGCCCACCTGGTGTTAAGTGGTAACCTCGGCCTCCCTTACTAGGTATGACAACACTCAAGTCGCATCGTATGCGCCCGTAACTCTGAGACGTGTAGGTGGAATGTCTCATGTGCCTGTAATTTCACCGGAAACCACACCTTTCAAACGGGAACACAGTAACGCGAAAGTTTTACTGCTTGCCGGCAGAAATGGGCATGGTGGCAGTACTTCCCCGGACGAACTTGGCGTGAGTTCTACTGCTCTTCAAAAAAATCTAAGAAATCTAAGTGATAACAAATATTGTTCTTAGTTAATAACTTGGATATTCATAATCACAAATTACAAAGTATGTGGGCGTCTAACTGTTATCAATAGATTAGTTAGTTTCAAGTATTTGTTATTAATTTCTGTTGCCAAATTCAATGAAAACAGTGACTTTGTTGAGTATTAATTACAGTGCTCGCCGGTTGCTTCATCAAACATTTTAACAAAATAAACAGAATCAGTAAACCGTCCGTGAAAAATTCTCACTTTGAGATTTCAGAAGGTTTTCCAGATTAACCAACTTAAAATGGAAAAACAAACCATTATAGTCTTTAAGCTTAGCTAAATCACTTGAGAGTAAACCCTTACTTCATTATTAAGTCTTTTAAATTGATACTGTCATCATTCTTAAGGATTAATGTGACGAAAGTGAGCCTGAATTAATGTTCATTATTTGATTATTTGGTGCTTTTTACAAAATATTACAATTGACATACGAATTTCGGCGCAAAATATATGATTACATTTATTTCCTCAATGTTAGTAGCTTGCAAATATACCCAACCATTTTGGTTTTAAGTCAAACAGTATTAGCGTCAGATGTTACTTATTTGTCAAGCCTCACATCTCAGTTGGTAGTAACCCTGCCTTCTGCGCTGTAGGTCGTGGGTTCTATTCCCAACCAGGACCAACATTTGTGTGATGAACATAGATATTTGTTCTGTCTCCGGGTATTAATATGTAAGTATTCACAAAAATAAAAACTAGATAAATATTATATCAGTTGTCTGGTTCCCATGATACAAGCTATGCTTAAATTAATTTGGGGCTCGATGGAGTTGTGTGAAATGTCCACCAATATTACTATGGGAACTTATTTAAACCAAAAACAAAAACCTCAAAGGTCAGAAAAAAACGAATGCTGTCTTAGACCTTAAAAGGTGTGTCGTGAGATACTGTATATTTACCTTCATCCTGGGGTCGTTGTTGGCGATGACTCCCCTGTTGTCGCGCCAGGTGAGGCGCGGGCGCGGGTGTCCCCTGGCGCGGCACGGCAGCACCACGCCGCTCCCGATCGTGTCCACGTACACCTTGTACGAGACGAGGATGCGCGGCGCCAGGGGGGACAGCTTCGAACGCTCAGACAACTCCGTGCTGCCGTCTGGCGGGGGGACACAAACAGGTTTGAAATAACTGAACAAGCTGATGGAGCTGGTGGACCTCGGTCCTCCCCTACTTAGGTAGGACAAGGTACAAGACGCATTATTTACCTCTTCGACTTTATCCTTGAACCTGGGTGGAATGTCTCATGTGCCTGTAATTTTGCTTCCAAAAACATTTTCAAACTTTTGACCCAAATACCACATCCAGTCCATACTAACAAAGGTTAGCTAGGAGAAACTGCTAATTAGCATTAAGTTCGCCTATGTACTCGTTTTTACCTTGTGTAATAAAGTATTTTCTATCTATCTACCTTTCAAACCGGAACACAGTAACGCGAATGCAAGAAATGGGTATAATAACATTAATAATAATAATCATCATTTATTTGACCAACAAAGAAAATAAACACAAAAATTTTAATCATAAGGATAATTCCACATTCATCGACATATTAAATAAATTTTGGAAATTAAATTGTAAAGCATTTGCAGAAAAATATGTGTGGCAGTACTTCCCAACGAGCTCGGCATTAGTTCTACTGCTACTAAAAGTTTATTTTCATTTCAGGTGTATTCCATCTCTATAAATATGGATAAACAGACAGAAGTTGGTACCTGAGCTGTATGTGTAGACGATAGTGGACGCCCGCGCAGTCTTAGCGCCGGATGAGACAAGGCACGTGTACACGTCTTTCCCTGTCGACTTCGTGACGAGGAGTGTCGATGTGACTCTCGCGACAGAAGTCGGGTTGCCGTCTATTAGCTCGTTGGACTCCGTATCGTGCTGAAAGCAATCAAATTGGTCTGTGTACAAAAT
Source organism: Chesias legatella (assembly GCA_947359385.1). Lineage (NCBI taxonomy): Eukaryota > Metazoa > Arthropoda > Insecta > Lepidoptera > Geometridae > Chesias > Chesias legatella. The sequence goes on from OX375765.1 coordinate 12,694,077, forward strand.
CACATCAAATTCACAAGCAACGCCAATGCATTCCCCACGGAGGGTCGTGTAGGGTTTGAACAGGCGTTAAACTTAGCGATAAGTTATGAAAATTACTCATTGACCAAGCCATTTCTTAATGGAAATAAAGGTTTTGACTTTGACTTTACTGATCGGCAAAAATAGGTATGATGGCACGAAATGGGTAAAAGTTCTATTGGAAACCGGAAATTTGCCTGAATTTACGAATTTTTGCAAGAGTTGGATGTGTAGATATATCTATATAAAGAATATATGTACGCGAGAACGTTCATCATTCGTATGTGTCCCTTTTCTTTTTATATTGTGTTGGGTTGTTGCACATTTTGTGTAAATAAATTTTATTCCTTATAGTAGACGATAGTGTGTCGCAAACACCGAGGAGGCAGCTAACGCCATCTGTTATCAAGTGGTCCGTACTAACCTCATAAACGGGTGCGTCGTTCTTGAACCAGCGCACAGATGGCGCCGGTGCCGCGAGCGCGTCGCACGTCAGCGCAAGAGTGGTGCCCTGCTCGTGCACGTACGACTCGCTGGGCCGCTGCGTCATCGTGAGGAACCTCCGAGTCGCGGCCGGTTTCGCCTGTAGGGCTACAACGAAAGGTTGTTTTGTTAAATGACTGTAAACTACCAGAAAGAATTCTAAAAATTGCTTAGTTCTCTATTGCTTGAATTACAAATACAAATCATTTACTTCAAAAAAGTGGGTTCCTGCTCCTGCGTTAGTTTAACACTGTGTTGCAGGAAAAAAGTTGAAGAGCAGTAGAACTCTCGCCAAGTTCGTCCGGGGAAGTACTGCCCCCATGCCCATTTCTGCCGCCAAGCAGTAACGCATTCGCGTTACTGTGTTCCGGTTTGAAAGGTGTGGTTGCCGGTGAAATTACAGGCACATGAGACATTCCACCTACACGTCTCAGAGTTACAGGCGCATACGATGGGACTTGGGTCTTGTCGTACCTAGTAAGGGAGGACCCAAGTCGCATCGGTTGTTATGGGCAGAGGTTACCACTTAACACCAGGTGGGCCGTCGGCTCGTTCCGTAATCACATAAAAAAAATAGCTTCCCTTTAGATGCTTGAGAGCTTGGTAGTCCTGCGGTACAGACTCCGTAGTTTTAAACCGGGGGTCGCTAGTTCAAATGCACCAATGTTTTTTACTTTATAAATGTATGTGTCTAATAACTCGTTCTCCAAACGGTGAAGGCAAACATAGCAAAACGACATGTCCTAGAATCAAAAATGTGTGAAGTGCACGAAAGGAGCCTCTTTGGGGCGCACTCCAGATTGCTCCGAGAGAGCAACTGGCATGAGTAGAAGTAGTACCTACTATTGAATATTTACTGGTTTAAAGCTAGTTATATTAATCGTACGAATGTCACTAAAGCTTCAACACATTCTCTAGATCTTAAGACAATAAGGTTACTATTGAGTAACGTAGCTAATGGCCGTCCTAAACTTCCCCTAACTCACCTGACTCACTTTAAGAAAGTACCTATATTTTAGTACACAATGATATGCGTCAATTATTTTTTTGTAGATACATTTCGTAACTTTCACTTAACGTAAATACTTTCAAATAAATCGTAAATCAAATTCATTAGTCGAAAGCTCACGCTTATTGTAGGGTTCGTATCCTATCCACGATCTATAGATCATACGCAACTGCCAACTGAGGCAACTTCGAATCAAAATGTTTCTTAAAAGTTGTGATAAATAATTACAGAATGTCATGCTTTAAAAAAGTTACCATTCAAAAAGACTCCGAGGCTACGCATATAATAAAACGAACCAAGATGAGGGTTTTAAAATGTCTGAATCATTTCTCACATTGAAATACCTAATTGGTTTGATTATAAAAATATGTAGTACTAGGTAAATCAACAGTCATGTTTGGAATATTAACTGTTGATGTTTCGAAACCATTTCTTTAAGAATTCTATGGAAATAAAGTATTTTTAACTTCGACTTTTATTAACGTCCAAATGAATATGAAAGGCTTCAAGAACATTATAAAAATGACTCTTCAGGGTAGGCAATGCATCAAAAATAAACGGCGGTGTAACAGACGTCAAAAGGCGATGTCAGAAGACCGTTTACCACGTGAGCTGTTTGTTAGGAAGTCTAAATTAAAATTAAGAAAATACAATCTAAAGGGAAACTACTTCCAAACAATAAAGTCAAACGCCAAGGAAGGATACATCTCGCTGACCTCAGGCCTCAAAGGAACAAGAACATACAAAACACAATCTTATCCACCGTCTGTCATCGTTGACATCTGTCAAACCTCTAACCCCCATTGTGCGGCAACCTTGCCTTGTTGAAAGTTCAACAAACTTTATCTTGCATCTCGCCGTGACCTCTCAAAGGGTTTACGCGCTGATTTATGTATGACGTTTGACAGAAGATCGCGATCTGTCATTGTCATTTTGACAAAGAATTAAACTGGGACGAATGATCGCAATCTTCGTGCACTTTGTTGATTCTTTTGAAGATAGCTTTTGCCCGCGATTTTGTTAACATTATTTTGTATTATTTTATCTCTCGTCATCTTAGTGAGATAAAATATAAACCAGTCTTTAAGTATCTTCAACAATAAACTGACAAATTATAGTTTTATAAATACATACACAAAATAACGACGATTTCCCATATAATAAACACAGATTAACATTAAGATGAAATTATGACGTATATTTCCCAACTTTTATAGCACCCTAAAACCACGAGACAGCGACATCTATTGGGCAAGTTGAAGCGATTTTTTCCTCATACACAGAAAGTGAAAATCCAACAATGTTGTTATTTGAAAACTAGGACGACTTGCAATTAATTTACAAATTATATACACGAACCAAACCTTCCTAGTTTATCGCTCTTTCTATTAGTAAAAACCGTATGAAAATATATATTTCTTCATAGAAGAAGTAAACGGAGAACCAGACAGAGAGCTTTTTAACTTGCAATGTTTTTACGTTTGTTTAGGTCAAAATTTGCAATTCAAATCTAGACTAGTTCCCTTCAATCGAGCTGAAATTTGGACACATGTAACTTTGAGAATGCTAGAATATAGTACCGTGGAAGTCTCATGATGGAGTCGGAAGGTGCGCTGCACCATACCTCCGTCGCCTTTGGGCTGTAAAAGTTTTCTTGAATATTTTTCAGCATAAACTTATTTTTACTGTAGAGAATATTAGACTCACCATTGGCATCAACCCTGTTGTCGATTTCTGCTATCAGTTTCATGTGCTTGTTGACGTTGGCGGAGCTACATTGGCTCACTAGCGCCACGGCGAACAGTACAACTAAATACATTTTAATAATAATACTGTTGAGATTCAACGGTTATCTGGAACAAACGAAATAACATTAATAAGTCCCAAGTTGTACACCCTGTAGTCGTAAGAGTCACCCCGCTACTTCTTCTTCGAGTCACCGGTTCTGTCGAACCAGTGTGGTGAAAGGATTGTAAGTGCGCCTCAAAGAGGCTCCTTTCGTGCACTCGACACATGTCTTCGAATTTTTAGTTCTAGGACATGTCGGTTTCCTCACGATGTTTTCCTTCACCGTTTTGAGAACGTGGTATAGCGCACATAAATCTTTCAATCGAAAAACTCATAGGTGCACGTCGGGATTTAACCGGCGACCTCCGGATTGAAACTCGGAGGTCAGTACCGCTAGACCACCTCGCTCTCTATCTCTCTCTATCTCTACCCCACTACTGTGCCAAACGAAACACCATTGAACTTATTATGCTTAGTTTGAGGGTAGTTTTTACGAGCTGATGGCTCCCCTGGTGGTAACCGCCGCCTATAGACAACAGCAATACAACTCAATTCCTCTCCAGCAAAGTACGAGATGACTTAAGTCACATTGCGTTGCGTCCATCACCCCGAGACGGGGATGTTACGTCTCATGCGGCTGCAATTTCACCGGCACCCACTCCCTTCCGCCGGAAGACAGCAACACGAGTGCATCACTGCTTGTCGGTAGATTACCAGGTGTGCAAGTAAATGGCGCTGTGTATAATATCTAACAATATTCGTTTACTTCTTATTGTGACAAAATGGCTTGTCCCAGCGGGTTCTGCCGCGCGCGCTGTCCGAATAAGAAGTATTTCTGATCCCAGGTCTTGCTACGTATGTTCATTACAGAATCGGTTTATTAGTTATGGCGTACTTCCATCTATCCAGACAGATATACTTTTATATTTATAATTAGCTGTTGCCCGCGACTTCGTCCGCGTGGAATTCGGTTTTATCACGCACCCCTATTTTACCCCTCGGAAAAGTAGCCTAAGTTACTCCTTGTTACATCAGCTATCTGCCAGCGAAAGTCCCGTCAAAATCGGTCCAGCCATTTCAGAGACTAGCCGGAACAAACAGACAGACAAAAATTGAAAAAAAAATTGTTTTGGTATATGTACCCGTGTATACATCTATATGCACTTAGTAAAAACGGTTATTTTAATATTACAAACAGACACTCCAATTTTATTTAGTTGTATAGATGCAATCGATTGAGATATGTACAGACCGTTTCCAACGATCTACGGATAGCTATATAAGATTGTTTGTACGCGCTCCTATATTATACGCACTTATGCAATTGCAATGAAACTTATCGGTAGTGCGCACGCGCGCCTAGGATTACAAGTTGCCAAAACAATTTACAGGATGTGGCATGGCAACTCATTATTTATATGATAATGTTACTAAACGAGCAGATGGCCCACCGAATCGCATTATTTATGTGATAGTGTTACGGAACGAACAGACGGCCAGCCTGGTCTTGAGTCCTCCTCTTGGGTCCTCCTATACCTAGGTACGAGAAGACCCAAGTCGCATCGTTTGCGCCCGTAACTCTGAGACGTGTAGGTGGAATGTCTCATGTGCCTGTAATTTCACCGGCAACCACACCCTTCAAACCGGAACACAGTAACGCGAATGCATTACTGCTTGGCGGCAGACATGGGTATGGTGGCAGTACTCCCGGACGAGCTTGGCATCATTAATAATTCGTCTCGGTACATATGCTTTATAAATTAAGTATTGCTTGTATACAACTTGGTAGATCCTACATAAGTTGTCAAGTTTGATAAGATTTTTCACATAAAGATTCCTACTTTCAGCATGATATTGGGAATTCATATCGTGCTGAAAGTAGGAACCAAATTTTATCAAATTCATGAAATATTTACGTACAAATTATTGTGTCTTTTGTTTTTATGTCCTGTTTAAGCTTAGTGCCACGAATAAAATATTTTTCTTTCTTTCTTTAAAATTTAGTATAAGAAACTTAAAAACTGAACGCACGCCGGATTCTCGGTATTCTAGTCTATTCGACCACACTGGTTCTCCCGAACCCGAACTGTGGTGAAAGGATTTGTGCGCCTCAAAGAGGCTCTTTTCGTGAATTTTTAGTTCTAGGACATGTCGGTTTCCTCATGATGTTTTCCTTCACCGAGAACGTGTTATAGCGCACATAAATCTTTTAATTGAAAAACTCATAGGTGTCAGGATTTGAACCGGTGACCTCCGGAAACTCGGAGTACCATTAAACCACCACGCTCGGCTATTAAAATAAGAAAACGATCAAACTTCATTAACTAGGATTAGGTTCATATGTAATAATGTATTATACGTATTTACAAAAATAAAAAATGTATTATATCAGTTGTCTGGTCCCATAGCTATGCTTAGATTGGGGCTAGATGGCGCTGTGTGAATTGTCCACTAATATTATGTTATTTTATTATATTTAAATGCAACTCAGAGACTCCATTTCTGCACTAAAAACTAAATAAATTTATACAAAACTATGACTTATCATCTACAACTAGCATTCAGGCACGTCTTTACAATTACGTGGTTTTCATTAAAGACATACCAATGCCATTTCGTAACCCTTCGTAATGTAAATGATGTAAGAAAACAAAACAACAAAAAAAAATTTGTTTTGTTTTATGACAGGACAATTTGCTGTTGGCCGCAGATGGCCTTGACAACGTGTACACGGGCTTTTGGTGAGAGCAGACGGCTCTCAACCGGTAACAAAAAAAATATATAAATCGTTCGATTTATATCACTTCTGATGTGGCGATGGCTTTTTAAGTGGCCCTTAAACTTCGACTATAGGTGAGGCCACTGAAAAACATACGGATTGGTCGAGGATTAATTAATGGTTTTGTGATAAGGACTGGTTTTCTATTTATTCATTTTTACGTGTATTTATATAATATTAATTTTAGTTGTAAAATTATAGTATATTGTCATTTATAAGACGTCACTTGAAATAAATTATTATTAGTGTGTCATTGGAAACATTTAAACAGGTTATTTAAGTTTATAATGTAGTTAATTTTTATTTATGATTTTTAGAAGAAGTACAAATTGAGGTAAGTTCGTCCTAGGAAATACTGCCACCATACCTTTTTAGAATACAGTTAAAGGATGTGGTTGCCAATAAAAACAGTCTTTTTTGGGTTTTGGTATACCAAATAATAATAATAATATATTAAGGGCAGAGGTTACCGCTTCACGACAAATGAACTAGCTGCTATTTCCATTAGCGATTAACTTTTAAAAGAGCATAAATAAAAATGTATTCTATTTGCTGTGTTAAATAAAAGATTAACTGCCATCAAAAAAAAATTTTTTTTTGTTCGATTGTTTATGCGGTGTCCAAGTCAATTTATTTATTTAAAACATAAAAGATTTTTAATATTGATATTGATATGGTCACTATAAGATGTTTTTAGGTCAGCTAATTACGTAATAACTTAAAACAGAAGGATATTTAAGTAGGGACTTAATAAATTGACCGACTTGGTATTATATGGATCTCACAACATTTTACGAGTTGTGAGACTTGGGTTTTTTACAATTTGTTTTCGATTCATTTCTTTTTGTAGATTTATATGGGATTACTAAGTTATTTATGCAGTTGGTGTATCTGGACCAAAATTGCAAAATATTTTAGATTTTCCTTGATTTATACACTAAACACTAATTATATTCTAAATCTGAAGTTTCTATGTCTGCTAAAAGTGCCTTAGAATTTTGATAATCGGTCAGTCAATGAGTGACAAATTAACAAACTTTGACTAGTTATAATTCTTAAACTGATGGTTCAAATTGAATGAAATTTGAAATATACCGAGCTTATACAATTTCTGCTTGGTTACTGAAAATTCAGGCTTCTAGTTCCACAACGAAATTATAAGGGGATCGAAAATGGCCTGAATTACTTCGAGAAAAGGATGCCGCTTGTTTTTGCTTGACTTGCAGATATTATAATAAAATACAATCATTATGCGGTAAGTAAAGGACATTATTTAAATATATTACACAAAAAACTGAAAAAAGTTAGATTTTAAAAGTAAAAATTTCTAAATAAAAATCAAAATAATATAGCAATATAAAAGAGAAATAAAATTATTACCAATAATCATACATACAAAATATATAAACACATAATAACATAAAATAAATAAACAAAAAAATACCTCTCAACCCCGGGGCGCGATTCACAATCCGAATATGCCAAAACCACAAAAAAACACAACATAAAAATAACTTCACAACGAACATAAAATAAAATCAAAAAATGTAGAGGTATTGACACGTTGAGACGTTACACTAGCACTGGAGACCGGGATGCAATGAACGCGAATAGGGAGAGCGGGACTTTTATAGAATTAGGCTAACATACAACGCAAGCCGCTCGGAATAGTAGTGCTGCTAACGTCACACAGGCTGCGAAAGGGTGGTTCTATTCTACCAGTTCATTTTGTACAAAAGATAAAATATTAATTTATTTGCGTCAACATAATGTAGTACAGATCTTAAATATATTAAATGTAACAATTATGTTCTACCTTAAAATTAGGCATGCGAATATTTAAAGTTATTATTACGTCAATTGATTAAAAAAAAAAATGGTCAAAATTTCAAGTCTTCAACTAAAAAGTCATTAATATTGTAATAGCACTTACTAAAAATTAATGTAATTTAGCTTTAAACATAATCTCATTAAGATTTAAAAAGGACTTGGTATGGTTCTTAAAGAAATTATATTATGGTTTTTAAGAGCAGTAGAACTCTCGCCAAGTTCGTCCGGGGAAGTACTGTACCATGCCCATTTCTGCCGCCAAGCAGTGACGCAATTGCGTTACTGTGTTCCGATTTGAAAGGTGTGGTTTCCGGTGAAATTACAGGCACATGAGACATTCCACCTACACGTCTCAGAGTTACGGGCGCAAACGATGCGACTTGGGCCTTGTCGTACCTAGTAGGGGAGGACCGAAGTCACACCTTTTGTTATGGGCCGAAGGTTACCACTTAACACCAGGTGGGCCGTCGGCTCGTTCCGTAACTGTATAACATAAAAAAAAAACATCCGAGATTTTAACATCGTACGGTAAGTTAATAAATTGTTAACAAATGTTTGATGGCAGTTACAAGTGCGACGCAGTAGCGCGGAGGAATAAATAACCAGCCAAATATAAAGTTAAGTCGCATTTTGTATCATAGGTTATTTTGTTTATGTTTCGTACAGAAATGGTTTGCGTTTTCAAGGTAATTTTTAACTTTATAAGATTTAAAGAAAGCCTAAATAATAAACAGAGCAAAACTTTAATATATTTATTGGCTTTATTGAAAAAAAAAAAACTTAAATTTCTTGTTAGTTTTTTAAGGTGCGTAAGGTGGAGACAGCAACCAGAACAAGAGACCTGATTGTTACCATCTCTTTGGATAATTAGCTGTTGAAACCAGGAGTTCGATACCCGGTCGGTGCAAACATTTGTGTCATAAGCATAAAGTTTCTGTTAGATACAGGATAAGGTAGTATCTATTCATATTTATTTAAGGGTTTTTACTATTAATTTTATTATTAGGGGGACCATTAGGGGTTTCTTGTCTGTTCTTCCCCATGGAGGGTCGGATAGGGTTTGAACAGGCATCAAACTTATCGATAAGTACGCGTGACCTTATGTTTTGAATATTGACGTTTCTAAGCCATTTCTTTATGAATTCTATGGAAATAAAGTTTTTGACTTTGACTTTGACTTTTGAATAAAATTGTTATGTATAATCTAATACCTTCTTATAAAAATGGTGATGATTCAAAGATTTATGTATGAATTTGTGACTAAAGCTTTTTGAGAGCTTTCAGAAGAGATACTTTTATTTAAATAAGAGCATTAAAATAGCAAATTTTAATGGTGAAAATAATATAACATTTTGACGTCATAATACAAAATATTTGTAGATCACATTAGTTCATTTTTTATATCATCACTGAAAGTCAACACGCATTCAAAACTATTTACAAAGAATTCGAATAATGGCTTAGAAACGTTAGTAAAATTAAGAATTCATTATTGCTAAGTTTGACCAAAAAAGGCGGAATGAATTAAGAGCAGTAGAACTCTCGCCAAGTTCGTCCGGGGAAGTACTGCCACCATGCCCTTTTCTGCCGCCAAGCAGTAACGCATTCGCGTTACTGTGTTCCGGTTTGGAAGGTGTGGTTGCCGGTGAAATTGCAGGCACATGAGACATTCCACCTTCACGTCTCACATTTACGGGCGCATACGATGCGACTTGGGTCTTGTCATACCTTGTATGGGAGGACCCAAGTCGCATCGGCTGTTATGGGCCGAGGTTACCACTTAACACCAGGTGGGCCGTCGGCTCGTTCCGTAAATGAATTACATTAAAAAAAAAAGACTATTAAATCTGAAGTTAGTTACCAAATGTTTTATCTCTATTGTAATGGAAAGAGCAATAATTGAAAAGTGTTAAATTAAAACGACCCTCAATATGAGCGATGGCCCGATTCACCGCGAGGCTACATACTCTGTGGCGAGTTAGCAACAAAGTTACGTTATGTAAAGTCCGTTTAAAGTTATTGAGACTGTCATTACATTGTCAGATGCACAAGACATCGATCAACGACCCGCGAATTGACATTGATTGGAATTAATCAAGTCTCAAACAAACAGTCGCATGCAGATTCCAATAATCATTTGAAATATTCAGTGAAGGGGTTTTATAATTGTGCAGTATGTACTTTGTAAGTACAAAGTGTGTTAAATCTTTAATGAAACATTGCCAAGGAGTATTGAGTTTATCTGAGACCTCTTAGAGGACCTCTTACCCCTTTGAGCGCACTTTAATCTAAAACCACACTCCGAGAGACTTACTGACACTAGACACGACCTGTCAAATATGTAATTTAAAAGATTTTTTGGTTTAGTTAAGTGTTTAATTACGTAAAAAATTTTTTTATTATCTTTTTATATTTTTTTTGTATAATTTTTTTTCTTGTTTTTATTTTTATTTTTTATTTTATTATATATTTTTTATTTGTTGTTTAATTATGTTTTATTATTTTATTTAATATGTACAATACAATGGAATACAATAACTCTTTATTGAAAACCACAATACAAATATGTATTATGCATAATTAAACTAAAAAGACTCTAAACTCTCGAATTTATTATATTACATTACAATCTATCGAATTTTAAAATTTCCTTTAAAAATAAAAGCACTCTAATATCCATCTTTTTCGTTTATTAAACGAAAACAGGCCGACACGTGCACCGACCATCTACCTAGCTTTTGAAATTATCAGTTTCAAAATATACTGAAGAACTTGTTCTTACTAGTCAATGAAAATTGCTTCGCACGTACGCCATTCGTCTGTCCAACATTTTACTTATCAGGTCTGTTATGAACATGTCGTACTCTTGTTCGTAATGAAGTCTTTCAACACGTGAACCGACCGTCTATCCATCCAGAAATTTCGTACGACAAAACCATCACGCCCTCTGCAACTAATATTAACCGTATCACTATAGCCCTCTCGTACCGCCCCAAAGTCCCCTTTCGTGCACCGAGGCTCTGACTAACCCTTCGGGGATACAGGCGTGATGCACAATATGTATGTAAATATATAGCGGTATATATGTACCATATGTAAATACATTTCAGGTATATTTCAGGTCGTACCTATTCTTTTGTATTATCTGAATACATCTGAGTAATGATGGCGGCGGGCGGGAAGCGTACAAGGAAGACGAATCGATCTAAATATAAAATCTATACATCATATTTACAATTCGATTCGAGAAGATGGATTTGTGTCGCATGTTAAAATTTTGTCGTTTATCTCAAATAATTTACAGAAAATATTTGGAGATTTCGAATTATTCAAATGTCGCGTGGCCGGCCTAGTCTGAAAAAGCGCTAATGGAAACTTCTAGATTAGTTATTACCATAGGAGTTTTTGTTATATGATTGGTTGGTTAGTACTGAGACCGCGGTCCGAGCTTCTTTTTCTTCAGGACACTCGGAAAATATCACCAAAGATGGAATTGTATCTTTTCAACTAGATAGACTAGATCGATTATGTAGGTTGGTTCGGGTCCCAACAACTTTTCGGCTTTGTAGTTTAGCCATCCCGATATCAAAGCAAGCATTCCAGGTTCAGATCCCTGACGGGGCCAAAAACTTTTTCTCTAGTCTTGTATGTTTATCGCATTTTTATCCATCCCATCAGTAATACATTTTTAATCTAGTCACATTCAAGACTTTTGAACGAATTCTATGCTTATTACATATATTGACCCTGGCCGGAAATGAACCCGGGGTTCCCGCTTTGCAGGCTCTGTCACCAACTGAACTACGAAGCCGTTAAAAATGCCCATTGTAAACGAATAGCCAAATGTCATTGAACTTTTACCTGGCCAACTGTGAGTCCCGAATACGGAAAGGGTCTATAAAAACGGTGTCCCATTGTCCGTGGTGGTCTATCGCAAGGGATGGTAATTATTGCATCATCCTTTCAAAAGATGTAAGGTTTTTATGATATTTTCAAATGTGGTAAATAAGTATCTAATGTGTCAGAAATACGGGCGCATTCGATACGAATTTGGTTTATTATACCTAAGTATGGGAGGACCCAAAGTAGTATTGTTTATTATGGGCAGAGGTTACCACTTGACCGGGTGGGCCTTCTGCTCGTTTCGTTACATGTTACTAAAATGAATTATTATAAATAAATTTATTTTATATATATTTAATAATAATAAATGCATGCAAATAAATGATTCTGATTCTGATTCTGAAAGGGGTCAACTAGTGTGACTGTGGTCCCAGTTTCATTTGCCGGACACTTCTTCAAATGTACAATAAGATACAACACATTTATTGAAATAACATCCAATATGATGAAAATTTTATTTAAATCTCTAAAAAAACAAATTTTAATCCCAAATTTGTCCATTTATACCGTTTTCAATTGGTACATAATGTTTTTTAGACCTTGATAAACTGAATCTAAAATTCTAATAAGTCCCGATTATTTACAAAATACAATTGGAATAAAAATTCTTCGTTTGGTTACTTAGAAATCGGTCAAGAAGCGGGCCTTGAAGAAATTCGTAGAAGTGTATTTACTGAATTGTATTAAGAAATGTATACAGTAGACCAAGAACCATTTGGTACGATTTCGTAAAACTTGAAGCCTTTTTTCATGTGATACAGTTACGGAACGAGCCGACGGCCCACCTGGTGTTAAATGGTAACCTCTGCCCATAACAACCGATGCGACATGAGCCCTCCCTTACTACGTACGACAAGACCCAAGTCGCATCGTATGCGCCCGTAACTCTGAGACGTGTTGGTGGAATGTCTCTTGTGCCTGTAATTTCACCGGCAACCACACCTTTCAAACCGGAACACAGTAACGCGAACGTGTTACTGCTTGGCGGCAGAAATGGGCATGGTGGCAGTTCTTCCCCGGACGAACTTGGCGAGAGTTCTACTGCTCTTAAAACTTACTGATTATACCTATACTGATATACCTTATACTGATTAGCTTAAATGAAAAGTCTATATATATAAAGTCATAAATAAATAAATAATAAATATTGGTGGACATTTCACACAGCGCCATCTAGCCCCAAACTAAACTAAACATAGCTTGTGTCATGGGAATATAATATAATAAATGAATAATTAACAAAACTCTTCATTTTGTCAATGTTTCAATATTAAAATTGCCATTATTTTTCTGTTGTCTGTACACATAAGTATGATAATCCCTTGAAATGGAATGCGGGCCACAGGAAAAACATATTTTGTAACTAGTGAGTACTTCTTATATATTCATGCTGCTATCTGAAACTTCGAGACGTTACAAAATGATATGCTAAAGGCTACAAATGTAGAAACTTCCGTCCGTAACTTTGAGACGTGAAGGTGCAATGTCTCATGTGCCTGTAATTTCCCCGGCAACGACACTTTTGAAACAGGAGCACAGTAACGCGAATGTGCTGATTACTGGCGCATAGGGACTTAATTTTTTGTTTTTATTAAATTGCTTTATCTTGTAAATTTTGTTTCTATGTTTGTGCTGCAATTAATGTTTTTATCTATCTATCTATATCTATAGTTTAATACCGCCAAAGAAAGTGGCGCCCATTTACCAATTTTGCGCAAAAAATCCAATTCAAGAGAAATAACACAGAATCATGTAAAATGTCAATAAACAGTTCACCTGTTCTAAAACTATAAAGTAAACGGATTCGCCCACAGGCGATCTATCTCTCCTCGCCTTCATCTCATATATTTAAATATAATTCAATATTTTAAATAGATTACTGTATGTCTGTTTGTTTGGGGCAAAACACAGTTTCATAAAAGCGAAACTAAGGAAGCCCCCTAGGGTTTCTTGACTGTTCTTCGCCATGTTCACCCAGCCACAGAACTATGTTAGTCATACAGATGTTTGTCCTGGGGAACCGAACCCACGACAGAGCAGAAGGCAAGCGTTACTACCAACTGAGCTGTGAGGCCAGTCATACACTTCTGATCGTGTTAACGCACGTATTGGAGACTGATTTAATTGAAAGCGAGTGCAGTCAGACGCGAACGCTAGTCCTACTAATATAATAAACGTGAAAGTTTGTATGGATGTTTGTTACTCTTTCACGCTCAAACGGCTGAATGGATTTGGATGAAATTTGGTACCAAGATAGCTTATATTCTGGTTTAACACACAGGCTACTTTGATTTCGGAAAAGTGCAGTGTTCCCCGTGGAATTACCTATTCACCGCGGATAACACCGCGGGGCGCAGCTAGTGCAACATACTAGTAAATCCATCTTGTTATACTCTTCTTTCAACACACCACTCGTATATTCTCCCCAGTCTAAACACAATGTGGATTAATATTTATATATAAATATCCGCAAGAAACATCTGTTTTCCATGTAAATTGCCTATCATATGACTATATACAGTTTTAGTGTCAGCGGTGCTTTGAACTTCTTGCGTTTGACGCGCTTTTCACTTACACGTCTAGTTTTAGAACTGGACTACACACGATACTAAGATTACTATAACTTACATTTGAAATAAAAATCTCGATCTATCTACCTATACAGGGTGTCCGGTAATGAATGGATAACCTTGAAATGGGTCTTAGTAGAACTATTGGGCATTCGGAAAAAAATATCAAATAAAACGCATACAACGCGTCAGTACTTAGCTAGTTAGTAGCTAAGTTAGCTTACTTTAGGGTAGGACTTATATTTACAGCGGTACTTATTTATTATGTCTTATTCTCTGAACGCCTCGAAGCAATTCAGTATAAGAAATAGTTGTAAAAGGTAGGTAGGGAAAGTAAAAAGTTGGCTGGAAGAAATCGTTGTTAGCGATAAGGCCGCCCATTGTATTAATTAATCTTTATGAAATTTCCATGTATGGTGGTCAATAAAGTATTATCTATCTATCTATCTATCAAAGCTTTATACCATCGTGAATCAAATGATATAAAGCAAGGTAGCATAGCACGGTAGTGCGACGAAATACTGAAATGGCCTAAGAAGGCTTGGGCAAAAATAGGTCATGCCAAAATCGTGCAAAATGACTGAAAACGTGCCGTATATCTAATGTTTGAACGCGTTCCGTGCTGATTTTAAAACCATGTGGCCGATTTGGTGAATTTTAAAACCAAATGTATAGAGGACCATTTGCGATGTTCTTATTCGTATTGTCTGGCACAAATGACTGAAGTTACTCAGATTTAGGCGAACTTTTTAAGAGCAGTAGAACTCACGCCAAGTTCGTCCGGGGAAGTACTGCCACCATGCCCATTTCTGCCGCCAAGCAGTAACGCATTCACGTTACTGTGTTCCGGTATGAAAGGTGTGGTTTCCGGTGAAATTACAGGCACATGAGACATTCCACCTACACGTCTCAGAGTTACGGGCGCATACGATGCGACTTGTGTCTTGTCATACCAAGTAGGGGACCCAAGTCGCATCGATTGTTATGGGCTGAGGTTACCACTTAAAACCAGGTGGGCCGTCGGCCGGTTCCGTAACTGTCTCATAAAAAAAAATAACTGATTTTGGCCCTTGTTCCTACAATTTTATGGAGAATCGGGTAGGGTGGGAATGGGCCCCAAAATTGGCAATAAATCCTTGTAGTATCCTTGTGGTGTATATTATTTTATAAATTGCTATTTAAAATTTTGTTTTGGAATTCAAGACTAACTAATTTATATTTTTAACTCTATTTCTGAACGGATTTTGTATCTTGTAAATGACATTTTCATTTCGTAATATTACTTATGTATTACTCGTATTTCATTTGACTTTCGACACCTTCTTATTTAAATTAATTTCTTTATCATTTGAGCTACTAAAACTGTTGAGAACGTAATTAATTTTTCTGGTAAATAATAAAACATAAGATTTGAAAAGAAAATCTAACTTTGGTGTATATAAAATTAACATGTAAACTATGTAAGATTACGTCTCAGAAACATTTTAGTTCCACCAAAGCTACTGGTCGTCGGTTCAGACTCTTCAGACATAAATTTCAAGTTTAAAGTTGATCTTGAGTCCTTGACTTGAATGAACTAATCTACTTAGGATAATTACTTGAGGATGACGTAAAATTATTTCATCCCACAAATAATTACCAATAGGTCCCAAAAAATTTATTAGCTCTACATATTATCATAGCTCCAAAAGCTTTGTATGTGATTGAAAAGAGACCGCTTCCTGAACGTATGTTGGTGAATCTAGTTATTGGAATGTACGAGTCATGATCGTTTATAGAAAGGCGTTAGTTTTGAAAACACGTAAGGGCTATTTTCGCCTGACGCAAACAGCTAATTCACGTGAAATTTTACCGACACATGATAGGGGCTAGGGCTGGCAAAATGGCCTTTCAAGATCTTATTAGAAATATCAACTCCGAACTAATGGGGAGAAAAACTGGTGACTAGTATCTCGCAAAGTGGTATAGTGGTAAACTTAGCAGTAAGTAACCGTGACCTTATATTTTGAACATTACTTACTTATTGATGTTTCTTTATGATTCTGTTAAGTAAAGCTTATTACACTGTAAATGATTATATAAATGATAAATCCCCATGGTCTGATGTCGCTCTGCTCAACGACACACAAAACATCCTGTAATATCTTATTTTAGTAGATTATGTAGTCATAAATGTAACATAGACCTAAGTACTCAATTGTTACAAGGATCGTGCTCGCGAAAATAAAGGAATCCCTCCATTAGGGGTTTTCTTTCCTGTTCTTCTCCATGGAGGGTCGGATAGGGTTTGAACAGGCATCAACTTATCAATAAGTACGCGTGACCTTATGTTTTACATAATAATATTGACGTTTCCAAGCCATTTCTTTATGAATTCTATGGAAATAAAAGTTTTGACTTTGATTTTACTTACTTATTGATGTTTCTTTATGATCCTTTTTTTATTTTGACTTTGGTATCTAATGGTATCTCGTGTGCCTTGAGGTAATTGGTTATTTTGAAATTATGAATATCAATGTCATATTCGAACCTGGCACTTTTGTGTCACAGATTGAGCATTGAATACTGTTGGCGAGACAATACCGCCAATGTATTTTGTACCCAAATTGTACCAATTGTACCCAAAATTCCAAACTATATTGAATGGGACAGTTAAGATTGATCTTTAGAAACGGTTTTGAGATACTTCCATTGATTTAATCGTTATTTGTAAATATCACATAGATGTACATTTTGACTCGATTTCAGAAAAAGGAGGATGTAATCCTACGCAAATGGCTAGGAAACGCCAATTAGCCAACTTACGCCATGAAAAGAAACAGAATGAAGAAACCTTTTAACGTTTTTAAACCTCTAAATCTCTTGAACATATTATTTAACTTATTTTATATTATCGTACAAATAAATAACCACATGACTGAAATTATATGAAATTGAAACGAAACTTTAATTTTCAGCAACAAACATTACTTCATTTAGAAATGGAAATAATAATAAGTACCATATAAATACAATGAAATTTCTTGGTTGGAAAATATTGGTAGCTTGATCTGTGTTTACTGCTTGGGCATACCTGGTCCTCTCTGTAGTCAAAAACAGAAATCTCAAATAAAGAAGACAAAACACACCCCACTCTATACAGTATTTATTTTGACACTATTGTAAATGGATCCATATAGCTGTCATAATGAATTTTGTAAAAAAAAAGTATAGCTAATGTCACTCGGGATGATGTAAGGATTGCGAAACCCCATACAACCAAATTTCTTCAGGCATTTGAAAGTTATGACGGAATAAAACAACGTACTTATGTATATTACTTAAAATGAAAATATTACACACCCTTTTTGGGCCGTCACCTAATAACTATTACCCCAGCAGAACCCCATGGAGGGTCGGATAGGGTTTGAACAGGCATCAAACTTATCAATAAGTACGCGTGACCTTATGTTTTGAATAATATTGACGTTTCCAAGCCATTTCTTTATGAATTCTATGGAAATAAAAGTTTTGACTTATGACTTTTTTTTTAACTAGTCAGGTTTCCATGTAGTTCTATAAAGAAATATTCACCGCACTTTTTTGGGGGGCCCATGTTGCTCGCGTCCATAGGTGATAACCCATTGAATCCCTACACGTGTCCCCCGGGTGGTGCGAAAGGAGCAACCCAAAGCAGCAGTAGAACTTTTGCTAAGTTCGCCCAGAGAAGTACTGCCACCACACCTGGTAATCTGCCGCCGAACAGTCATGCACTCGTGTTGCTGTGTTCCAGTGGAAGGGAGTGGGTGCCGGTGTAATTGCAGCCGCATGAGACGTAACATCCCCGTCTCGGGGTGATGGACGCAACGCAATGCTACTTGTCATCTCGTATTTGGTGGAGAGGACTTGAGTGGTATTGCTGTTGTCTATGGGCGGCGGTTACCACTTAACATCAGGTGGGCCGTCAGCTCGTTCTATACCCTACATTACATAAAAAAATACATAAAAAACAGACGATTCTGCATATACGGTTGAACAACCTAAAGTCAGGTAGAGTGCCCGGGCGATGCGTCCGGTCAGAGTGAATTGGAGAATCGAATCAGGCATACGCTTAGCGAATACTCGCGAAAAAAATGAAGCCTTCCTTTAGGGGTTTCTTGTTTATTCTTCCTCATGGAGGGTCGAATAGGGTTTGAACAGGCGTCAAACTTAGCGATAAGTACGCGTGACCTTATGTTTTTGAATATTATTGTTGTTTCCAAGCCTTTATATATGATTTCTTTGGAAATTAAGTTTTTGACTTTGAAGCATCGACTGCTCGATTTAGTTATTCTGACGTGTTGCCAAAGAAAAATGTAGGGGCATTCATATCTGACTTCTAGTATCTGGAATTCGACCGCTGTTTTACACCGGGGCAGTCAGATGTTTCTACGGAACTTATATCATCGAGTAGTTCTCCTGGTATCATAAATGATTATAAATCATTTATTCATACAATCGACACAGGGTGATCAGTTAAATAAATAAAAATATGGCACAGCATACACATACACTAAAATACTACACGAATCTAATTTAATGTTACATACTTATAACAATAATTATCAAATAAAATCAAAATTAAATGAATTAGTAATTTATAACAAACGATAAAAAAACGATTTCTTAAATATGAATGATCGCTCGGGAATTTCTCTACTTTTTGGCTTCTAACCATAAAAAACGGAATTCTTTTTTAATGGTCAATTATGAATATCTTTTTATTATATAATTTGTTAGGTAAATTCCGTGATCTAGGGGGGTAATGCTCCGTGATGCAGAGAGAACCCTTACCACATCTCAATCAGCGAATTTTGTTTTCATTCCGCGCCCGTCATGAATACTATCGACGTACCTAGATTACATCTGAATTTAGTATAACAGTTGAAAATAGCTTGCAACACTGCCAGAGTATCCATTCATTGTTAGTTGCGTAGTTAAGAGCTTTAAGAGCAGTAGAACTCTCGCCAAGTTCGTCCGGGGAAGTACTGCCACCATGCCCATTTCTGCTGCCAAGCAGTAACGCTGTGTTCCGGTTTGAAAGGTGTGGTTGCCGGTGAAATTACAGGCACAAGAGACATTCCACATACACGTCTCAGGGTTACGGGCGCATACGATGCGACTTGGGTCTTGTCGTACCTAGTAAGGGAGGACCCAAGTCGCATCGGTTGTTATGGGCAGAGGTTACCACTTAACACCAGGTGGGCCGTCGGCTCGTTCCGTAACTGTATCACATAAAAAAAAAAAAAAAATTTAATGGCAACACTCAATAACACGGTAGCACTTAAAAACAGCGGCAACACTTAAAAATACTGGCAATACCTAAAACCACTAGCAACACTTAAAAACACTGGTAACACTGGTATATGACCAGGCGGTTTGATCTATTCTGTCTTAAATAAATACAACTGAGTATATTTTGTTGCTTATTTGACGAATCAGTAATATCCGGTTGCTTTTTAGCTGCTTTTAGGTATACTTAGCACGAGTTCTTGCTAAGTATACCTCAGGGGCAGTGTTAGAGATGAAGGATAATTTATTCACATAAGACATAGTGTAATCGATCAAAGGTTAAGTTAAGGAGGACTTTATAATTGTCTTGCCAGCTTCAAGGCATATAAATATATCAAAAACCTGGACCGGCTGTGTTGCCAACAATTTTTTCGGATATTCTGCACATACGAGTACATTGAGCTGGGGTGCTAGCTGCGACAAAGTTCGTCCTGAGGTCACGGTGACAATTAACTGTCAATTGAGTAAACCAACTGAATTGTAGGAAAATCCCATGCACTTGATAATTTGTTTCCATGTCATTGTAATTCCCACCTTATTCCTCGGTGATAAAGTCGTGAAAGGCACTCGATAAGTGTGCAGCCGGTGTGTCTGGGTGTCTGTGCGTTTTGTCACGTAAGCTAAATGTGTGCATTGTTTGACACGACACGATAATTGTAATCCGATTTTGTACATCTTTAAATTTGTCGGAGTTGGGTTTGATTTGCGTGATAGCATTTTTATTTAAAGGTTACTTAGTTGTAAGTCAGTTGGAACGCCTATATCAAAATAATCTATGTCGAGTATTCCTTTGAATTTCAAAGGAATATCTTGTGCACAAGTTTATTTCTTTCTTTTTAGATATCTTTCTTTTAGATTTAGACCATAACTTATTTTTAGAGAGGTGAAAGAGTGATTTTTAATTAAATTCAATAAATATTGAAAAATATATTTCGAATCCCTCGCAGAGATATTGCTTTCAATCAGGCAAGCGTAACAGCCTAAGAACATTGAATTTCGAGAAAAAGATTGTAGTCTTTTTGCGCATAATAAAAACAGCAGCAATATTTTAAAAACCAGCAGTTTAGTTATTTTGCCTTTTAGTTTCGTCAGTACAAAACTGAAGCAAGGCCGAAGTTCATGGAAAAGTCTCCGTCTGTCGTAAACCAAATCGTATCGTAATCTCGGCCCGATATTCACCTGTTGCTAAGGCGAATGGAAACGCGCCGGCAATAAATTATTACGACGGCGTTTTTCCTCCTAGAAAGGGCCAATTACTTCTCTCGGCTTTAGACAAAACAATGTGACGGGTCTCAAATCTCAAAGGTTTTGGGATGTTTTTTTGTCGGTGTGTGATTTTTTATGGAGCACCTTGGATAGACAAAAGACATTCCTTTTCATAACTCCGTCCAAATGTAACAGTTTATACACTATTAAGAGCAGTAGAACTCGCCAAATTCGTCCAGGGAAGTACTGCCACCATGCCCATTTCTGCCGCCAAGCAGTAACGCGTTACTGTGTTCCAGTTTGAAAGGTGTGGTTGCCGGTGAAATTACAGGCACGTGAGACATTCCACCTACACGTCTCATAGTTACTTACTTGGGTCTTGTCGTACCTAGTAGGGGAGGACCCAAGTCGCATCGGTTGTTATGGGCCGAGGTTACCACTTACCACCAGGTGGGCCGTCGGCTCGTTCCGTAACTACATAACATAAAAAAAACTAAGGTTGGCCTAAATTTTATTCAATAAGTGTCAGAAACTTATCAATGGTTCTAGTGAATTCTAGTTTTCTCTAGATGTTTCTTCAGCTATTTCCGAATGGATTGTTTGAAAATGACTCACGAGATATCACGAGATATGGAAAAGTAAAATAATTAAAAATATACTTTAATGTTTAATTTTGTAATATTTATATTAAAATTAATTTTAAAACGTCCATTAACCTCATATTTTATATCCAAAACACGAAAGTATTTGACTTTCAAATTCTACAATAAAAGTTCTGCACCCAAAAATTCCCCTCAACCAAGAAAAGGGTCCACAGATACTTGGAATTATCTATTTAGATGACACAAAAGCCATAGGCAATTGTCCGAACTTACAACGCTGATATCAGATACAGTTTCTCCGAACATTTCTGGTCTTCGGACAAAGCAAATGACTTTGAGATAAGATATTTCGGTTTCGGGATAACCCAGTATATAATTATATATAATAGTTTTTTATAAGATATAATTATCCCACTCATTATTATAAATGGGAAAGTTATGTCTGTTTGGATGGATGAATGTATTTAGGTAGGTAATTATAGTGACTCTTGGCTAGATTACCCATAGATGTTTTAAGTGAATGCGCTGGTGTATTAGGTTGGTGTAAACGCAATACTTAAATTCCATTCTGTGTTTCAGACTTGGGTATCATTTATAAATAGCTTAAATAAACTTGTTTCGAGTGACCTAAATAATATGAGTTATAAAAATCTATATGGAATGATCACGCGTGATGGTCACACTGTGATACGTGAATGTATTATCATAATCGCGCCAGCTCATGTTATCGTCGCGTCATACGATGACATGATAGGGTGTGTCCGTAGATAAGAGATTTCACACAGCGCCATCTAGCCCCAAAGTATGCTAAGCATAGCTTGTATCATGCGAACCAGACAACTAATATAATACTTATATACTTTTCTTTTGTAAATACATACATATAATACATATTAACACCCAGACACAGAACAAACATCAATGTCACAAATGTCACATAAATGTTTGGCCTGAGTGGGGATCGAACCCACGACCTACAGCGCAGAAGGTAGGGTTACTAACCAACTGAGCTATGAGGCCCCAAAGTAAGCTAAGCATAGCTTGTATCACGGGAACCAGACAACTGATATACTTAAATACTCATTTAATTCATACATAAAATATTGTTTAATATTATGTAAAGATAATATAAAACATAATAAAAAACTTAGAAAACACGTGTAGCTTAGGCATTTTATGTTTTAGGATAATCTCAATATTTGCAAATGGGTTTTATCTTAAGCTTTATTCGTTCGCTCCGGTTACAGATTTTTCTGTAATCCATTGATAAAAGTCAAATTATTTAAAAAGGTTATTGAATGCTATTACAAGAGCAGTAGAACTCTCAAAACAAAAAAGTAGAACAAAAAAGTGAAACAATGGGCGGTCTTATCGCTATAAAGCGATCTCTTTTTTTTTTTATGTTATATAGTTCCGGAACGAGCCGATGGCCCACCTGGTGGTAAGTGGTAACCTCGGCCCATAACAACCGATGCGACTTGGGTCCTCCCCTACTAGGTACGACAATACCCAAGTCGCACCGTATGCGCCCGTAACTATGAGACGTGTAGGTGGAATGTCTCATGTGCCTGTAATTTCACCTTTCAAACCGGAACACAGTAACGTGAACGCGTTACTGCTTGGAGGCAGAAATGGGCATGGTGGCAGTACTTCCCCGGACGAACTTGGCGAGTTCTACTCTCTTACAGACAACCTTTGGATGGACAAGAAATACTGGACTTTATATGGGGCAACTGATCCAATTCACTACTAGGTTTACTTCCGGTACTAAGCGTGACTATATAGACAGAATGATAAGTAATTGGTGTATATATATCTTATCATTTACAAGCGTAATGTGACACATCGACATAACTTAAACATGATAGATTGGCAGAGAGATTAAAAAATACGATACAAATTTTAAAAGCGAACAAAACGGAAGCCCTCCTGTAGGAGTTTCTTGACTGTTCTTGCCCTATTGAGGGTCGTATAGCGTTTGAACAGGCGTCAAACTTATCGATAAGTACGCGTGACCTTATGTTTTGAATATTGACGTTTCCAAGTAATTTCTTTATGAATTCTATGGAAATAAATTTTTTTGACTTTGAAATAGAGTTCTATAAAGCCGCGTGTGAACTTTGACTAATTAATTGCACACAATTCAGACATAAGTTGTGATAGTCTTGACTTTGATTATCTAATTATTGTGTCGTGGGTTCGATTCTCACGCAGGATAAACATTTGTATGACGAACATTGGTGTTGTCTGGGTCCCAATATATTATGTATTTAACAAAAGTATTCTATCAGTTGTCTGGTTCCCATTATACAAGCTATGCTTAGCTTACTTTGGGGCTAGATGGCGCTGTGTGAAATGTTCACCAATATTTATTATTACAATAAAGATATAAAATTGCATTATTTCTCTTTTTAGTTCGGTGAAAGTGGTTTTCAATGCGGTACTCCCTTTGATGTTCGACGGCGCAAACCTCGTGGCATTTCAAAGGGCCTTACATATGTACTACATAAGCTAACTACAACAAAGTTGTACAAGTAATTCGTAGCAAAGCCATAGACAATGCTAAACTTCGTACAATGCCGCCATTTTAACCTTCGCTACATGACTTTCCATGTCCCACAGACAACAATAAATCCCTAGAATCTAGAACTGGACTCTAAGGTCGTTTACATACGGGGCGTGTTTTTGGCGCGTATAAACTCGTATGTGACACGCTTACGGGGCGCCTTTCATTACAATGTCACCATACTAAATCTGTCTTCAAGCAGTACCCTAATGCAAGTTCATGCGTGTGTGGCCTAGTGGTACTGACGCTGAGTCTCAATCCGGAGGTCGCCGGTTGAAATCCCAACGTGTACCTATGAGTTTTCTCTTAAAAGATTTATCACAACTAAAATGCCACTTTGAGAGCGTGGTGGTCTAGCGGTACTGACCCCCGAGTTTCAATCCGGAGGTCGCCGGTTGAAACCCCAACGTGCACCTATGAGTTTACGCATCAAAGATTTATATGCGCAACACCACGTTCTCAAAACGGTGAAGGAAAACATCGTGAGAAAACCGACATGTCCTAGAAATGAGAATTCGAAGACATGTGTCGTGTGCACGAAAGGCGCACTTACAATCCTTTCACCGAATTAGTTCGAGAGAACCTGTGACTCGAATGGAATAGAATGTTCTAGCATTTTAAGCATTTAGCGCTTGATACATCTTGATACGAATGGATGGATGGCTTTAAGCGCTTGGTGGCTTGCACACAGTAAGCGAGCAACGCCAGAGCGCGCTTTTACACAAACGCGCGTGGCAAAATAAGCGAAAACGCGCCATATATAAACGTCCTAAAACTGAACTAACGATTATGGTTTTGACTTTGTGATACCGCCGCTATAAAACGACTAAGTGACTTTTGTAGTCAAAATTCATGGCCACATTCATGTCGGCCACGTCTCTGGTTCTGCCGTCAAACGACGCTGGGTAACTTTATAAGGTTACAATAGACGTTTGAACGATTCCTTGCTTAGTTAGGTGAAGTTTTTAATGTTTTTTTTTATGTGATACAGTTACGGAACGAGCTGACGGCCCAACTGGTGTTAAGTCGTAACCTCAGCCCATAACAACCGATGCGGCTTGGGTCCTCCCTTACTAGGTACGACAAGACCCATGTCGCAACGTATGCGCCCGTAACTCTGAGACGTGTAGGTGGAATGTCTGTTGTGCCTGTAATTTCACCGGCAAACACTTTTGACGGTAACGTGAATCGCTGCTTGGCGGCAGAAATTGGTGTGGTGAGTCCTGGGTTCTGATCCTTGTGGACTTTAAGGCATCTCTGGCTAAATTGGCTAATAAACATACATTTTCTTCTTGATCTTCTTTGCAAAAACATCCAAATATGTTTCTACTATATACTATGCTGTTATTCGGAATAGACGTATATAGGACAGACTATCTGATGCAATGATGAAATACCGCTTTATTGCAATGAAACTGTATTTTTTTCAAGATTTTATTTGAGGTTGAATTAAAAAAAAAAACGAAATATATTTATAAAACCTTGATGAGTTTAAAAGATAAATTCTAATTTAAAACTGTGAATGATTTGTCTTATTTGCATTATGTGTTTTTTATTGTTCCTATTATTCTTAAGAAATCTTTAATTTTATTTATTTTTATTTTATTTAGTATTACAAAATCCACAGATCTTAAACTAACATATACATATCTTAAATATTAATACTTACATTTAATAAAGGATTTATTTTATATTCATTTTAATCGTTTAGAGAGAGCAATAGGATACTTAACATTAACTCATATTTTTTAATTCATTTTCAACAAATACAAGTGTAATTAACAATTAAAATTAACTAGCATTAATCTGGTAAAATATATTGTAACGGAAATGACTAATTATTCATACAATCTTTGTTATAAATGTTTATGGTAATATCTTTATCTTTATCTTCAATGTGTGTGTGTGTGTGTGTGTGTGTAGCACGCCGTTGACACACTGAACTCTAGATCAGGGCCACGAGTATGAGTTTATATAACTTATTGTTGAAAACCAAATCGCTTTCGTTAGATTATCGACTACAATCGGGAGCAAGCAGTCTGTAAAATACAAAAATACAAGCCTAGCGTTCACTGCTTATGCTGCTAAAGTGACTGGCCTGCTAAAGTGGGCGCCTGTTCAGTCCTGTACTGCACCAAAAAGAATATGGTGAACCATGGAAAAATTAAACCAAATATTTGTAAGCATGCGAATTTACGAAGAGAATAAAATAAAGAATGGTGGATATTTCAAATAGCGCCATCTAGCCCTTATGCATGTTTTTTATTATGTGAACCCTATAAGAATACCGCAAATATACCTATGTAATAAGTTTAAATATACACAGACCCAGAACAAATATCCACGTTCAGAAGCAAAAACGAGAAGTAGTCTTATCTCCTACAACAAGGCAGTAAGAAGAGCAGCAACAGATTAGTAGCAGTAAGCAGGGCAGTAAGAGATTTTAAGAGCAGTAGAACTCTCGCCAAGTTCGTCCGGGGAAGTACTGCCACCATGCCCATTTCTGCTGCCAAGCAGTAACGCGTTCGCGTTACTGTGTTCCGGTTTGAAAGGTGTGGTTGCCGGTGAAATTACAGGCACAAGAGACATTCCACCTACACGTCTCAGAGTTACGGGCGCATACGATGCGATTTGGGTCTTGTCGTACCTAGTAAGGGAGGACCCAAGTCGCATCGGTTGTTATGGGCAGAGGTTACTACTTAACACCAGGTGGGCCGTCGGCTCGCTCAGTAACTGTATCACATAAAAAAAAAAAATGCAATCTCTATTAGACAACCTGTGTATGCGATGATAACAGATACATTTATCAGTTTTAAGACTTATTTGATTTTGATCGGTAGCAATTTGTTATCATTGACAAAAATGTTTATATGTATTATTGTTTTGAAGAAAACACGTTTATACGCCCCCGAGGCGCACCGATCTAAGCTCAAACAAGAGTAAGTTCCGGCAATCTATAAAAAAAGGAATCCCTCCATTAGGGGTTTCTTGCCTCTTCTTCCCGATGGAGAGGGTCGGATAATGTTTGAACAGGCATCAAACTTATCGATAAGTACGCGTGACCTTATGTTTTGAATATCGACGTTTCCAAGCCATTTCTTTATGAACTCTATAGAAATAAAAGTTTTGACTTTGACTTTGACTTTGACTTTGACTCGTCACAATCTTACCAACAAGATCATTATTTATTACTAGGAAGGATCTACAGTTGTAACGTGACATGTCTATGAGATGACGCCATTCCGTGCCCTGCCATTGGTCGAAACGGGTGGTGTGGTCGAAGGTATGCCCCACCACTATAATGCAGTATTGCATGTGTCACAGGAAACATTTACGTGAAAACTGCAAACGAAATTGACACGAATTCCCGTCCGCGTCGGTTCAGAATCGCGTGGCAAAGTTAGACCCTTTGGTGGTTTATGAATATCCGTGAGCGATATTGGACTTTTCGACTAAGAGATACGGCTCAATTTTCCGTGTAGGTTTGTCGATGAGACGTCCCGGTCAAGGCTTCAATTGGGGCTGAGTAGTAGGTTGTTAGTAATCATGATTGTGAAGCGGTCACCAGTTCGATTTCCTGACTGTGGCAGATATTTCTGCCGTGAACATTGATGTTAGTTATGTGTCTGGGTGTTATTTTTACGTGTTTCCAAAATTATTTTGTAAGGATTCTATCAGTTATCTTGTTTCCATAGCACAAGTCTTGCTCAGATTGGGTAGATGGTGCTGTGTGAAATATCCTTGAATATTTAAAAAATCTACCACGAAGGCTCTTTCTAAATTAGTAGTTGTTACAAGTCTTCAGATTTTATTTCTAGGATATGTCAATTTCCTCACGACATTTATCTTTTCGTTTTAGGAACGACAAGGCATATATTAATTATTCAAGCAAAAACTCATTGATGCCTGGGTATGAACTACCGACCTTCAGAATGAAGACCGTATCACAACCACCACGCTCTCCGTAGGCGTACCTACTGAGAAAATATTTGAATCTTATTTAATTTATACAATTTTTTTGCTAATAGAAATATGATAGACACTCAAGGAAGGCTAAGTTTTTGTGTACTAATGAATATATAATGTTTTTTTTTCTACAAGTAACTTATGTATAATACATTTCATGACTTATTATATACTGGGTGTTATAGAATATTCCAGAAACCATATTCGTTAATAGTCGGAACCATACGTCTTAACGAAGAAATATTGTTGCTGTTTCAATATCTATACAAATAAATAAAATCGGCCGTTAACTCTCATGGTGCAATACAGTTCTTCGAGTAACTCCTTTAAAACAAATCAGAAATAAATCCGACTGTTTGATTAATTATTAAAAATATTAAGTTAAATTATATACAGAGTGTCCGGTAATGAATGGATAACCTTGAAATGGGTCTTAGTAGAACTATTGGGCATTCGGAAAAAAATTCAAATAAAAAAAACCCAAGTAGTTAAAAAAAAAAACATCGATATTATTAAAAAAATACATATCTTTGATACTACTCTGTTTTTTTATTTGATATTTTTTTCCGAATGCCCAATAGTTCTACTAAGACCCATTTCAAGGTTATCCATTCATTACCGGACACCCTGTATAACCGACAATATTTGATGCGTTTTCAATTGATCAGAGCACGAGCCGTAAGTGTGAACTAATTATTAAAGTAATTAATGTAATAACCCCAGATGCACTATGTAGGTACCGACCTCTCATTCAAAGTTTCTGCGTAGTATATGAAGTCATTTGTTAATTTGTATCTTTGTGTTATCTTCATAATAGTTTTGATTTGATTATTTTCTAAGTAATAGTAGAATTTATGCCAAGTACGTCCGGGGAAATACTGCTGTCATACCCATTTCCGCCGCCAAGCAATACATTTGCCTTACTGCCTTCGGCACATAAGCATTCCACTTTCACGTCTCAGAGATACGGGCGCATAAGATGCGACTGGGGTCTTACAATACCTAAGTAGGAGAACCAAGTCTAGTCTAGAACCAAGTAGGCTATCAGCTCGCTCCGAGACTTTACATACAAAACAATTTATTTTTTATGAAAGTTATATCCCTGGGAGGGATGTTGATAACCTATGCTCTATTCAATACTAACAGTTTAAAATGTTGAAACATATGGGAATGTTGTAAATCGTCTAACTATATGGTGTTGCCAGTTTTTAAAGTTAAAATTTGCAAAAGATCAGTTTATATTGATCATTATACTCTAAATCTTACCTATTTTCCAACGAATAAAATATTTTCTTCTTCTCTGTCATCCCTTTCGAACAGATTTTGAGCACACAACTTTCACTTTAGTTGAGCGAAAAATCCAAAACTTCAATCGACTGTTTTGTGGACAAAAGTCTCTATTACCCAATACACAAATTAAAGGGTATTTTCACTTTCAAATCACGATCCAAAATATTCCATACACCTTTCCGTACACTGCCAGCGACAAGAGCCGGTAAAAATTCCCACAGTCTCGAACAATATTTCAACGTTTATTTTTGAGTTTATATATATTGCACGGGTGAGTTAACTGTCATACGTTCCGTAACAACATTAGTACTGCAGGTACGTTGAGGCCGTAACATTACTTATATACGTACGCAATTGATCGTGAGTCACACACAGCGGCTGTCAAAGTTTTTTTACAACGTTTTTTTGTCAGAGCTTAGGCAAGAATTTTTTTGTAACATTTTTAGTATGATTTTTTTGTATTAAATCGCACTGGATTTCAATGGACACACCTCGACACAAAAAGTTTTTTGAACATTTTACATAGTACATGATTAATCTTGATTTGGATGGTTTGTAAGATTAGTTAAGTTAATTAAGTTGTAAGTGTGGATTATAGAAGTCATGTAAATGCATGGTTTATGCATGATGATATGAGAGATACGATTGTGTAAGAGTTGAAACTATAACAACCAGATCTTGTGTGTGGTCTAAGACAACAAAGAAAAGAGTTTTTTGGACACACAAGTAATATTTGCATAAGAAATATTACTTAATTAAAAAAGTACACATAATTTACAAAATACAATAAAATAAATTGAGCTAACTGAATATAAATTAATTATAAACGATCTACAGATAGTTCAACTGATCTAATTCACTGGCAGCTGGAATTGTGCCCAAAACACTGGTGGCACTGCTTCGCTAGATGGCAGCACTCAATCTCTGAGGCAGACAATTGCCAGCTTTTGGGTGAGGCGTCTCTTCGACCAGACTCTCTGATATAAGTTTGAATACGCGAAATGCCGTTCCTCATCGACCCAGGGTCTAGACCCCAAAAGGCATCTCTCGCAAGCTTCACATAATATATATATTATGTAAATAATATATATAATATATATATATATTTATGTGTATGAAATCATTTTGTAAATTGTCTTTATTAAAACTTAATTCATTGAACAGGCATCAAACTTATCGATAAGTACGCGTGTCCTTATGTTTTGAATATTGACGTTTCCAAGCCATTTCTTTATGAACTCTATGGAAATAAAGTTTTTGACTTTGACTTTTGACTTTGAAAAGAGATGGGATAATGTCGTGTCCTGATATGGATTATTTGATGAATAAAGTATGCGTTCTCAGATGATATTGCTTATCGTGTACACCGTAAATGTATTGGTAAATTAGCAATATGTCGTAAATTGACATATCACCAAGATTCTAATGAATTATATAAACACAAGATAATTTAGTGGAAAAGCAAATAAAAATATAACAGATATACTTCAGTAATTTATGTGCGACAGATGGCTGATGGAGAAGAATAAGAAAATGGAGAACTGTTCTGATGCCCGCTGACAAGGTGAGTTATTGTTGGTATGATTATATTTTTCGGCCTGATAGCTCAGTTGGTTAGTAACCCTACCTTCTGCGCTGTAGGTCGTGGGTTCGATCCCCACCCAGGACAAACATTTATGTGACATTTGTAACATTGATGTTTGTTCTGTGTCTGGGTGTTAATATGTATTATATGTATGTATTTACAAAAGAAAAGTGTATAAGTATTATATTAGTTGTCTGGTTCCCATGATACAAGCTATGCTTAGCTTACTTTGGGGCTAGATGGCGCTGTGTGAAATGTCCACCATTATTTATTTATTTATATTAAATTTTGGTCAGTGTTTGTTGAGTGATAATATCAAACTGAATAAATAGATAAACAAATATTGATTGTTATCTCACACAGCGCCATCTAGCCCCAAACTAAACATTGCTTGTACGGGAAATAGTCAGGTGAAGGAATACTGAAATCATTTTTGTATTGTATAAATAATATATTGGTGGAAATTTCACACAGCGCCATCTAGCCCCAAAGCTAAACATCGCTTGTATCATGGAAACCAGACAACTGATATAATACTTATATATCTTTTTTGTAAATACATACATCTTAACACGCAGACACAGAACAAACATCAATGTTCGTCACTCACACGAATATTTGTCCTGGGTGGGAATCGAACCCACGACTACTAACTGAGCTATGAGGCCAATCAGTATGTTGTAGTTGTCTTGATAAGGGGAGCTATTTATCAGAAACGATGAGTTATGTAAATTTTTCAAAAACGTGATTACTGCATTTAAATCAATTTGTTTATCTTGTAACTTACTCCACGCAACCAAATGATTATCCTTTCGAGTAAGTACGTATATTTATAAAAGGGGAAGACTTAAATCAGTAATTCACGGTCATGGTATGACGGCCCACCACAGACCGCTTCGAGTACATATGATTGATGTCACATCCAGCAATTTCCAATTACGAACGTTCCGCTAATCAGCCAATTTCCATATGAACCCTTGAAGTTCACTGCCAAGGTCCAGACACGCCTCATTAGTCGTTTTTATGTCAACCGACACGATTTCATAACCAGTTTATCATATACAGGGTGTCCGGTAATGAATGGATAACCTTGAAGTCTTAGTAGAACTATTGGGAATTCGGAAAAAAATATTAAATAAAAAAAACCAAGTAGTATCAAAGATATGTATTTTTTGATGTGAAACATCTATAGCCGCACGTAAAACCGATTTCTGGCGTGGCGACGCGTCGCCACGGCACGCGTTGCATATTACTTTTACAAAATAATGTCGATGTTTCACATCTGCCAGGCGTCCCGTGACGGCTCACATTTTTTTAATAATAACGATGTTTTGTTTTTTTTGTTTTTGTTTTATTTGTATATCATAACCAGTTAACACAATTTAATTCAACGACTTTAATTGAGTTCTTTGTACTGACTTAATCCAGGTTATTACTGATACAAAAGATATGAAAGGGGCTGTGAGACAGCAATGCATTTTATAGCTTTCTATTAATTTAATGATGTAACTGAATATTAAAGTACCTGTGGGTGTATTTATATGCGCACTGTTAATGAAAGGAATAGGTATATATTTTAAAATGTCTAATGCTGTAAATATTATGTTAGATACTAAGACAATGCTGAAAGATTATGGTTTTCAATAAAACATATCTTTGTATTGTATCTGATTTATTAATCGTTTCACCGGCACTCCAGAACCAATGTGGTGAAAGGACTATAGTGCGCCTCAGAAGCTCCTTTCGTGCACTTGACATATCGAATTTTAGTTAATTTATTCTTAATTTTTTTTTTTTAATAGTTTTTTTTTTTAATTTTGCCCTCCTAATTAATTAATTTATTAATAATCTTTCCAATTTGAATGAAATGCTTATTCAAGCTGTATGTCCTCGCGATGATTTCCTTCCCCGTTTTGAGAATTTTGTATCTCCATGTAAATTTACACACTCCTTTTGAGGGCTCCTGACTAGGTTCTCGGAACGCTGTCAAAGTTACTTCTGGATTCGTGAGCCTGCAACTTTATCCTCAAAGGTCTCAAACTTCTAAGTTTACCCTTAAAACAATAATAAATCGCAGAGCATCATCTCGTTAGAGGCCTAGAGCAGTGGAAAGGACGAATACTGTCTAGTGATGGAGGAAATTTTAGAATTAAATCCATCGTTATGTAAACTGACCTTTTTTTGAATTGGCTTCACAAAGTAAATACAACAATGACAATCGTAGAATCTAAAAAATATTCTACATTCAAAGAGACACATTTTCAAAAGACTTGGTGTGAATCGGTTGATGTAAAACGCCTCAAATGTCGTTACGCCATCGGAAGCCGACATTTTATGCCCATTGAGATTGGAATTCGGATTTCGGACATTATAAAGTGATATAGCAGTTACCTTCCTTTTCCTTGCTCGTTATGGGAAACGAAATGAATGTATTTTTTTAAAGATCTTATTTGATTTCAATGCCGTAAAATTAGTAAGTAAAAAGGTTGGTTTGATGAACAGATATAATTTTAGAACCAGTCAAAATTGTGCCATGGTTTGACAGGGGAAGTAGTTAAGAGGGTTCGATTCCCACAAGACTCAATTATTTGCAAATATTTGTTCTAGTTCAGAGGGTTTCCGGATTATTCTTGACAAGTCTGGGAATTACGATAAAGGTAGAGTTCCAACTTTTTCGTAATTTCCATAGGCAGCTCCCATAGAGCAACTTTCACCGAAGAATATTTATGTAGGGGAATGTCTTTGGCATAATGCTCATATATTTAACTAAACGAAAAGTTTGAATACCGCATTAATAATCAAAATTAAAAACAGGTGTTTCATATAAAATTTGTTATACACTTTATGTCCTAAAACTGACATATTAAATCATTGAAAATTTGACAGACCTGTCATTAAAATAATAAAAATCGGTTCTGTCTTATAATAAATATTTACGAGCTTTTTATTTTAAGCCAATTTGGACCTTATCTCAATGAGTGCAAAGTGAATTTTCGTTTAACGATTTCTTTGGTTTTATAATTTATGACTTCATTTTTCTTATATTAATATAATTAGCTTGATGTTGGTCCAAGTCCAGTCTATCAAAATCAATTACATGGTCTTGGTTTAGTGCTGTATAGTTTACAACAATATTTATTTCGTCTGACATTACTAAATTTGTATGAATCCCTAAAAAATATATTAGGAATATGATTTGATTTTTAAGCTATTGCATAGCTTCTATCGCGGGCCTTGAGCGTCGAGACCGAATCCAGAAATTCCGTAACGAAAAAAACCTAACACCCCCCACTCCGACCGGCACAGCGGTGATACTTTTTAGTTCAATCTATCGATAAATACCAGAACTTTTAATGACTTTTTGAAATATCACGCGCAATAGCTTTACCGCGGCAGTCTCCGAGTGACACACGTCTTTTTTATATTTATCTTCATTAGTTAAAATATTTTCTTTTTCTGTCGTGATGTAACTTTTCAAAAGGTCTGTAAAATATTTCCATTTACGGCAAATGTGTGGGTTTAGAAAATTTTATATTATTCAGTGCCATACATAATCCTAAATTATAATAATCTGTCATAGCTAAATAAATTTCAAATTTAATGTAACATAATTCAATTTCAATTTATTTATTTGATATTTGACATTTGCTAAAATATGCAAAGTCAAAGTCAGCATTTTATTTCCACAGAATTTATAAAGAAATGGCTTGAGAAACGTCAATAATATTCAAAATAAGGTCACGCGTACTTATCGCTAAGTTTGACTTGTATTTTATTAATATTCTAAATTTCTTTTTTAACAAGTATTTTTTAATTTTCCCCGATGTATTATCCTGTACTGATATTATCCCCGAGTAAACATAATTCGAGAACGTGGTGGCCGAGTGGTACGGAGCCCAACATCCGATCGATTACAAAGTGATGTCACACTTGTAAATTAATCGACTACTATCAATCCCACCCCATCTCTAGCCTGCTGCCTAGCAATTAACTAAATCGTTACATCTCGTAAATCTAACATCGGAAATTATAAGTTTGAGCACGCACGCTGTTGCCAAGCGTGCGAGATTTTGGAAGTTTTTTTTACTGGCCACACATATTTGGTGTTTTGCTAGCATTTATTAAAATTGTTTCTTTTGTCTTTTCGGTAAGCTACTTACTTACACTGATCTCTCGACCAAAAAGTTTTTATCCCCGACGATTCGGCCCGTATAATCGAATTGGTAGGGCCATGGGAGATGGTGAAAGGTTTAAAGTGTGCCTCAAAGGCTTCTTTCGTGACATTTTTTTAATGTGATATAGGTGATAGAACGAGCTGAAGGCCCACCTGATGTTAAGTGGTAACCGCCGCCCATAGACAACAACAATACGACTCAAGCCCTCCACCAAAGTACGAGATGACTCAAGTCGCATTGCGTTGCGTCCATCACCCCGAGACGGGGATGTTACGTCTCATGCGGCTGCAATATCATGTCTTCGAGTTTTTGGGCTAGGACACATATAGACACTAGGTTACTTTTCTTCACCGTTTTGAGAAATTGGTGTTGCACATAAACTTTTAATGTGTTCAAAGTGTAAAAACTCAAGAATGCATGTCGTGATTTGAACCAGTGATCTCCGAATTGAAACATGTCTTTCCGGTTCAAAGTTTGTACTTAATCCATTTTCCAAACTGGTACTAGATTTATTTGAAACTAGCTGTTGCCCGCGACTTTGTCCGCGTGGAATTCGGTTTTATCACGCACCCCTATTTTACCCCTCGAAAAAGTAGCCTAAGTTACTCCTTGTTACATCAGCTATCTGCCAGTGAAAGTCCCGTCAAAATCGGTCCAGCCATTTCAGAGATTAGCCGGAACAAACAGACAGACAGACAGACAAAAATTGTAAAAAAATTGTTTTGGTATATGTACCGTGTATACATCCATATGCACTTAGTAAAAAGCGGTTATTTTAATATTACAAACAGACACTCCAATTTTATTTATTTGTATCTATTTGGCATACCTACCTGTATAACTGCGATGTAATATTTTAAGGTGTAGGTAATACATGGAGCCAGAATATAGCAACTTCCCAGAGTGTGCCTGAAAGTGGCTCTTTTGGACACATGAAAAGTCTTCAAAGTTATGGTTCATGGTGTCTTTCTTGACATACATTTTTAACCAAAAACTCATTGTTTTGATGTGGAAACCGTAGCGACATTTCGTATTGAAGCTCGGCGCGTCTCATCACTTAAAATGCTAAAAATATATCCAAATGATAGCAATCATGTTCACATTTATGTATTTAAATATATTTCAATTTACCTCGTGCTTGGAATATGGAATTAATTCTATCGATAATATTATCTCTAAATTTAACATTTTCGGTAAATGCATCGAAAACCCCATTCCTTCCTTACCTTAGAACCTAGAAGCCTATGTCAAATATATTTGTATGGAACCTATGTAATTGCATTTTCATATTTATTAGTTTGTTGTCGAGAGTAAAATTTCATTTCATTTTATTATATATCTTCATAATTTATCGACAAAAGACATAATTTATCGACTAAAGACATAATTTATCGACTCAACTCTACCCGAACGTAATACCCGTCGTAATTTGCTCACCTACTTTGTATTACGCAACGTCACCTCCAAGAAAGCAGAATGTATTGTGAGACTCAATGACGCGAGAAAGAAAAAAGCAAAAAAAAAATGGCGGCTGCAAAAAGAGCGCGAAAAAACCTGGCAGGTGGTTTTGAAGGACAGACGCGAAAGTACCATTCGAGAGGATTAGAGATCCATAGATATATAACAAAACCGCTGAGTGTTATCAGCAAAATTATAAAAATATTAATTTTAAAGAACAAATTAGTATTTACAATAATATAAAATGTGTCAAAAATGGTTGATATAGACTAAAATTTTGAAAATAACGTTGTTAACTGGATATAACACAAGTTTTTTGACATCACTTGACATACTTTGACATACTTGACATCACATCAGCAAAGTCGTGAACAAAAGCTTAACTGTGCATAAAGAACGATAAAAATTTTCATAAGTTAGAATTGTAGGTAATAAAAAATATGTATGGAATACAACCACAAAAGAACTTTTTTTTTTACATTTTTTTTATATACCATAACTTAATTTAAGTTAGAAAAAAATGACTTTACTTACTAAATGAAAAAAGCAAAATACTATTATCATGCCTATTTTCCCCTAATCTAGTTAAGTATTCAAAAAATATAAATTGTACGGAACCATTCCAACGCACACAAAACTTATTTACAAAAGAACAGCAAAACCAAAACGATAGCATTCATTCCAGACCAAACCGCAAAAAATAAAATAAAGTAACGAAAAAAATTTATATATGACGTAAACTGCGTTGCGGGGAAACGGTGACGCGACCTTACTATATATACATTTTAAATTGTGTTTGTCTGCTGGTTGGCAATCTTCATGTATTTACCCATCGGTCCGTTTGTATAGCGGTCGTGTAGCAAATTTTGTAGTAACCCAGCATTCGATACGAGAATTCATCATTCTGTGATCTGTCATCTTTCCTTACATTAACTTTATGTGATATCGTGTTTTTTTATGATAGGTGGTGTTTTTTTTTTTTATGTGATGCAGTTAAGGGACGAGCCGACGGCCCACCTGATGTTAAGTGGTAACCTCGGCCCATAACAACCGATGCGACTTGGGTCCTCCCTTACTAGGTACGACAAGACCCAAGTCGCATCGTATGCGCCCGTAACTGTGAGACGTGTAGGTGGAATGTCTCATGTGCCTGTAATTTGACCGGCAACCACACCTTTCAAACCGGAACACAGTAACGAACGCGTTACTGCTTGGCAGCAGAAATGGGCATGGTGGCAGTACTTCCCCGGACGAACTTGGCGAGAGTTCTACTGCTCTTAAAAGTGTTAAGTAGCTCTGCCTATAACAAGCAATGCGAATCGGGTCCTCCCCTACTTAGGTACGAAACGACCCAAGTCGCATCGTACGCGTCCGTAACTTAGAGATGTAAAGGCGGATGTCTCAACCTGTATTTCACTTGACTATCTAACACACTTCCAACAGCTTCCCACGCCTATGTAACATCTATCCTACGCTACAGCATCATATTCTGGGAAAAATTTACGGAGTACTTCAGGCACAAGAGAAATGTTTGAGGGCCGTCGCGTCGTGTGCAAATTACGGACACATGTACAACACATTTCGCTAATTTAAACATTTTGACATTTCCATCATTGTTTGTTTTTGAGACAATTATGTTTGTAATACAAAATATAACTCAGTTTCCATCGTAAGGTAGTAAAACAATGACTTAAAATTGCTTCGCAGCGCATAAAACAGAAATTTTTACTAAAAACATTTTCATCATGGCGCCAAGATTGTATAGTTAAGTCCCTCCTATTCTATTGCTCAGCTTGAATGCATTTTTTTTTTAATGGTGGACATTTCACACAGCGCCATCTAGCCCCAAAGTAAGCTAAGCATAGCTTGTATCATGGAAACCAGACAACTGATATAATAATTATATACTTTTCTTTTGTAAATACATACATATAATACATATTAACACCCAGACACAAAACAAACATTAATGTTACAAATGTCACATAAATGTTTGTCCTGAGTGGGGATCGAACCCACGACCTACAGCGCAGAAGGTAGGGTTACTAACCAACTGAGCTATGAGGCCATATTTAAATTTGACTTTTTTTATTAATAATTTTATATCGACATGAAATTGTATTTCTAAATATATCTGTTTATTTTAATGTTTTTAAAATTTATCGATTTATTCATTGTGTGTGATAGTATTTAGTAACAATATTCGCTTGCTGATTATGGTAGAAGAAAGTGGTACAAACTATACTATAGTTTATACATATGTACTTTTAAGATCTTTGTTAATTATTCATATAGGAAATAACTGATTCGATTTGATTTTGTTTCCACTTTCGTACACCTGTAAACGCAGAGTTCAGCGGCCCTAAGATATCATTTGAGACCTATTTGTGAAGCAATTATTATGATATTGAATAAAAATTTTAAAAACCTTAAAGCATTTTTAAAAACGATCGAAGTCACAGACTTCTGCTAGTAACTTTACCTTGATCTTGACCTGTTTTACTTTTTGTCCGGAACCTAACACTCACTCAGCAAAAAGTTCACTAAAAAGATGAAGCGAATCGGTTGGACTTTTTAGGGTTCCTTCTAAAAAAATATAATCAATTAATAAGATTTTCTTACATTTATAAGTGATTACCGTATTTTGATATCTAAGGTCATTTTTTAGAATAAAAGCATTTTTGTACAGATTTTCCCATATAAGTAGGTGACGCTGTAGACAAAAACGTATCACTCTTTCTTACGTATAAATAAAATAAAACAATATATATGAAAATTCAAATAAATGAATGTAAATCTGATCACTACTTAATTTTACTCATATGAAACAACGAAGAGTAAATATTTTTTCTGAAAAATGTATTACCTCCCGCTATAATATTATGTTTACATTAAACATATATAAAAGTAAAAAGTAAATATTGTAGTACAAGCTAAGCTTTACTACTACAAAATACTTCTATATTTCTAATTCTCCTGTTTATAGCCTAGATAGTTCATAAGTTTGTAATATTTTCGAATGTAGCATATTAATATTACTGTATCACACAGGCCTGGTGTGAGCTGTGACCATCTTAAGTTGGCTGGTAGAAAGTGGATTCTACGAGCCAATCATACAAATACCCGTCGAAAGGAGCCTATTTGAGGTGCACTTCACTTTCATCACACACGAGACAGCTAGTGACAGGAAAAGTGGTAGTACCGTCATCTTTTCAAACGTCGACTCGGTTACGAACCCTGGTTCGCACGCGCGACACGCACTTGACATTATTTTTTATTTATTTTCTTCGACCATGAAATCAAGGCTATTTATGATGGTATGGTGATGTCATAGGAAAGATCTTGTCTGGAAATTACTGTTTAAAAAGACGTTAAATAACCAGGCAGCATTTCAATATGTTGTAATGACTGACAGGTGATTCATGATATCATCATCAGCTTGTAGTTTTCCACCGGATTACCATATATAAATAAATAAATAAATAATAATAATGGTGGACATTTCACACAGCGCCATCTAGCCCCAAAGTAAGCTAAGCATAGCTTGTATCATGGGAATCAGACAACTGATTTAATACTTATATACTTTTCTTTTGTAAATACATACATATAATAAATACATATTAACACCCAGACACAGAACAAACATCAATGTTACAAATGTCACATAAATGTTTGTCCTGAGTGGGGATCGAACCCACGACCTACAGCGCAGAAGGTAGGGTTACTAACCAACTGAGCTATGAGGCCTGTCATATGTATGTGTTTTCTTAATATTCTATATATAAAGAAAATATATTACAAAATATTACATTTCTCAATATCCAGTACGCTTGCATTTCTTCTGGCTTAGTAGTAGTAGAACCAACGCAATATACTTTCGAAAAAGTCCTGCCAACACACCTATTTCTGCAGCCAAGCAGGTATGTCAGGCAGGCACTGAATATAACATAGATGTGATATTTAGTGGTAAACGCCACCCATATACAACAGCAATACGACTCAAGTCCTCTCCACCAAAATACGAGATGA
This sequence comes from Chesias legatella, assembly GCA_947359385.1. Classification (NCBI taxonomy): domain Eukaryota; kingdom Metazoa; phylum Arthropoda; class Insecta; order Lepidoptera; family Geometridae; genus Chesias; species Chesias legatella. The sequence goes on from OX375765.1 coordinate 12,734,647, forward strand.
CTCAAGTCACATTGCGTTGCGTCCATCACCCCAAGACGGGGATGTTACGTCTCATGCGCCTGCAATTTCACCGGCACCCACTCCCTTCCACCGGAACACAGCATGAGTGCATCACTGCTTGGCGGCAGATTACCAGGTGTGGTGGCAGTACTTCTCCGGGCGAATTTAGCACGAGTTCTACTGCTAATTTGGGTTGCTCCTTTCGCACCACCCGGGGGACACGTGTAGGGATTCAATGGGTTATCACTTACGGACGCGAGCAACATGGGCCCCCTAAAATACTTGGCACTTGGCACAAGTTGTACTGCCCGTAGAAACGTACTAAGTGGCCCATATAAAGTGCAGTATTTCTTGTCTATCCAAAGGTTGTCTGTAAGCGATCGCTTCTTCTTCTTCGAGTCACCGGTTCTGTCGAACCAGTGTGGTGAAAGGATTGTAAGTGCACCTCAAACAGGCTCCTTTCGTGCACTCGACACATGTCTTCGAATTTTTAGTTCTAGGACATGTCGGTTTCCTCACGATGTTTTCCTTCACCGTTTTGAGAACGTGGTATTGCGCACATAAATCTTAAAATCGAAAAACTCATAGGTGCACGTCGGGATTTTGAACCGGCGATCTCCGGATTGAAACTCGGGGGTCAGTACTGCTAGACCACCACGCTCTCAAAGAGAGCCTGTCTGTAAGAGATCGCTTTATAGCGATAAGGCCGCCTTGTCTCACTCTTTTGTATATTGTTCGTGATTGTTATTATTTTGATTTGATGAGCAATAAAGTGTCATCTATCTATCTATCTAAGCGCTGTAATAATGTATGAAGGTGTGAAGCTGTGCGTAGTGAATATGTATCGCTGACGTCACTATATGTGGGTCAAATGGGTAGGGCCTTTGCATTGACGTCAGTCGACTTAGTACAACGTATGCAGTTTAGGATTCTAGAATGCGAGTTACCTGGCTAATGCAGAATTCATCAGAAATCACATGTCAGTTCTGGCTTTGACGTCAGTATAATCAGTAGGAGCTTGATCAATATGTATGGTAAAATTAGGTAGAAATGGTAAAAATTAGGCTAAAATTAGAATTTATATGGAAACGTTTCTTATTTCAAGTAAAAAAAGTCTAAATCTATGTTAAATTCATTTAATATATATATAATATCATAATATTGGTGTACATTTCACACAGCGCCCTCTAGCCCCAAACTAAGCATAACTTGTACTATGGGAACCAGACAACTGATAGAATACATACATTCTTTTTTTGTAATATATAAGATATTTATAAAGTATATCGTGTATCGTGAAACAGTTTAGTTTTTTTTTATGTAATACAGTTACAGAACGAACTGACGGACCACCTACCTAAATATCTAAGCGTTCAGTAAAACGAGAAATATTCTAAACAGAAATGAACCAGTGACCCGAGCTATTTCATTCATCCTTTTTGGTTACGTAAGTTTCAAAGCTAGACATGTAGGCGACCTAGTAATTAACTAGAGGACTAATTGTGAGTATCATGATACATAATACATTCATATTGGGTCGTGTCGCTAAAGCACGTTTAATTCTAAAACAATACTCTGTTAAATGTTTCGTAGTCCAGTATTCTAACTTCTTTATTCAACACATTTTTACAAATAAATAAATAAATAATGGTGGATATTTCACACGGCGCCATCTAGCCCCAAAGTAAGCTAAGCATAGCTTGTATCATGGGAACCAGACAACTGATATACATACTTTTCTTTTGTAAATACATACATATAATACATATTAATACCCATACACAGAACAGACATCAATGTTACAAATGTCACATAAATGTTAGTCCTGGGTGGGAATCGAACCAACGACCTGCAGCGCAGAAGACAGGGTTACTACTACCTGAGCCATAAGGCCAGTCGACAAATAAATGAGGGTAGGTACCGTATAATGTTGGTAGAACATTACCTCCCGTCCTAGTAACTGTGTTCCGGTAACGAATCTCTTATACGTATATTTTATGTCCTTTTGGTCCTTTCTTTCTGTTTCCTTTTTAAAAATGATGCTATTAAATATGGGACACCCTGTATCTTAGTTCGCCGCTAATTGATCTGAGCCATGTGTGCTAATTGTTAGATATTGAGTACGTCCACTGACTCACTTACTGGGAATATGGGATTTCTTATTACAACCGTGGATAGCTACATATTGTAGTTTGTATACTACAGCAGCTTTTTAGAGCAGTAGAACTCTCGCCAAGTTCGTCCGGGGTAGTACTGCCACCATGCCCATTTCTGCCGCCAAGAAGTAACGCGTTCGCGTTACTGTGTTCCGGTTTGAAAGGTGTGGTTGCCGGTGAAACGGCACACGAGACATTCCACCTACACGTCTCAGAGTTACGGGTGCATACGATGCGACTTGGGTCTTGTCGTACCTAGTAAGGGAGGACCCGAGTCGCATCGATTGTTATGGGCAGAGGTTACCATTACCACTTAACACTGGGTGGGTCGTCGGCTCGTTCCGTAAATGTATCACATAAAAAAAAAAAAAAACATGTAGCCATAGATCTGAAGTATGTACTCAGATTGTTATAAGGATCGCTGCTCGCGAAAACAAAAGGAATCCTTCTATTAGGGGTTTCTTGTTTGTTGTTCCCCATGGAGGGTCGGATAGGGTTTGAACAGGCGTCAAACTTAGCGATAAGTACGCGTGACCTTATGTTTTGAATATTGACGTTTCCAAGTCATTTCTTTATGAATTCTATGGAAATCGTTTTTGACTTTGACTTTGAACCACGTCAAAAATTATAAATTCAATATATTTGAACATTGGTAATACGCAAAGCCGGGAAGGGTCGCCTAGTTGATATAACGTGTAATCTTCCTCAACGGCTTCTTGAAATATTCAAGGGGAAATACATGGGACTAAATGATTCATCTGTTAATTGTAATCAACGGACATTTAAGATAATTACACCATATGTCTGTCATGATTGTATCAATCTATACGAATGTTATTTTTATAAATACAACTAATGCGTGTGATCTCTGCCAGACAACCTTGGAAACATTTACAATATTTATCACTTAGATTGAAAAAAAATTCAGCTCAAAAAATAACTTTTAATCTAAAGTAACTTATGCTCGAAACTTATAAGTGCAGTAAATTATATTCGTAATAACTAGAAACATTGAAAAATGTGCTATTTACCATGAATTAAATGTTGGCTTGTCTTCTTCTTCTTCGAGTCACCGGTTCTGTCGAACCAGTGTGGTGAAAGGATTGTAAGTGCGCCTCAAAGAGCCTCCTTTCGTGCACTTGACACATGTCTTCGAATTTTTAGTTCTAGGACATGTCGGTTTCCTCGCGATGTTTTCCTTCACCGTTTTGAGAACGTGGTATTGCGCACATAAATCTTTCAATCGAAAAAATCATAGGTGCACGTCGGGATTTGAACCGGCGACCTCCGGATTGAAACTCGGGGGGTCAGTACCGCTAGACCACCACGCTCTCAAAATTACGCTCTAAAACTTTTGGCTTGTAACTTGTACCTATGTAAATTCCTTAATTAAACCTCAAATTTAATTTATGTTATTCAGTGATAGTTAAGCATAAGAGCATTGTAAAATTTAAATTGTTGCTAGTTTACTATTTACTTGGTAATTTGTTTATAGTTTTGCCCTATAATTGAATATTAAATAAAACTTTGTATAAATAAAAACACAAATTCTCAGAAAAAATAACAGTATTTTACGCGTGTATTTCTATGAAATCATAGTGACACGAATTAAATTGCATACGATTGCTATATTAATGCCCGCGCTACACACATAGCCGCTTCGCTTCGTACCAAGCTTCATGAAAAGCGTATTCACGATATAATATAAATAATGTTTCCTCACTATACCCATTCGCTAAGATACCCTTTACTAAGGTGCTGCTGTAGGTGCATCTACACACAAAAATCTACATGAGAAAACATGCTTATCTATACAAATAAATAAAATTGGAATGTCTGTTTGTAATATTAAAATATTCGCTTTTTACTAAGTGCATATGGATGTATACACGATACATACTACAAATCATATTTTTTTTTCAATTTTGTCTGTCTGTCTGTTTGTTCCGGCTAATCTCTGAAATGGCTGGACAAATTTTGACGGGACTTTCACTAGCAGATAGCTGATGTAACAAGGAGTAACTTAGGCTACTTTTCCGAGGGGTAAAATTGCGGTGCGTGATAAAAGCGAATTCCACGCGGACGAAGTCACGGGCAACAGCTAATTACATATAAACCCGTTGTCTCTAGCTGGATATCGCACTTAGAACTTAGGCTTTGCAAGCCCTGCTGTTATTCTAATATTTTACGTACTAAGTTATATATTCCTAGCAGCAGTTTCTTAAGGAACTATATGGCTTTAATGTAGAAATAAACAAAAATTGCTATTTATAAATGAAATCAACCGTTTGTAATATGTAATTAGGTAAATCGTCATAAAATGGGGTTACAGACATGGAGTCTTACAAAAGGCTTTCCAAAAGGCTTAGTATTAGGGATTTCTTGTCTGTTCTTCCCCATGGAGGGTCCAATAGGGTTTGAACAAGCGTCAAATTTAGCCATAAGTAAGTGTGGCCTTATGTTTTGAATATTATTGACAAGCGATTTGTTTATGAATTAAGTTTTTGACTTTGGCCGGCAGCGCATCAGCTTGTGGTATTGCAGATTTTCATTAGCAACGGTGACCACTTTCCATCAGGTGGCCCGTACCGTAAGCTCGTCTGATCGCTGTCTTATAAAAGAAGTAGCAACTGGCCGTGTGGCCGGGCCCTAAAATAATACCGTAATGTCGTCAGTGTGACGCGAATAAGAACCTCGACATGATTATTTTGTGAAATACAAATCTGTATCGAATGAATTTGAATACACTTACACAATTATTCTAATATTTTGAATAATCCATTATGTTAGTCGAATATTGGAAATAGAACGAGGGATTTTATAGTGGAATCGTAGTTTCATGGCTTTATGGTCTGGCTTTATAGGACTGGCCTTTACGCCCCTATTTTACCCCTTGGAAAGTAGCCTAAGTTACTCCTTGTTACATCAGCTATCTGCCAGTGAAAGTCCCGTCAAAATCGGTTCAGCCATTACGGAGATTAGCCGGAACAAACAGACAGACAGACAATTTTCTTAAAAAATGTTGTTTTTGTATATGTACCGTGTATACATCCATATACTACTACCATCCATATACTACCAGGTACTTAGTAAAAAGAGGTTATTTTAATATTACAAACGGACGAATTTTTTTTATTTGTATGTATGTATAGATGTATAGATTATCATAAATGGTCATCATCATCCACGTGACAAAAGGCCGTCACTCCACCTAATCTATTAAGAATGAGCTAGCTAGCCACAACGCGACCGCTTCAGTATAACAACAAACTTTGACTTAGAACAAGTTAGTTAAACACGCTCCGAATGTAATTTGAACGTTGGAAATGTAATAGGTTCGTTTCCCTTGAGAGCGGGCACGAGGCAACGATACTGTTAGCTTTGTTGCCAGGCTGGACTATACAGACGAGCGACAAGTTGTCTCAGTTGTGGCAATATAAAGGCGATTGTTCACAATATACTTCGTTGTTACCAGTCATATGAAAATATTGGTTATTATTTAACACAGCACCATCTAGCCCCAAACTTAGCATATCATGTACGATGGGAACCAGACAATTGATAGAATACTTTTTTGTAAATAAATCAAAGTCAAAAACTTGATTTCCATGGAATTCATAAAGAAATGACTTGGAAACGTCAATATTCAAAACATAAGGTCACGCGTACTTATCGATAAGTTTGATGCCTGTTCAAACCCTATCCGACCCTCCATGGGGAAGAACAGACAGATACATTATTAACACCCAGACACAGAACAAACATATTTACTCGTCACGCAAATGCTTTCCTGAAATCGATCCTACAACTTAAACCGCAGAAGGCAGAATTACTACCAAATGAGTTCTGAGGCCTGTCAAATAGGTGATAACCTCTGAATCTTTTGAAAACGTGTCCCCCGGGTGGTACGAAAGGAGCAACCCAAAGTAGCAGTGGAACTTGAGCTAAGTTCGCAAGGAGAAGTACTGCGACCACACCTGGTAATCTGCCGCCAAGCAGTGATGCACTCGTGTTGCTGTGTTCCGGTGGGTGGGTGCCGGTGTAATTGCAGACGCATGAGACGTAACATCCCCGTCTCGGGGTGATGGACGCAACGCAATGCGACTTGAGTCATCTCGTACTTTGGTGGACTTGAGTCGTATTGTTGTTTATGGGCGGTTAACATCAGGCTTAACATTAAGAGCGTGGTGGTCTAGTTGTACTGACCCCCGAGTTTCAATCCGGAGGTCGCCGGTTCAAATCCCGACGTGCACCTATGAGTTTTTCGATTGAAAGATTTATGTGCGCAATACCACGTTCTCAAAACGGTGAAGGAAAACATTGTGAGGAAACCGACATGTCCTAGAACTAAAAATTCGAAGACATGTGTCGTGTGCACGAAAGGTGCCTCTTTGAGGCGCACTTACAATCCTTTCACCACACTGGTTCGACAGAACCGGTGACTCGAAGAAGAAGAAGAAGAATCAGGTGGACCGTCAGATCTATCAACTACTTGTCAAAACTTGTCAAAACCGCTTTGGGCAACAAAAATCTCTCATTAGGGATACAAAAGTCGCCCGTCTGCCGACAGTGCCCTGTCGCCATGCAGTCTGTTCCAATTGACATCTGACTTGGGCTGACATACAGCTCGGTCGATTGAATGCACTTCGATTTTTATAAATGATGAAACATGATGCAACTGTTGCTCGTGTGTCGTCAAGCGAATGTATTTAATTAGGTAATTGAATTAGAGTTGGGTATAAAAATCGCTGTTGCGAATCGAAAGATTGAAATACTTAAGTTATTTGATTTGACTGGCCTCATAGCTCAGTTGGTTAGTAACCCTACCTTCTGCGCTGTAGGTCGTGGGTTCGATCCCCACTCGGGACAAACATTTATTTGACATTTGTAACATTGATATTTGTTCTGGGTCTGGGTGTTAATATGTATTATATGTATGTATTTACAAAAGAAAAGTATATAAGTATTATATTAGTTGTCTGGTTCCCATGATACAAGCTATGCTTAGCTTACTTTGGGGCTAGATGGCGCTGTGTGAAATGTCCACCATTATTATTATTATTATTTAATACTTACAGTCTTTAACAAATAATAAATAAATATAATCTAAATTGGTGGACATTTCGCACAGTGCCATCCTACTAATTAATGGTAATCTAACATTGTATTTACTTTTTTGTAAATACTTACATATAATACATATTAAACAGTCGAATAATATGCGTCCGTAACCCTGAGACGTGAAGGTGGAATGTCTCATGTGCCTGTAATTGTACCGGCAACCACACCTATCAAACCAGAACACAGTAACACGAATGCATAACTGCTTGACGGCAGAAATGGGCAGTACTTCCCCGGCCGAACTTGACGTGAGTTCTACTGCTCTTAAACCAGAGTTCTCGGTGCTATTAACATATTCATCTTTTCAGCACTTATATACAAGAAATATCTAAATCGATAATTTACAACTAAATCTGTTAAAAATTAGTCAAAGTATTATCCAATGACCCGAACTGACTTACTGTAGTAGACACTCGTGACCCACATGTAGGAAACGGTTATAACAATAAAATAGATATGTCATTTGATTTCCGGTAGCATTCCTTGCGGGGCCATGAATCACGAGTTGCTCGACTCTTGAACGAGCTGTTTGTTCCGGAACGTAGATAGACGTTTGTAAATGGAACACATGTTTAGGCGTAGATATAACACGTAGCGCCATCTAGCCCTAAACTGTGCAAGTTGTAGAGCTACGGTACTCTAGTAACAGACAGAATAATTAAACCAGTGGGGTGCGCCTCCCTGGGAAGCGTAGCAATCCTGAGAGTGTGTTTCTTACTTTCTTTCTTTCTTTAATGTGTTCGGACATTTTATAACAAATCATTAACTTTCATGATTTAAAACACAGATTAAATAAATAAATATCGGGGGACGTTTCACACAGCGCCATCTAGCTACAAAGTAAGCTAAACGTAGCTTATACAAAATACAAAACCAGAGGGGACCAGTGAACTGAAATAATACTTATGTACTTTTTTGTTAATACATACATATAATCCATATCGACACCCAGACACAGAACATATATGGTCGTCACCCAAATGTTTGTCCCGGGTGGGATCAAACCCACGACCTACAGCCCAGACTGAGCTTTGCCAGTACAGATTTAGTCGCGCCACCTAGTTCCAATCTGAAGAAAAAACTTTTTGACAAAGTTCTTCAATGAACAATTTAATTGAAAGTAGGCCTATTTAAGTGATATATTTGAAGTCTTAAACCAAGTTAATTTAAAGCAAAATAAACAAGCGTAGTCACACGCAAACATTACAAGTTAAATAAAAGCAAAGGCGAAAGTAACGCCGTTATTTTAGTGTTAACGGCGTTTGCCACCGAAACAAGCCTACGGCCGTAACGATTCCAGTTTTAATACATGATTTCACAAAGTAAAACGCAAGTTTAAAAGCTATAACTTGTAACTGTTCTTACGGAAATAAAGACGGAAACATGGAGCATACATTTATGTATTGAGAAAGGTAATAAAGTGGTTTTACGAGACGATAGTTATTTAATTACTCGAGCTACGTGTAAATGACAAAAACTTCATTTCTATAGAATTCACAAAGAAATGGCTTTGAAACGTCAATAATATTCAAAGCGTAAGGTCACGGTACCTATCGCTAAGTTTGACGCCTGTTCAAACCGTATCCGACCCTCCATGGGGAAGTATTTAAGAGCAGTAGAACTCTCGCCAAGTTCGTCCGGGGAAGTACTGCCACCATGCCCATTTCTGCCGCCAAGCAGTAACGCGTTCGCGTTACTGTGCTCCGGTTTGAAAGGTGTGGTTGCCGGTAGAATTATTATACATAATGATTTTTAAATTGAATCTACTCGTATATATAAATAATAAAAAGGAATTCATACAAAATATATATATATATATATATATATAGCTCATTTTATAAATTTACCTCATTATTTAGTCTAAGTTATATCTGAGGATTAAGTAAAGTTAAGGATAATTAAATATAATGTAGTTTTAAGTGAAATTCTTTAAGGATATTAATATACAGGGTGTCCGGTAATGAATGGATAACCTTGAAATGGGTCTTAGTAGAACTATTGGGCATGCGGAAAAAAATATCAAATAAAAAAAACAAAGCAACACAAAAAAAAACAAAAAACAAACAAAACATCGATATTACTTAAAAAATACATATCTTTGATACTACTTGGTTTTTTTTATTTGATATTTTTTTACGAATGCCCAATAGTTCTACTAAGACCCATTTCAAGGTTATCCATTCATTACCGGACACCCTGTATACCGCCATGTTTGTGGCCGTAGCGTTTCAATGCCAAACAATCACCGACTAGGAAGAACTAGTTTATCACCTTCAATGCTTACTGAAAATGTTTGAACGGATGTGATAAGAAATATACTCAAGTTCCTGAAATATCTGCCGTTAGGCGTGCACAGGACACAACTATCCAAGAGTCCCCAAAGTCGTAATGTTTTCAAATTTGGTTATATTTACACATAACATTCAAATATGTTCTGAACTGTGAAAATCATTTAAGATCAAAATAGACTGATTGATTCAAAGTAGGTAACAAAAAGAAAATAACGGTAATATTAAAGCGTTATATAAATAAATAAAATCGAATTGTCTGTTTGTAGTGTCAATGATGACATGATTTTTAATTCTTTCATAAATTGGAAACAAATGGGACATATTTTTCTTAATTATATATATAAAGAAAAACTTGAAAAAAATAGCAGTTGACTGACGTTCAAAACTGTGCTGTAAAATAACGAAGTCAGAAACGAAAGTAATTTAGTCCTGGCACCTTTCTTAAAGTTCAATAATAAAAATCTAATAAAACATTTGAAATACGCATAAATTGTCATTTAATATTTGGTGCGCAAATTCCAATGCGCACATGGACGCCAAGCAAACCCATTCTCATGTATTTGACCAATCATGTGTTTCCGGCTCATACACGGGACACTGCTACAAAATAACTGGCCTCACAGCTCAGATGGTAGAAAATATGCCATCTGCTCTGTAGGTCGTAGGTTGCCCACCCAGTACAAACATTTTTATTTTATTATTAAAATAAGTCATGAAATTGCATTTCAATTAAATTATATTGACTATTTAAGCCGTAAATTAACAACAACAAACACAAAATCCTTTACACTTAAGATGGTTTTTTTCAATAAATATTGATCTGAGTTGGCTTAAGAAGTTTATTAATCATAAAATTAATTATCAATATTAATATAATAAATACCCTGGATGCTAAAATGTTGCAATACAGATTCTAGCGTGACTTTTTCTGGTTTAAAATATCTTAAAAAAATGTATTTCCACGTACTTCAATATGAATCATAACAATCACTCGATCTTATGGCTGTCACAAACGATCAAATTCGCCGTTCAGTTTGCATGACCCGAGGCTTGATCTAAATTGCAGTTCCCCGTGTATTCCTTGCTAATTACTAGGTGCGCATACACAAACGTTCAAATTTGCATGAAGCTTGAAGAATGTTGAAGATATCGGCAGAGTCGATATTCGATTGTGTTTCCAAGGTTCTTTATCACGCGTATTAAATGTCATCTACACACAGGGATTATGAACAATTTAAATAAATTGTAGATAGATAGATAGATGACACTTAAACAAATCAAAATAACAGTAATCAGTAACAATACAAAAGAGTGAAACAGTGGGCGGTCTTATCGCTACAAAGCGATCACTTACAGACAACCTTTGGAAGGACAAGAAAATAAACTAATAAATTTTACATAACGCGACTAAATCCATATTAAAGAGAGAGTTTACACATATAATTTCATCAGCTCAATCCGTCAAAATCTACAATTTCTCCTGTCAGTGAATTGGATCAGTAAGGATTATAGATAGATTGATTTAATCTCATTTTTTAAATGTTATGTAGTTACATAAATATAATTATAAGCAATAATTAATGAGTCCAAATATTTAAAAGAGTAAAAAAAAACGCCGCCGTTAACCGTTTGATCGTGTAACGTTCTGTCAACCTTCCGTCAATCAAAGTTGAACTGATAAAACTGATCGTGTAGAGCATAAAGAGCGGGTAGACGTTACAATGTTGCACGCCTATCCCGTCAGTCACATTAGGAACAGCCAGGAAACGGAGTAATGATCGTGTTCTAGATCGTCAGAACAAATGCCATAGGTAGATATATAAACTGGCCGAAGAATGAGTTAGATGAAAATGAAGGCGCTCTGAAGAAAATTATGATTTTAATAGGGTTCGTTGTATAGTTTTAAGAGCAGTAGAACTCTCGCCAAGTTCGTCCGGGAAAACACTTCCACCATACCCATTTCTGCCGCCAAGCAGTAACGCATTCGCGATACTGTATTCCGGTTTGATACGTGTTGCCGATAAAATTACAGGCACATGAGACATTCCACCTACACGTCTCAGAGTTACGGGCGCATAAGCGACTTGGGTCTTGTCATACCTGGTAGGGGAGGACCCGAGTCGCATCGGTTGTTATGGGCTGAGGTTACCACTTAACACCAGGTGGGCCGTCGGCTCGTTCCGTAACTGTATAAGACATACAAATAGGGCAAACTCAGCCCCCCCTTCCCCCCTTATGTGTTTCTTATGTACATGGTTAGTAAACATATTTCTTACATGCGTCTTTAACACGTGTCCAACTTATACTTGGCTGGACTTTAGTCAGCAAGAATATTTGCTAGAGTTGGCAATAATTTATGAGGCGTAAAAGGTGTGGTTGCCGGTGAAATTACAGACACTTGAGACGTTCCACGTTCAGGTCTCAAGAGTTACTGACGCATAAGATACGGCTTGTGTCTTGTTATACCTACGTAGGGAGTCAAGTCGTATTGCTTGTTACGAACAGAGGTTACCGCTTAACAGCAGGTGGGCCATCTGCTTACGTTACTATTTAAACAAAGAAGCTTAAGTGAAACAAACACTGATAAGTTACTGGATCAATATTGTCAAATAACCCGTGAAAAAAACTATCTATATCATGACTTTATTTTTTTTATGTGATGCAGTTACTGAACGAGCCGACGGCCCACCTGGTGTTAAGTGGTAACCTCGGCCCATAACAACCGATGCGACTTGGGTCCTACCTTACTAGGTACGAGAAGACCCAAGTCGCATCGTATGCGCCCGTAACTCTGAGACGTGTAGGTGGAATGTCTCTTGTGCCTGTAATTTCACCGGCAACCACACCTTTCAAACCGGAACACAGTAACGCGAACGCGTCACTGCTTGGCGGCAGAAATGGGCATGGTGGCAGTACTTCCCCGGACGAACTTGGCGAGAGTTCTACTGCTCTTAAAACTTATGTATAATGTGATTTATGTATATCGATTGCGAAAGTTTAACTTATACGTGTCCGATAAATATTTCGATTTGTGTGAATAGGCGAGAAATCGATTTTCACATATCGGAATGCGGATAATCGATAAAATAAATGGTACATGTCGATGCCAATTTGAGTAAAATTTAAGTAAACGGTATTTCATCTAATGACTCAAATGAACGTTTATCAACGGATATTTAATTTTTGGTAACTTTAGGGTTCTGTATCACCTTCAAGTAATCCCCAGGTGGGTTGCATTCTATAAATAGTATAAAACAAAGTCGATATGTATTGCTGTCTGTTTCTTTTTTTTAATACGGTTTGAACTAATAGAAAGAGCCCAATCCAGGCTTTGTATGTCACACACGAAGATCTTGGTAGTTTAGAGTCACGAGTTTAATTACGGTGGTCACTAGTTCAATTCCCGACGTCCAACAATGAGATTTTCACTTGAAAAGAATGATGTGCACATCAAAACGGTGAAGGAAAACGTCGCGTGGAAACCGGCTAGAACCAAAACTTTGAAGACATGCGTCATGCACGAAAGGAGGCGGACTTTAATCCTTTCACCACACTGGTTCAAAGGAGTCAGTGACGCTATTAGAAGATAATGGCGCGGCACTTGGATACATTCTCTATATGATAAAACGAAGTGTATCTACCTAGTCAAAATGAGTAGGACTTCAAAGAAATCATCAAAAATTTGCAAGATTCGCTCTGCATGCATGCTTGGACTGGCCTCACAGCTCGGTTGGTAGTAATCACGCCTTCAGCGCTTAGGTGGTGGATTCGATTCCCACCCACGACAAACGCTTGTGTGACGAACATATGTTTGTTCTTTTGTCTGGGTGTTAATATGTATTATATGTGTTTTTGCAAAAAAAAAAAATAGGTATTCTATCTATAGTATTCTTCCCCGTAGAGGGTCGGATAGGGTTTGAACAGGCATCAAACTTATCAATAAGTATGCGTGACCTTATGTTTTGAATAATATTGACGTTTCCAAGCCATTTCTTTATGAATTCTATGGAAATAAAAGTTTTGACTTTGACATTAACTTTATCAGTTGTCTGGGTGCCATGATATAAGCTACTTAGCTTACTTTGGGCTAGATGGCGCTGTGTGAAAGGTCCAAAAAAACATGCATCAAAAGAGACTCCCGTGCGGTTGAGCAAAAACTGCAACCAATCATAATGGTAAGAATAAATGACTCCTCGTGTACGGTAAATGGTTGGAAATGGTCGTGCAATCATCAACAAGGAGGAAACTTCAACTTCCAAGGGGCGGACTCTGTATATAGATGACACGTGGAGATGGCTGTTAGCTGGTTCCGTTGTTCAAAGTCAAAGTCAAAGTCAAAAACTTTATTTCCATAGAATTCATAAAGAAATGGCTTGGAAACATCAATATTCAAAACATAAGGTCACGCGTACTTATCGATAAGTTTGATGCTTGTTCAAACCCTATCCGACCCTCCATGGGGAAGAACAGAAAAGAAACCCCTAATGGAGGGATTCCTTTTTTTTTCGCGTTGGGCGGAAAGTATGGAAAATACATAGTTACGCCCGGACTTGTTGGTTCTTTGACTTGCCTCACAGCTCAGTTGGTAGTAACCCTGCCTTCTGTGCTGTAGGGCATGGGTTCCATTCCCACCCAGCACAAATATTTGTTTGAAGAACAGTTTGTTTTGTGTCTGGGTGTTGTTTTTTCATATAGTGTTTAAGTATGGTAAAAAAAAAGTATTATTTTCGGATATTTAGTAATAGGGTCTCAAAGTTCAAATTTCATTGATTATATATTAACAAATATAAATTAAAGGGATCCCCATACTAGAAACGATACAGATCAAATTCTAGAGTAAAATAAATTGCTAAGTTACGAGTCGGACTAGAAATAAATATTCTGATCCGAATGAAAAAATATTATTTTTTGATATCGAACCCTCGACAAGCAACCCACACTTGGCCAGTTTATTATTTAAACATATTTTCCTAAACAATTTCGATTATACGTACAAAAAATAACAAAATTTATGAAGCATTATAATAATATCATTTTCGCGTGACAGAGCCAAAATGCGGGACTAGAAAGTCACTCTCCAAATAATGACCCATACATTCTAATAATTTGGACATTCTATTACGTAAAATATATGACATACCGTTCATATGACTGTTACCATCTGGCCTACTCTTGGTAAGTGATAGTGAATAGTACATTATAGCGGATATAGAGACGAGCGGGATCTTTGTTGAATTGGCAAATAACTCAGAACTAACTGGAAAAGAAGAATTTGATGAGAGAGGAAAAGAATATGTTAGGATATATCAGGATAAAGAAAAAAGCGCCATCTAGCCCCAAACTAAGCATAGCTTGCACTGTGGGAATCTGTCAAATGATGGAATATTTTTTTTTGAAAATTTTTATATATATTAACACACAGACGCAGAACAAATATCTATATTCGTCACACAAATATTTTTCATGGGTGGGAATCGAACCCACGACCAGTGCAGAGTTACTACCAACTGAGCTGTTAGGTCTAAATAATGAGATATCGGACAGTGTATACGGTTAAGCCATATCGCCTTGAACTGATTAAGAGGTCAGTGACCCGCCGCCCGCCGTCCGGACAGAACTGCATTCGTGACCTTGCATAGACTTAGGGCAGGGCTCCGACACTACCAGACACGACGTAACGTAAACTGAGCTATATCACCTTGACATAAGACTCTATATCTTGCCAACTCTTCGGGGTCGTAGAGGTTTGTAGCTTATTTAGACCCTGCGACCTTGCAGTTTGAACTTTCTTGTACATAATTAGGGCAGGGCTTCGTGATTCGAATTAATTTACAAATTACGTAAACAAAACTTCTTCGTTTAAAACTTTTTCTATCAGTGAAAACCGTATAAATATCCGTTGCGTGGTAAGAACTTTTGGGGGCCCACGTTGCTCGCGTCCCTATATGATAACCCTTTGAATCCATACACGTGTCCCCCGGGTGGGTGTAAAAGGAGCAACCCAAAGTAGCAGTAGAACTTGTGCTAAGTTCGCCCGGAGAAGTACTGCCACCACACCTGGTAATCTGCCGCCAAGCAGTGATGCACTCGTGTTGCTGTGTTCCGGTGGAAGGGTGTGGGTGCCGGCGAAATTGTAGCCGCATGAGACGTAACAGTCTCGGGGTGATGGACGCAACGCAACGCGACTTGAGTTATCTCGTACTATGGAGGACTTGAGTGGTATTGCTGTTGTCCATGGGCGGCGGTTACCACTTAACATCAGGTGGGCCATAAGCTCGTTCCGTAACTTATTCACATAAAGAAAAAAAATTACAAAACGCATCACAAAAATTAGGTATTCGTTATTTTATATTGAACCCTAAATGATAATTTGAAGAAGGCAGACTTATTTATAGAACGAATTAAAATATTCAGAATTTAAAACGTCTCATTAATTCAGTCCCAAACCTAAATGTATTTTAAAATAACCTTAAAAAGGACTCCATTTATCATTCCAAAGAATGAGATGGTGTCCAAGTTTTATTTTTTATGTGATACAGTTACGGAACGAGCCGATGGCTCACCTGGTGTTCAGTGGTAACCTCGGCCCAAACAACTGATGCATCTTGGGTCCTCCCCTACTAGGTACGACAAGACCAAAGTCGCATCGTGTGCGTCCGTAACTCTGAAACGTGAAGCTGGAATGTGCCTGTAATTTCACCGGCAACCGCACCTTTCAAACCGGAACACAGTAACGTGAATGCGTTATACTTGGCGGCAGAAATGGGCATGGCGGCAGTACTTCCCCGGACGAACTTGGCGTGAGTTCTACTGCTCTTAATACATTTCATTCGTTTAGAAGGCAAATAGGTGACAGTGTTTGATACCCTTCCAACCGACTCGTAACTAATTGAATAATGGGGTCTTCTTCTTCTTCATCGAGTCACCGGTTCTGTCGAACCAGTGTGGTGAAAGGATTGTAAGTGCGCCTCAAAGAGGCTCCTTTCGTGCACACGACACATGTCTTCGAATTTTTAGTTCTAGGACATGTCGGTTTTCTAGCGATGGTTTCCTTCACCGTTTTGAGAACGTGGTATTGCGCACATAAATCTTTCAATCGAAAAACTCATAGGTTCACGTCGGGATTTGAAGCGGCGACCTCCGGATTGAAACTCGAGGGTCAGTACCGCTAGACCACCACGCCACCTTGTACTATGGGAACCAGACAACTGATAGAATACATAACATACTTTTTTGTAAATACACACATATAATACTATTAAGACACAGAACTAGCATTCATGTTCGTCACACAAATATTTGTCCTGGTTCGGAATCTAACCCACGACCTACAGCGCAAAAGGCAGAGTAACCACGTAATAGAACTTTAATTTTTACTATTATATTTAAGTGTTCCCATTGTTAGACAAATACCCTCCCATATTTATTTTAATCATATTAATTCATTTTATTACTCCAGAATTTTGGTATGAAATATTAATAATTTTTTAAAAGACGAAACGGCTATATTTAACTTCAATATTCAAAAAACGGCTGACAGCCAGACTGCGTAGATTAGTCAAATGTGGGTAAAAATCCAAGTCAAAAGGTTTATCTATACATAAAGTATTATTTATATTATTCTATGACTTATGTTACCTTTTCATATAGTCATTGCATTTCAACGAAGTAACTATAATAACATTTCCGTTGCTAGGTCACTTCACTTCCGAAGTGAATAAATTATCTTTATCTTATCTTTATCTTTATCACTTCCGAAGTGAATGGCCCGCATTAATAAGTTGAGGCGGTTGCAGAGAAGTAAGCAACGTTCCCAGCGGCCCTCACTTGGATAGGTTGGTCTCTTGGTCTTTTTCATTTATTGTACAAAGTTAACGAAATAAAAATTACAAATGAATACATATATATGTACAAGCTTAACTCTAGGAAGAGTTCTCTTCCAGCAAACCTTAGAGGTAAGAGAAAAGCGATTCTACAAACTTAAGACCTAAAATTAAAGAATTTTACAAGTACATCCGTGGTTCTTAAGGGACGTTAGATTTATTGGTTCGCTCCGGGGCTAACTCGGTAAAAACCTGTCGGCAAAGTAAAGTCTCCTAGGTTTGATGCCTGGCGGGGTCCAACTGTTGAGACAGTCAGACAGACCAAGCAATGACAGCTCAGTTGGTATTGAAAGGTGAAAGGGTAAAAAAAAACTAAATTGTCACAATAAGGTTGTAGAAGTTATTAGTAGTTTAAGAGCAGTAGAACTCTCGCCAAGTTCCTCCGGGGAAGTACTGTCACCATGCCCATTTCTCACCAATTCTCAACGCATTCGCTTTACTGTGTTCCGATTTGAAAGACGTAGTTGCCGGTGAAATTACAGGCACATGAGACATTCCACCTACACATCTCATAGTTACGGGGGCATAAGCGACTTGGGTCTTGTCGTACCTAGTACCCAAGTCGCATCAGTTTTTATGGGCAGAGGTTACTAACACGAGGTGGGCCATCGACTCGTGCCGTAACTGTATCACATAAAAAAGGTGTGTATTAGTAACTTAAATGAATTCAACGCGGGACTTGCTTTTCAAGTTAAGTACCAAAGTGGTTACTTAATATTACAACGCAATTACCGACATCATACTAAGCATTTTTGTAAGTACGTCTCGGGTAATACTACACCCACGTTCTCCACGTGTTGTGAGAAATAACTTAGTACTAGTACATAATACTTACCACGTGTAAACTTTAAGTAGAAACTAAGTTTGAAACGCCATTACTAAAAGAGTTACTGGGCTCTCACGAACCATGGATTAAGACTGGCCTCATAGTTCAGTTGGTAGCACCTGCCTTCTGCGCTGTAGGTCGTCGGTTCGATTTCCACCCAGGACAAATATTTGTGTGGCGAATATAGGTGTTCGTTCTGTCTGGGTGTTAATATGTATTTCATGAATTTTTAGTATTTATATCAGTTTTCAGGTTACCATGATACAAGCTATGCTTAGCTTACTTTGGAGCTAGATGGCGCTGTGCGAAATGTCCACCATTATTTATTATTATTATTATTACTAGCTGTGCCCGCGACTTCGTTCGCGTGGAATAGTGACTTTTCACTTTTCTTTATAACTGAATCCTTATGGCAGCGGCGCGGCTCTCAGCGCGCTTTATATAGCCACGGACGCTCAGGCGCGAGGCGTGTAGTACGTACTCTGTACGTTAAAAATGTTCGCCGTGATTCTTTAAATTGACATAACTTTTTTATTTATGAACCGATTGACATGAAATAAACACTAAATGTTAAGTGAAGCTTACTACAATATATTAGTGAAAACCGTATCTAAATCGAATAAGCCGTTTCTGATATTAGCGTGCACAAACACACAGACAAACAGACAAACAGACAAACAGACGAACAGACAAACAGACAAAAAAAAATTAATTACAATTTCGGGTTCGGCATCGATATAATAACAACGCCTGCTACTTTTTTTTTATATATTTCCATTGTACAGACACCACTTTTCTACAATTTTATTATATGTATAGATTAAAGTGCGCTAAAGGGTTCGATTTTTGGTTCTACGCCATGTCACTTTCCTTCACCTATGAGAACATGGTATTGCGTACATACATTTGAATGGGGAAAAATTGTTATCTGGATTTAAACCAGTCACCTCTGGATGAAATTCGTGGTCTATACCACTGGGCCACAACGCTGTGCCCGCGTCTGTGTAGGATGATAAAACGAAACTTTGTGGTGAGAACAGCCAAAAATATTACCTCCATTCCGCTTGTGGTGAGAAACATGAGGGTTGAAACGTCATCCCACCGGCATGGGTGAATGCGGCGCGTCGTAAATTGTTAACAGTCCTTTGTTCTTAACTAGCTGCGCCCCGTGGCGTTACCCACGGTAAGTAATAAGTAATATTGGTGGACAATTCACACAGCGCTATCTAGCCCCAAATTAAGCATAGCTTCTACTATGGGAACCAAGAAAACTGACAATTATATACTTGTAAATACATATAATACATATTAACACCCAGACACAGAACAAACATCTATATTCGTCACACAAATGTTTGTCCTGGGTGGGAATCGCACCCACGACCTACAGCGCTGAAGGCAGAGTTACCAACTGAGCTGTGAGGCCTGTCATCCCACGGGAGCACTGTACTCCGGGATCAAAAGTAGCCTATGCCTAAATTTCATCCACATCCGTTCAGCCGTTTTGACGTGATTGAGTAAGTCAAAGTCAAAGTCAAAAACTTTATTTCCATAGAATTCATAAAGAAATGGCTTGGAAACGTCAATATTCAAAACATAAGGTCACGCGTACTTATCGATAAGTTTAATGCCTGTTCAAACCCTATCCGACCCTCCATGGGGAAGAACAGCAAGAAACCCCTAATCCTAAGTAAAAAACATCCATTAATCCAAACTTTCGCATTTATAAGACTGTAAGACTAGCGACCCGCCCGGCTTCGTACGGGTGCAAATTAATTTACAACTTAACACACAAACCTTCGTTTATCGCTATTTCTATTAGTGAAAAATGATACTTAATCCGTTGCGTGGTTTAGAAGTAAGCTGAAAAACATACAGACACACATAGTGACTTTGTTTTATATAAATAACGAATAAAGATTTTATGTACATATCAATGTATCACTTAATTTAGGTACAACGTCCAAGGCCTATTTAATAATGTAATTGTTTTACATATGTTTGTATAATTTGTTTGTACATGTGCGAGACAAAAGAATTATATTCCATAAATTTAAATAGATATGAAATCACACCCAACCGATGAAATTACATGTACATCAGAATGGAAAAGTAGAACAGCAACCATTTTCCTGGCTGTCAGATTATTTAGGAGATATACAGGAACAAAATGTGTTAGCGGAGTTATTCGACGGTGCGGTGGCGGGGACGAGCTCACTTCTCGTCGCGTCTACATTCCCACGACAGTGTAGCCTACAAGGTGAAAAGTGGCTGACTTAAGCTGCCTACCCCTTCGGGGATAAAGGCGTGATATGTATGTAAAATATTTTCCACCATTTAGTTAAACAGACAAAAAAAAGTCAACGCAATACCATCTTATTTTATCTAATTGCTTTGGATACACTTAGGCATGATAATGTAAAGTTTAAAAAGATCAGCGCAATTATTTCTGCTTATTGCGATATAATGACGAAATATTCACATTTTGCGGGTTCAATCGAAAAGTAACCTAAACCCCTTTCAATAAAGTATTTAATTATATATCAAGTACTTACCAAGAAGCTGCCACGAGGCGGAGGAATCCCGGCACACTTACTTTATAGCAAAATACAAGAAAAATTGTATTCTGTATGAAACATTTATCATCTTTTTAACTTAGACCACGTGGTCAAAACATGGACCGAAAACGCCCGAAAAAAAAATCACCAAAGAGTTCCAACACTAAAAAGTTTCAATCCCAAATCGAACTTAGGGTTGGGGCGACACCAAAAAGTATTTAATCGATTCACGAAAAAAACCACACGTCTCACTTTGAACGCGCAACGCGAATGAATGGTACGAACTATGTACCAACATTATCAGTAAGTTTTTTTTTAGTCGTAATAAGGTTGCATATCAGCAATACATTTTACAACTTGGCGTTTTCGGAAATCACCCGATGTAATGGGAATTTATTTTAGGAGTTCGGTTACATTATAGAATTACGTTTGTAATTGGGGTCACTGACCCAGCTTATTTTGTAACGTCTTATGTATTTTAAATAACGCGCTATCTTTGCAATTATATATAATTAACTACTTTATATGAACAGCGTCTCGCTCGCGAAGGCATATGGATCCTTCCTTATCTGTCCTTTACCCACGGATGGGCGTTAAGGATTGAACAGGCCCCCAACTAAACGCCAAATTGGTAGGCAGGTCTTATATCGTGGGTTCATTTCTTATTTACGTAAACTTCTCCATATTTTAATTTACTTCGAAGGAAATAAAGTTGACTTTTGATTCTTGATACTTCATATGCACTTTTTAGTATCTTAATTGATAGATATAAGATTTATCTTGGATTTATCTCAAATTGTAAGAAATGGTTTGTTGAATTTTTGCAGTAAACAAATAACAGCGGTGCGCTCACCACATCCGCGTCTACATTTGCCACAGTAAGGATCGCTTAAAAAAGTGTCAAGTTACATATTTTTAACAATGTTACACAGCACGGATGCGGTTACGTGGTATTCCTTGACCTTCAATTCGAAGGCCACCGATTCAATTCCAGTGCTGGCATGAAAAAATGCTGTTCAACCGGCATGAATTGACATCTACTTTAGTAGAGTACATGTCTTATTGCTGTTAAGATTTAAGGTTACAGCTTAACACGAGGTGGGCCATCTGCTCGTTTAGAAACTTATATACATAAAAAAGCATGAACTGCTTCTCGTATATTACTAGGACTCTCAGAATTACACACATGATGATAAGCGGCACTTAATCACGGGATCATGCAAGTTGTATCGCAATACGCATGATACATGACACATTTATCATGTATAAATAATAATAAGTTTATATTTTTGGGTGGCCTCACAGCTCTGTTGGTGTAACCATGCCTTCTGCGCTGTAGGTCGTGGGTTCGAATCCCAGAAAAACATCTGTGTAAGGAACATAGGTGTTTGTTCTGTCTGGGTGTTGATAAAAAAGTATATAAGTATGTATATCAGTTGTCTGGTTCCCATGATACAAGCTATGCTTTGCTTGCTTTGGGGCTAGATGGCGCTGTGTGCAATATTTATTTATTATTTATTTTTATCAACAATACATTATGTTTGAAATTGTGTTTGAGATCATTTTTAAGATAAAATACTTGTGTTAAGAGACCTTACTCTTTCAAGACATAGTTACTATAGTATACATATATATAAATACAAAAAAACTAATGGAAAATGAAACGTTTCGTGTGCCTGTAATTTCACCTACGCCCCAGTATATTTCTAAGTATAATTCAGCATAGCGCTGTGACACACAAAATTTGCAAACATTGTACATATATACTCGTAAGTTATGCCAACAAAACACACGAGTAATTTGAGCGAATCATTGTCTAGTAATGTGGGTCAGACAAACTCGATTTCTAATATTTCACATTATTAAATAAACAGATTATTATTTTTATGTTAGTAATTATAATTCTTAGGGATTCGTACTCAAATCACTCGATTACTAAGCCTTCCCTATCGTAGAATACCTAGTCTGTTTGTTCTACATATAAGGGTTAAATACATTTTTGAAAAATATGAATTTTGGGTATGCGCTTTGTTCATCCTTCTGCGTTGTAGGTCGTGGGTTCAATTCCCATTTAGGACAAACATTTGTCTGATATATTTGTCTGCGTTAGTAAAAAAGAATTTACAAACGACAAAACCGACGTAATCCTCAATGAATAAGACTGATTTCTCGTTATGCGCACTAGGATGACAATTTTTTTCAAGTTATTTTGATTTAATATCTAAACTGCTGAACCGATTTCAATGAAATTTCTATGGAACCAATCTGAGTGCAAAAATAGAATATTTCAAATCGGTTTGTGAATGACTGAGAACTGAGGTAACAAACGTAAAAACAAATACAACCGGATAGAGGAACTCCTTTTTCTGAAGTCGGTTAAATGCTAAAATAGTATGAACGAAAGAATAAATTTATTTACACAAAGTACTAGTATATCTTCGTAGAATAAAGGAACTTATCGCTTTAATTTCCGCACGATATCAAATCGTTCCGAATGCATTTGCCTTTCATTATTGACTTTAATAGAAATCTGGTTCGTGTCGGATTTGTTCGTGATCTCAGATCATCAGAGCAGAGGCTGTGAGGTGACACACACAGCGATTACAACTCTTATTGCTTTACAATAAGAGTGATAGCGAGTGAACGAGTCTGCGCCTAATCTGTAGTTTATACGGGGATCATAAACCTATCCAGACTGTAATGTGAGCATTTGTTTAGAACATGTTTAATTATGTTCGACGTGGTTTATTATAATAGACATTTTATTTCCCCGGAAGCATTATGAGTTAAGAACTCACGCCAAGTTCGTCCGGGGAAGTACTGTCACCATTCTGCCGCTAAGCAGACGCATTTGCGTTACTGTGTTCCGGTTTGAAAGGTGCGGTTGCCGTGAAATTACAGGCACATGAGACATTCCACCTACACGTCTCAGAGTTACGGGCGCATACGATGTGACTTGGATCTTGTCGTACCTAGTAGGAGAGGACTGAAGTCGCATCGGTTGTTATGGGTAGAGGTAAACTAACACCAGGCGGGCCGTCGCGTCGGCGTCGCGTCGGTCGGCGCGGTCTGTAACTATATATAATACATTCTAAAAACATACAAACGCGGTTGTCAATTTGTAAAAAGCACTCACAGTTTTTTCTTTACAGATGGCAATACTGTCATCTCGTCGTATATAATTTACAATAGAAATTAAAATAAATAATGGTGGACATTTCACACAGCGCCATCTAGTCCCAAAGTTAGCTAAGCATAGCTTGTATCATGGGAACCAGTCAACTAATATAATACTTATATACTATTCTTTTGTAAATACATACGTATAATACATATTAACACCCAGACACAGAACAAACATCAATGTTACAAATGTCACATAAATGTTTGTTCTGAGTGGGGATCGAACCCACGACCTACAGCGCAGAAGGTAGGGTTACTAACCAACTGAGCTATGAGGCCAGTCTCATGATAGTGTCAATTGAAGTAAATTATCGTAATATTACCTACTAGATAGCTGCGCCCCGCGGTTTCACCCGCGGAAGTTCCGTATTTTCTTACGGATCCCTAATTTTTTGAAAATAAATTATAGCCTATGTTACTCCTCGATAATGTAGCTTTCTATTGGTGAAAGAATTTTTGAAATCGGTTCAGTAGTTTCTGAGTTTACTTCGGACATACATACAACATACACCTTACCAACATTATCTCTTTATAATATTAGTATAGATATTTTGCGCTGGTGAACGCAAGATGCATTGAGACCATCTACTACAAAGAACAACCTTTGAACGTGATCATGTAAAAAATGTACAAAAGATCCCAAATAAATTACACGTTTTCGCAGAGTATAAAAATAAAATTATTATAAAAAATATCTTCTACCTGACAATAAGCTAGCGTCAATTTGCGTAGGATTGACTTCGGATTTAGTACGTCGGGAATCATTTATCTCTAAATACTGTTAATAATTTACTCAAAATACTTACTGAAATTTATTATTAACAAAGTTCGTGGGTTCAAATCCACGAGGGCGTTCCCTTTATTCTTAGTATCATTATTGAAAATTATTAAAATGCTTCACACGATATTTTCAGGCTGTACCATTTGTGCCGAGGCTTTTTTGTAAAGGTAATATGCCCAAAAACCCACGTAGTGTTAAGTGGTAAACTCTACCCATAACAAGTAATACCACTTGAGCCCTCCCCTACTTAGGTATGACGAGAACCAAGTCGCATCGTATGCGCCTTTATGGTAGGAACGTGAAGGAAGGAACATCTCATGTGCCTGTAATTTCGTCGGCAACCACACCTTTCAAACCGGAACACAATAACGCGAATGCATCAGCTACTTGGCGGCAGAAACGGGTATGGTGACAGTACTTCTCCGGACGAACTTGGCATAAGATCTACTGCTAATAAAAAGTAGTTTGGAGATGTAATACAACTAAATCCATTTTAGCCACCACGCAATAAATATAGCTACTGTCGAAATTACAGGCCCTTCAAATGTTACCTTCAGGTCTCAAAGTTACAGACGCATACGATGCGACTTCCTCCCATACCTAAACAGGGGAGTACCCAAGTCGGTATCGTTTTATTATAGACACAGGTTACCACTTAGGTTATTTAACTCTGTTATTTTATATATATTGTACGTCTTAGTTTTAGTTATGAATAAATTTATTTTCTTTTGTCTTTCTTTCTTTCTTTCACTTAACACTAATTAAGTAAGCGATGTTTTTCAGACTTGATCTAACAAATAATAATAATAATATATCTTTATTGGAAACTACTATTGGTACTTAATACTAAGAGTACATTTGCAATGGATCCAAAAGGCGGTCTTATCGTGGTAGACGATCTCTTCCAGACTACCTTACAAATATATACTTATCACTTTACAAGCATATATCGTACAATAGTTGGTACAAGATTTATTCATAAATGATATTAATTCACAAGTTTAAATTCAAAGTCAAAATCAAAAACTTTATGTCCATAGAATTCATAAAGAAATGGCTTGGAAACGTCAATATTATTCAAAAAATAAGGTCACGCGTATTTATCGCTAAGTTTGACGCCTGTTCAAACCCTATCCGACCCTCCATGGGGAAGAACAGACAATAATAACCATGTCTTTTAAGAAAGGTAAGGAGGCAATTTGAGCTCCCTTCAAGCCTTTCACCACGCTAGTTCAAGAGTCAATTAGACGATTAGTAATAATAGAGTTAGTAATTAAAACATCGTAAACTATCATTTAGGACACGCTATTTTTATGTTTATTTACTTATGCAAATAAAAAGAGAAAAGTCACAGAGTGAATGTTAAAGCAGCAACACGCAAAACGAAGATAAATATCGCGATATTTGATATCCCGATTTAAAGTAGACACCGGTTTTTAAAATAAACCTTATGTTGTGTTTATTTTTAAAATGTCTCAAGGTTATGTGTACTTTTAAGTAGCAAGAATATTTTGATGTGATTTTAACCACTTTGTAACACAAATTTCCACTTTAATGTAGGTAATTTTAACCACTTTGTGACAGAAAATCCCTATAAAAATTTCCTCCGAAATTAGCACCTAAATTGGGTATTGGTAGTACTTGAGAACAGTAAGGAGTCCACGAATTTCAGTCCTGAGGTCGCTGGAGCAATCCCAGACTTGCTCCACTCCGTTTCTGCCGCCAAGCAGTCACAGCTAGCAGCATTGACGTTACTGTGTTCCGGTATGAAAGGTGTGGCTGCCTGTGAAATTACAGACACATGAGACATACCTTCACGTTTCAGAATAACGGGCGCATACGATGATACTTAGGTATTGTCGTACCTGAGCAGGGGAGGACCCAAGTCGTATTTCTTGTTATGGGTAGAGGTTCCTACTTAACACCAGGTGGGACATATGCCCATTCCGAACCTTATTAAAATAAATATATAATAAAGACTTAAATTACCATTATTTTTTGCACCTATATGCTTTCATAGGCAATAAATACAAAACATTTATTTTGAAAGTACAAAGTGACTTCAATTTATTTCTTGATATTTTCCGTAGCTTTTACGAATAATATTTTTGAAAAGACAACTACTAAAATACATAAAAAAAAATGAATTTAGATATTATAACCAGCAGATTCATATTCTTGAAAAATTGTAGTTGATACCAGCAATGTCTATATAAGTCTATATGTAATATTAAATTTACAATTATCACCGAGTTTACTGAAAAGGAATACGTAAATATCCGTATGCACGATAAATGTATTGCAAATATTAATGTATTGTGTATGGTTAACACATCAGTTCAAATCGTCGGCTTGTCAAAGTATTAGTCTAATTAAAAATAACAAGGTCACGAGTAAGTAGTATTACGTAAAAGTGATAAAGTTGTGGAAAGAGCAGATGGCCCACCTGATTTTAAGTGGCAACCTCTCCCTATAACAAGCAATAGGACTTGGGTCCTTCCCAACCTACTACATTAAAACCCAAGTCATCTGATGATGTAGAACTGCGAAGCATGCGCTATGATTTAGGACCCAGAAAAGATATAAATTCGGAAAAATTCGAGTAATTTTTTTTAAATTTTATATTCTGTTACGGCACGCCCTGGTGTTAAGTGGTAACCTCAGCCCTTAACAACCGATGTGACTTGGATCCTCCCTTAATAGGCACGACAAGACCCTAGTCACAACCTATGCGCCCGTAACTCTGAGAGGTGAAAGTCGAATGTCACATGTCCCTGTAATTTCACCGAATTTAGTAACATCCCGGGTAAACACTCCACATACAGAAGGTATTTATATACTTTTATTTATATACTTTTGTGATTAAAAATATTTTATTTTGTAATAACATATTGACTTAGGTACATGAGTTTTTTTTTGATAAGTTTTATGCCTTGGTATAGTTAATTTTAAACATAAACTTATAAACATCGGTCACACTTCTGGAGCATGTCCCTCACAGTCCTGATTTGTCCCCGGGTAATCCCTAAAATAAAAAATCATATTCTTCATAATTGTTCTGTAGCTAATATTCTTTTGTTTCGCAAAACTTCCTGAGTGCCCCACTTATGTTCCTATATCAAAGTCATAAACTTTATTTGAATAGATTTCGTTAAAAAGATGGCTTGGAAACGTCAACTAGTAAGTAATATTCAACATATACAGGGTGTCCGGTAATGAATGGATAACCTTGAAATGGGTCTTAGTAGAACTATTGGGCATTCGGAAAAAAATATCAAATAAAAAAAAACAAGTAGTATCAAAAAAAACAAAACAAAACAAAAATATCAAAACATCGTTATTATTTAATAAATACATATCTTTGATACTAATTGTTTTTTTTTTATTTGATATTTTTTTCCGATTGCCCAATAGTTCTACTAAGACCCATTTCAAGGTTATCCATTCATTACCGGACACCCTGTATAAGGTCACGAATACTTATTGCTGTTTGGGAAGACACTGTGTCTGGTAACATTGCTTAACTAAAACACGAGGCAGCCTCAACAATTAACTGGCCCTAACTGTGACAATAAACTTATTTTGGACAAGAATCTATTATCATCTGTACAAAGAAAAACAAGAGCCACAACACAATATGGGATAAACATCTCGTATTGATATTACCGACACATAATTTAACCACTTATTGGCTATAATGACGCCACGCTGAGCCAATAGAATCAATTTATATCGATAATATTAATTAACGACAAATAATAGGGATAGTGTTTGTAGTGACGTCAGCGAAGATAAGTGTCCCGTTATTACTGTTGGGTGTCCCTGAGATTAAGTGTAATGGGAATATTCAATAGGATATCTTGTACCCACTCTGAGATACCAGACCACGGCTATACGCCCATTTACAAATTCGATGAAGCCTTTTTGAATAGGCTCCATACTTAGCTATAATTCGCGTGTCTAATATTTACGCAAAGAGAAAATGATTTACTATTTTCTACTTAGTGAAATGTATTTTTGTTTAAATTTTTAAATAAAAAAATACTATAAAAAAAATAATAAACTTAAATGAATAGTCAATTTGCCTACTAATTTAAGTTTCCAAGTCTATTCCTTGTGAACTCTATGGATTTTTTTATTTTTTGTTAACTTTGATAAATATCCAAACAAAATGTATTGACGTGAAGGTTTGTTTGGATGTTTGTCACTTCATATGAATATGTGTAATATTATGTATTAGTCAACGTCATAATGATAAATACATGTAAATAAAAAAGATTTTTCTATATTAATATAAAAAATATGCTCTACTGTTTATGGTTAATGTTTTTTTATTAACACGGCTTTCACCGTTTCTAGTCTTTTACACAAAGCATTCATCCCAACATAAAATCCGTTCGAGTATAATTCGTTCTCTTGTGTAAGTGTTTTTTTTAAGAAATTAAGTAAAATTTTGCGTTTGAGTTTAACACACAAACACTTACAAACAATTTTGACACAAAAACCTTTGAGATCTCTACCGCGAAATAATATATAGTAATTTATTAAGTACATTACACCCATTCTAACTCATATATTTGTAAGTATAATTAGTGGGGTGTATGGAGAAAAGGAAATTAATCTATAATCTTATCAAAAACCAGTTATTTGGGAATGAGAATTCCCTACGAGAGGCAAGTCACGTAGACTCCCGCAGTAACGTGCGCGGGCGCATATCAATCTGTCATTTTGGAAAGAAACGAAGATTTGTCGCGGCTGTCAGAAATTTAGGAATGATTTGCTGGTAGACAGTGTTACCTGAGTTATTTGAGAGGAAATGTGTAGCTACACCACATTCCCACGATAGAGTGTAGATGATAATTTACCCATTGAGAGATTCTGTAGCCAAATTCGAGGTTTTTAGATAACTTCATACATAAATACAAAATTTTGTATTACGTACTAGTGTAGATTATCAGATATGGGTGATAATTAAACACTTTGATCATGTTCTAGAGGTCTATGACATGACACAGAAACCAATTACTTAAATCTCAGAGAGCTGAATCTTTGTGCAAAGTAATCAAGTCTGGCAGTGATCAACTTGAAATACGTACAGTCTACCTCATATTTTAATGTTTTTAAGTAACATTTATATTTCTATAATAAATCTATTCAATGA
The DNA here is from genome assembly GCA_947359385.1 of Chesias legatella. NCBI lineage: Eukaryota > Metazoa > Arthropoda > Insecta > Lepidoptera > Geometridae > Chesias > Chesias legatella. The sequence goes on from OX375765.1 coordinate 12,764,607, forward strand.
AATACTTTACTAACATATAATGTTCGAATCAAAAAAACAGTCTCAATAAGCGAGAGTGAATGGGCTTTCACACAGGAAGTGCTGAACCCAAAAACACACAGCGAAATCGATTTAGGTGACATTTCTACGGAACCAATCGGATTCCTTTCAATAAAAAAAAAAGGTTTTTTTCCATAACGTTTATAAATGACGGAGATCTGAGTCAACAAAAAAAAAAACAGCCAAATTGCGAACCTCCTTTTTCTCAAGTCGGTTAATAGACTAAGTAATCATTGTTAATATGTATTATATGTATGTATTTACAAAAAGTATTCTGTCGTCTGATTCCCATAGTAGGTACAAGCTATGTTTAGTTTGGGGCTAGATGGCGCTGTGTGAATTGTACCACAATATTATTTTATTATTGTTATTGAAATTAAATTAAATTTATATTTATTTATTATATATTATACATTTATAAATTAATTAGTTAAATAATATTAGTTTAGCTAATACCATGTTTACACAATCTGATAAATCTAATGAAACGTTATTGGGTAGGTAGAGTTAGGTATCTCTTATCGTTAGGTAGATACCTATGTAGTGCCAATAGAGTCTAGATTTATCTAAATTTCAGCATAATTTCATGTTATCTCTGTCTTTTATATTATAAAATAAATAAATAAATAATGGTGGACATTTCACACAACGGCATCTAGCCCCAAAGTAAGCTAAGCATAGCTTGTATCATGGGAACCAGACAACTAATATAATACTTATATACTTTTTTGTTATTTACTATACTTTTTATATTATGTTGTTTAATGGTTTTTACTGGTTTTAAATGATACATTTCTTCGAGTGACATATTTAAATAAAATCATCACAAATCATCACAAAAATTTAATAGGAGATACAATTTCCTCTTGTATTTGAAAAAATTGTGTCCATACCACCTGCAGTAGCTGTAGAACTCGGGGAAGTACTGCCACCATAACCATTCCTGCCATCAAGCAGTAATGCATTCGCGTTACTGTGTTCCGGTTTGAAAGATTGCCGGAAGAATTTCAGGCACTTGATATGCGAAGCGACTTGGGTCTTGTTGTACCTAATAAGGGGAGGATCCAAGTCGGATTGCTTGTTATGGGATGAGGTTACCACTTAATACCAGACCAGACAAAAACATAATCCTAGTCGTAACAAATTCAAAATTCGAAATTTTGAAACTTCCTTTCAGTATTAATTGTGTGAACTGATATCGGTTATATTAAAATAGATTAACTTAAAATTTAATATAATAAAATAAAATAAACATGTAAAGCATGACAGGTAACCAATCCTAGCATTGTGTTTTTTTTTTTTATTTGAAATTACATTACACCATAATTTTTGACTTGACATTACCTTCAAAGAAATTTCATTTCTCATACAAACCTCCAATTAATCTAGTTATTTGTTACCTAATCCTATCTAAAACTATACGAGATCGAGTTAATGAAAATAGTTGATTACAGACATGTGAAGGAAAATCATCGCTAAGTAAACTGCCAAATTTAACCTTAGTAGTGATAGCTAAAGAGCCTGTTTGGACAGCACTTTTTTTGAAAAATCCATCAGTAAATGTTCTAAGTTTGAGTTGAATTGCTGTTTTGTGTGCTATATAAAGTTGCAGGCAGATCCACTTTTAGAACAAACAAAATTAGAATCAAGGATCTTCCTACCCTTTCGGTGAAGCAGACGTGAATATATAGGAAAATGCTAATAAATTAGTGTTTTATTCCACACGAGGTACGAGAAATATGACCACTATTTCTATAAAAATGACCCCCGCGTAAGTATTTTACTAATTTTATGCACATTTTCTTAAACATTAAAATTAAAATATGTATTTCAATCGTGTAGTTTGGCCATTTGTGCATTACTAGCGATAACCACGGAAAACTGTTTTTAGCTGCGTTTATTTTTAACTTTTTTTTTATAACATAAAGGTCTAATGGGCCACTTTATAATAATATAATATAATGTGGTGGAAATTTCACACAGCGCCATCTAGCCCCAAAGTAAACGTAGCTTGTACTATGGGAACGAGACAGCTGATAGAATACTCTGTCAAAGTCATTTGTATGTCTTTGTCGTCACAGTTGAATAGTATACCATTTCAAAAAAAAACTGTATAAATAAATGCTGTCATGATAATTTTTCACTAGTCCGCCTCTTTTCTGTTATGGAGGAATGCAAAAGATAGTCTGCAACCCATTCAATAATTAAAAAAAGTTTCATATATCTTTTCAATTATATTAACTTTTTTTTTACCATTTCAGCTGCCTATTAAGATCTTACGGCTAGAATTTTAGAATAAAATAAAAGCGTATAGCACACAGGGATAGCTTCCTGCTAATGTAAGTTTTTTCATATTCATATCGGTAGTTTCGGATATTACATACATACTAACCTACAATTTTTACTGATTAATAAATGTTGGATAAGTAACATTGGCATTCCATTGATGGGAAATAATCAAATTGAACAGATAGTATTCGCTTGTCGACCGCGTCTAGGTGGTCTGCTGATATAAATAATCAAAATTATGACTAGTAAAAACGGGCGTTTCTACGAAATCCGGTGAGTTTTTGAGAACGACAGCGCTTAGTCATTGAAAAATTCCTAACTGGATTATATGATGCAATCTTTACATTGATTACAGCGGAGTAAAACATTGTATTAAGTACACTACTGCTACAAATACTTAGTGACACTGGGTTTATCGAAATAGTGAGGTGAAAGTTTTTTTTTTTTGAAAAAACATTTTTTCTTTAATAAATTTAATTTTTAATATCAAAACAACAGAGGCTCCTTCCTTGGCACACGTTTCTGAAATTTTTAATTCAGGGACATATCGGCTTCCTCACGATATTTTCTTAAAGTATTTTGAGGAAGGGGTATTGCGTACACACTATTTCAAGTCGAAACACTCATTATTGTATGGCAGGATTCGAACCACCGACGTCCGGATTTAAACTCGAGGTCTGTACCACTGGCCCATCGGGTTCTATTTCTTTTTAACCGACTTCAGAAAAAGGAGACAAATATTTGTCTATGTTTGACTATGAGAATGTTCTCAATTTTTTTTTGTTACCTCAGATCTTTCGCCATTTATAAACTTATTTATATAATTGTTTTTTATTTAAATGAATCTACTTTCAGATTGCTCCTATTATCAAAATCTGTTCAGTATTTTCGATTCCGTATGTTATCCAAATGCGAAATAACAAGGAATTATTCTCATTCAAGCTGGCGATGAAGTCTTTATTTTTTTTTTACTGCGCAAAGCATATATGTTTTAATTTTCATACATATAAATTTAGTTTCAAACCTCGAAAATACCGGGACAACTACCATAGAATAATATGTCTGCCGTCAATATATACAAAAGCCACTATAGGTAATAAAATAATGGAAAAAATATAGGTTGCATGGAAGAGATCACCTTTACTTATAATGCCTATATTTGTAAAATGTTTTTTCTTTGTACAATAAAGAGTTAATCTATCTAACTCGGAAACGGCATAACTACACAAAAAATTACAGAACGGCCAACCTTACAGTTGTCCTAATTAATACAGGGCGCAACCAGATTATATTAGATTCATATATTAAAATTGATGGCTACCTATTCAGTTTCATTTCGTTTTCACCGAATGCAACCCGTCTCGTTACATTGTTGCTCTGTTCCAATAACGAATCACTTATTCGTACACACGTTAGTAACAAGATTTAAATAGCCTTTGGTTATGTTTAAGGTAGTCTTTGACGCGTACCAAATTTGCTATGATGATCCTTCCCATGATAAAAGCTATGGCTTGTATCATGGGAACCGGACAACTGATATAATACTCATGTACTTTTATCTAAATAAATACATATAATACATATCAATACATAACAAACATTTATGATGAAAGGAACATAGAATGTCTTGAAAACAAAAAATGGAAACTTCTTAAGTAAAGGTTGTGAAAATTCAAACCTTATTATTTTCCAGTAGCTACATGCTAATCTCGTTTCAATCACCAAACAATATTTTTAAATAAATTTCTTTAAATGTAAAGTATAATTTGGCAGAAGAAAGTATTTGTCAGAATTATTTCCTGAAAAAAGTCTTCTGTTGAGCTGACATTCTATTTATAAGTTCCATCAATAGCTTAAATAAGAAGTTGAAAATAGCCTTCTAAGACTATGCCTAACTCTACCCCTACAGTTAAAGTATTGAGTGTACTTAATGGATTTGCTCTCAGTCTGATGTTAAGCTGTATCGTCTCCCTAGTAACAGGAGCGTCGATGACCTCAGTCTCAACTTAAATCTTCCCCTAAGTTATTTTTTGCCATTATTAATAAAGTCAGACAGTCAGGACAGTCTTATGTTATAACACTTTAACTACGAGTTTTTTTTTAATGTGATTGAGTAACGGAACGAGCCGACGGCCCACCTGGTGTTAAGTGGTAACCTCGGCCCATAACAACCGATGCGACTTGGTTCCTCCCCTACTTGGTAAGACTTAAGTCGCATCGTATGCGCCCGTAACTCTGAGACGTGTAGGTGGAATGTCTCATGTGCCTGTAATTTCACCGGAAATCACACCTTTCAAACCGGAACACAGTACCGCGGATGCGTTACTGCGGCAGAAATGGGCATGGTGGCAGTACTTCCCCGGACGAACTTGGCGTAAGTTCTACTGTTCTTAAAGTAAAAGAGTATAAAACAATGCATACTAATCCAGAGGTTCCATTCCTCGGAATTTCTATTCAAACTTCTCGTACGTACCAGATTTAATATCTCCACTGCAGGCCCTGCCTACCCAAAAGATGTGAATGGGTTTCCCCAGGAGCTTAAATTTGTAGTTGTCTTTTGTATGAAATTTCGGTTCAAGAACATGTCAGTTGACTGACTTCACGGCTCAGTTGGTAGTAACCCTACCTTCTCCGCTGTAGGACGTGGGTTCGATTCCCACCCAGGATAAACATTTGTGTGACGGACAGTGTTTGTTGTGTCTGGGTGTTGATTATATGTGTACTTACAAATATGGAGGTATATGTATGTATATCAGTTGTCTGGTTCACAAGCTATGCTTAGATTACTTTGGGGCTAGATGGCGCTGTGTGAAATGTCCACCAATATTTATTTGTTTAGCTTCCACACGTTTCCGTCGAGAATGCGATAATGCACGCATAAATTTTGCAATTCAATCTTTGGGTTAGCTCGCCTACTCAGGATACAAACATTCGAACCATTTGAAATGACAGAGCTATTCAGCCACCACGCACTCCCTAAATATTTTAAACACACAAAACTAAGATAAACTCTTGAAAGATAAAATCTTGATTTACTTCAGTTTACATACCACTCAGTGACTTCAATCTTCACACAATATTTTATCGGTGTCATGGGTACTTATTTAGTTCACCTAATTAAGTGTCACTTTTAAAGAGGGACCCTTAAGGCACGTTAGTTTAATTTATCACCTTAAATAATAGTTGCGTTAGTTCCTACGTATAATTCCTATTATGTAGGATGAGGGTCGGTCAATTCGCCACCCTCCAGCAGGGATGGGATATGTCGGGGGGCCGCCTATATAAGGTGTAGACACGGCGAGAATTTTATTATCACGTCGGCTGCGACTCCAGACGCCGGTCCCATAATCTTGGATAACGATTTAAAAGGTACGTCTTTTCGATTTATGGTTTGTCGTGTGGATTTGGTTTGAAACTCTTGACGGCATTTCTCGGCCATTGTAGGAATTGTGCGGTGTGATAAATTAAATTCAGTCAAACATTTTAATCGATTTATTCATATCAAATAATATAATGGTGTTTTAACTAATTTTTATTGCTTCATTTATGTAACACTATTCATTTTTAACGTAAAAATGAAAAACTATTCCGAGTTAGCGGCATTTTACAGTTCTTTAGTTTTTCTGGCATTATTTTAATATACATCAATGGAAATAGGATTTTCTCATTTTTTTTTATTGATAAATATAGACAAATAAAATCATAAACTATTAAACTATAATTTGATGTGTAATATGATTGAGTAATTCAGTGATGAGTAATGATTAAGTTCTTCAGAAGTAGTTTTTTAGATAAATACATAATGGTTCAATCTACGACTAAGTTCAGTATAGAATGCTGTATATTTTGTGTCGGCTGTCTCAGATAGGATAAAGCTTGTCTAGGAAGTATGTCACGTACGCCAGTTTTTATTAGTACTATATTATGCAGTCTCGTTTTATTTTATTCCTGTAGCAACAAGTAAATTGCTTTTGAGTGTAAATCGTCAGGAAATTTACTTTGATGATAATTCCTTTAATAATGGATTATATATACATAATTTTTTAAGATGTCTTTAATGATATTTGGAAGGACAAAATTTGTGTTTTTGTTCCATAACAAATTTCATGAGGAAATCAAAAGTATCTATTTCATTCTTTTATTTTAAGCAAACTGTTCAATGGTTGCAACAAATTCAATGCAATTGTTGCTTTAAATTGGATTCATTTATTTATTTATGGTTTGGAAAGTTCGTTACGTTAGTTGGTAATAAACTGATCTCCGAAGCTAGGGGTCTCGAGTTCGATACCGGCCAGATACCTGTGTAAATGTGTGAAGTAACCTGTGTAGTTTCTCCCTTCAATCGGTGGTAATGGTGTGTATCTGTGTGCATCCACGCCAGCTGTGACACAGTGAATCTTACTACGGGTACGATAAGTCTGCTGTTTTGTAACGGTATTCGGGTTCAATTTTGTAGAAATTTAATTCAATAATAATGTAAATTCTTCATTACTCAACATTTGGAACATAATTCTAATATGTATTTTTATAATACATAGAATCACTTCTCTTACCCTGAAGGAGTAAGGACAGTCTCAATGGACCACCATGTGTATTAGTATTATACATAATTAATAAAAAAAAAGACGTGTGGCACTCGGAGACTGCCGCGGTAAAGCTATTGCGCGTGATATTTCAAAAAGTCATTAAAAGTCCTGGTATTTATCGATAAATGGAAAAACTAAAAAGTATCACCGCTGTGCCGGTCGGAGTGGGGGGTGTTAGGTTTTTTTCGTTACGTAATTTCTGGATTCGGTCTCCACGCTCAAGGCCCGCGATAGAAGCTATGCAATAGCTTAATAACTTTTGAATTGGATTTATTAAAAGTTAAGTTTTTTCAGGAAAATGTGGTAATACACTTCTAAGTGTGCCTCCTTGCAATAGGTATTAAATCATAAATTCTATTCTATTCGGGTCACTGGTTCTCTCAAACCAGTGTAGTGAAAGGATTTTAAGTGCGCCTCAAAGAGGCTCCTTTTTGTGCACTTGACACATGTCTTCGCGCAAATCATAAATAAAGTTTAACAGTTGTAGTCGACGCCCAAGTGGTTCGAAATTCGACATTTTAACAATGATTTCATATAATAATTTATTATTGAATTGTTATTATTTTTTGCTGGACAACTCACACAGCGCCATCTAGCCCCATACTCAGCATAGCTTGTACTATGGGAACCAGACAACTGATAGAATACCATATTACTTTTTGTCGTAAATGTATACATATACATATTAACAACCAGACACAACAAATATCTATGTTCATCACACAAATGTTTGGGTGGGAATCGAACCCACGTCCTATAGCGCAGAAGGCAGGGTTACTACCAACTGAGCTGTGAGGCCTGTCAATCAATTGATTAACATTTCACACTGTCTTCATCTAGCTCCAAACTAGGATATATAATTATCTTTACATATATATAAAAGTTCAGACAAAATAAACATAGTTGACAGTTACAAAAACGTTTGTCCTGTATGGAATCGAACCCACGACCACGCATACAGAGTTACCAACTAAACTTTGAGTTCAGTTCATTGTGTAGGGAGGAGGTAGGTATGCCACGTTTTGGTCAGTACCAGGGCTTCTCGATTATATTTACGATGTTTTCCTTCACCGTTTTGAGAGCAATGCACGTAAAACATGAGGCATGGTGTACCTCTGGATTTGAACCAGAGGCCTCCTAACCGGCACTCTGTGCTCATAACGATAGAAATGAGACTTGGGTCTTTCACCACTTAAGTATGGGAAGAACCAAGTGTCCCGGACTCATGAACAAAGATGAAGGGATGAACCAGGTTGCATTAACGCAATGAAGGTGGAACGTCTCGCGCGCCTTAAAAGCACCTAGGGCCTATATAGTTGATTTATACGAATTATAATTGTTGTCCATTTACGGCAAACATGGGTTAAAAATTGTATTTTTCACAATTAAGTATTAAACAGAATTTTCTTTAAAAAAATATTAATTTTTATCTAGTTTCTTCAATAAAATTTGATTCAAAATTGTTAAAAGGGTGCAAACTAACCAACTAATTTTAAATATTTAATCATAAATTATAGAACTGTGTGTCAAATGTTCTAAATCTAAATAATATCTTCTAAAAGGCTGTAGAATTGGAGCAAACAAGGTGTGGCATTAATTCTCTGGACAAAATGTTACTTCATAAAATGTTTTACTAAACTTACAGTAATTTTTAAACTAAAACTTGTTATTAATATGTAAAATATTTTTAAGCGCAGAACTGTCTACGTCTGCGATTTATTGACGTTTGAAGTCTAATTAATTTATTATTATACCAGAATATACGAACGGTTTTACCCCCTTGAAAAATGAAAATGATAAATATATTATTTGCAGCACAATAACTTAAAGAAAAAGAAAATAAACTTAAGTAAACAACCAGGAGTTGACTATAATAATATAGGCGTACCTAAATTATTACAATACTGTTAATTAAAATGTTGCATATTTCGTTTCAGGCTGTATTGCTCTACCTACAAGTACCGCCATCTATCGCAGAGTAGCAGAATGATCAGCTTAGTGTCGCTTCTCGTCGCTGCAGCGCTCGTGTCGCAACAGTGCGGCTTCGAGGCAAACGCACAAATCGACGACTCAAAAGTCGGCATGGACAACAGTCTTCAACCTAACGGTAAGTAAATAAGTTTAATTCACTAAGAACACAGTAATAAATTCATATTTCCAACTAGGTTCTGCCCGCGGCTTCACCCATGTGGTATTGCGATTAAAAGTATATGTTTTAGTCGACTTGGGATGACAAACAGACTACATTCACCTAATATTATAGTGTTAATAATATTAGTGTTGCTAAGAGTTAACTTGCCTGTCAAACGCGAGGTCCCGGATTCGACCTCTAACCGGGGCGTAAACAACGTAAAGATTGAAGTTGTGAATCGTGTTTCCATGCCACCTGTGACACAGGGAAACCTAGTGCACCAGTATTTATATGGTCCATTTAATATTAGGCGGCAAATATTTATTATTAGCATGTGTCACTAAATTCGTGGTAGCATTGCTCCCTCGGCTAAACTCTACCCCAAACAACCCCTAACCTTTAAAATACCGGAGAAGGGCTCTGAGTATCTAAACGGATACAATACATACGAAATGAAAATATTGAATGAGTAGGTTCTTATTTTGATGTGAAACATCTATAGCCGCACGTAAAACCGATTTCTGACGCATGCCGTTAGGCATTAATGTTTAATAGCAGGCATTAATGTTTAATAAATAAATAAACAATATAGAGAATAGGCCCTAAGAAGAGTAGAACTCTCCCCAAGTTCGTCCGGAGAAGTACTGCCACCATGCTCATTTCTGCCGCCAAGCAGTGAAGCATTCGCATTACTGTGCTCCGGTTTGAAAGGTGTGGTTTCCGGTGAAATTACAGGCACATGAGACATTCCACCTACACGTCTCAGAGTTACGGGCGCATACGATGCGACTTGGTTCTTGTCGTACCTAGTAGGGGAGGACCGAAGTCGGATCAGTTGTTATGGGCCGAGGTTACCACACTTAACACCAGGTGGGCCATCGGCTCGTTCCGTAAATGTATTACATAAAAAAAAAAACTATGTCATACCCAAAGAATAGAGTATATTGTCTGTTTTATGCCTATACCTACCTAAGATATTCATCCAAATGTCCTTTAAAATTGTAAAGTATTACTTTACAAATCCTATACTTATAATATGAAACAGCGATCAATCTCCCCAAAGAATGTATTACATGCTTAATGAAAACCTGAAAAAATTCACTCACACTGTTTTCCAGAATTTAACTTTCCAATAAGATAAATTGGTCACGAAGCTGGCGCGCGGCGCGCGGCGTGAGATCACGTTTATTTCCATCTACCCACATTATCATACAATATTCATATTTCATTTCGTATTCCGAGCATATTGAATTTCATGATTTCCTAGTTGGTAGGTATGATGTATATACTATATTGGTATTATGGTATGTTTCTTCGCCGTGATCGCAAATAGCATGGACATATGAATTTATGTACCATCAATATTTTAAAATTATTGATATAAAAAGTGATGAATTTATTATTTTTATGAAAATAAACTTAACATTTCTTTAGATTATGTGTATGGTATGTATTAATATACGATTTCTTATCATATTTTTAATATCTTCGACAAAGCTCTGAGCAAGAAGGTTAAATTATAAATGACCACAAAAATTATGCGTCTTGCTTAAATTAAAACAAGGGAAAAAACCTGAAACGCTTTGCAGGCAATTCTAAAGCAACCTTTAGAACCGTATACTTTTAATTCCCATTTCACTAACTCTCAAACCGAAGGTTGCAGCTTCAAAATCCAGAACCGAGGCAGAGTTTATTTATCGGGAGTAGATCTGTGTCGCTAGAAGTTACTCTCGGCATTAGTACAAATAGGAAAAAAAAATCTAATGATGTGGAAATAATTACAGCTTGCATTAAAAACCCATAGGTAATAGGTAAAGTAGTGTATTTTTAATCTTATTTTGTGTAACAGATTTATTTAATATGTCAATAATACTCGTATATAGTGAAATAAAATAAAATTAAATATTAAAAATTAAAATAAAATAAATACATAGATTAATTGAGTAAATAAATAACACTTATTGGGTAGAACATTTCATGGGTTGACCGAGGAATTAATCATAAAATCAATAAATATTCATTTATCCATAGAATTCATAAAGAAATTGCTTGAAAACTTCAATAGTTTTTGACTTGACTTTGACTAAACCTACAATCATAAAGTAGCATTCTTTGTCCGATATCTAAGTTGAAACGAAGCCGTGTGACCGTGGTAGTATGATTGTTCGTTTTCCTCCACATAGTGACTATTAGCAAATCTGTGACCTCGCCTAAGCAGAGGTAGAGCGCATACATTTAAAGAAATGATTAATTTCACTTTGTAATGGCACGGGCGGGCGGGCGGCGCGCGGCGTTGCAGGCCACTTTGCAAGTCAATGCCCACAACTGGACACTTCTATATTGTCGAACATATTTGAATGTATCACCACATATTGTCTGGATTTATGCATTAAGAGGTATAAGGCTCTGGCAATACTTCTGCCATAACCAACACTTTTTGACTAGGTACTACTAGTTTTCGTTTTTTTATGTGATACAGTTACGGAACGAACCGACGACGGGCACACGTGGTGTTACATGGTAACCTCTGCCCATAACAACCGATGCGACTTGGGTCCTCCCTTACTAGGTACGACAAGACCCAAGTCGCATCGTATGCGCCCGTAACTCTGAGACGTGTGGTGTTTCATGCCACTGTAATTTCGCATAAAAAAGATACATAATAATTATATTAAGATAGATTAAAGATTTTCAATGATTTTACAAAAATAACATAATTTAAATAACATCAGTACAGTAGTTTGCAAACTGTTTGCAAAGGATCATATTGCCAAATTGATTTACCCCTAGATATAGCTATCAGCCCGTAACTCTCAGAAATATAGGCGGAATATCTAAAATGCCTGTAATATCAGCTACTCGGCGGCAGAAATTAGTTGAAAAGCTGATGTCTAAATGCTAATTGTAATTTAGCTGAATGGCAATTGTAATTTTTTATAGACCTTGATTTTTATAGATATGTGTAGGTAAGTTTTAGGATTTACTATTTTTTCCATAATATTTATCAATTAAGTAAATTTTAAGCTAGTTTAAGTAGGTTAGAATATATTTCAGACACGATTTTGTAATTGTTTTGAATAAATAGGTATACGAATGAATTAGAATGTCCCATAGATATGTGTTCTTATTTATGTGCAGTAGTGGCGCCCCCCAGACGGCCGCGTCGCCTTAGGAAGTTCGTCCACATCAGGTCGCGCCCGGCGGAGGAGGTGAAGCGGGTCGCCGGGGAGAGGACTGAGTTAGAGTGTGTTGCGATGGGATATCCGTCGCCCTCTATATACTGGATGAGAAACGGCGAGACTGTGGAGGATGTGAGTTTGAACTTTTCTTTTTATTTGCTACAGTTACGGAATTCGCCGACGGCCCACCTGGTGTTAAGTGGTGCCCATAACAAGCAATACGACTTTGGTCTTCCCTTAATTAAGTAAGACGACCCCCAAGTCGCATCGTATACGCCTTTAACTATGGTACGTGAAGGAGGAATATTTCATGTGTCTCTAATTTCACCGGCAATTATACCTTGCAAATCGGAATAGGTAAGGTCGACTACCAAATAATGGAATATAATACTAAATATACTTATGGAATTTCGATTTTTCACTCACTATATACATGATTAGGTATCTCCAGCTACCGGGAATTCTTGCGACATTAAGGTACCTAAATACGAGTATGTATAAAGACTAGTTTTTAAATACAATCACAATCTTTTAGACAACCAAATTTTTTTTTATTCTACCTTTGTTTCGTACTCCATAAAACAAACAGACATACTGCTGTTTTATTTAATTTTATTTTTCTAATTTAAGGAAATGATGAATAGGTTAAAAAAATGTGAGCCGTCACGGGACGCCTGGCAGATGTGAAACATCGACATTATTTTGTAAGAAACTAAGTACCCCATCACTAATAATGTTTATGATTTGTCGTAACCTTGAACGGACCAATCAGCGCTCATGCCGTGGCGACGCGTCGCCAAGCCAGAAATCGGTTTTACGTGCGGCTATAGATGTTTCACATCAATAAATATATGCTTAAAGCTAATTCAAAGATTACGTTCAAGCTTAATAATATGTACAAATTGTAGCCATCAGAAGATGTGAACGAGATCCTCCCAGCGGCGTCCGAGGGGATCGGGGAGGTTACTTCCAAGCTGGTGATTACCGGGTCAGATGCCGGCGCCGGCGTGGACGAGTACGCGTGCGTTGCTGAAGCGGGCGCCAAGCGAGACTCGGCCACCACCACTGTATACTCTGTGCACAGTAAGATAATAATGTTAGACATTACACACAGCGCCATTTACCCACAAACTACGCATAGCTTGTACTGTGGGTCGAAGCCATTTCGTTATAAATTCTATAGAAATAAAATTGAGAATCATTGGTTTTGCGGATTGGTAAGATGTGATGTTGCGTGTTCGCGCCCGCCTTTGGGGAGTTAGATCAGGGATATATCCCCAATCACTCTTACCCTTACTATGACGCTGGGAATGATTTTAACAATTGGTCGTTTGCTTCGTTAATTCCGTTCAATTCTAATAAGGCAAGAGCGGTAGAACTCTCGCCAAGTTCGTCCGGGGAAGTATGCTTGAGTTCTGCGGCCAAGCAGTAACGCATTCGCACGCATTTTCTTGGCAGTGTTCCGGTTTGAAGGGTGATAAAGTCTGGTGCACGTCATGATTCGACTGGATTGAAATTAAAAATACCACTGCACCACCACGCTCTCATAAAATATGATAAAATAACAACTTAAACCTGATTGACAATTCCGTAATGTCATAAATCGAGCCGTGACCGCCGACTTATCGTAAGCGAGAATTTTATCCAAATAGCATTTTTTGTTGCAAGTGATATTTTAACTATAACGGACAAGGTGTTGTCGAGATTTCCCGCCAAAATGACGATATTTCGAATGCAAACTTTATCGTTAGCACGCCATTTTGTCATATTTTATTTTAAAATATCACTTGTAGCAAGTCTACGGCTCGAAATGCAACCTTCTTTTCTATAATTTCAGCGGACGACGAAGAGGAAGGTCTGTTGGCTGTTCAGAAACTGTTTCTGCCGGCGAACCCGATCATCACGTACTCCTATAACAGCCTCTTCCAAGACATAGGCAGCACTGTTCTACTGCCGTGCCGAGTGCACAGCCAGTCCGAGACACAAGTGTTCTGGGAAGACCGGAACGAGAGACTCGTCTATTCTAACTCCAGAATGAGGGTAAGTCACGTTGGAGTCGTTAAGCTATTAAGTAACGGTACCAGATTATGTACAGATTTATGTTATGGGGTCTAAGCTGTACCCACTGAGTATAACAACCTCTAGTTAAGAACTGAAGAGCGAAGACGCACCGCATCACACATTGTCAAGTTGTCACTGAGACAAGTAAAGCTTAGGTGATTAATAAACAAGTACAACGTAATTTCCCTGCACTTTCAGTAAAAGTAGCAATTTTCTTTGCATAAAGCTCGTTCAATTATATATTATCATCTGTAAAAATCAGTAGTTACGACATAAAATCAATAAAAACAAACACAATAGGGTAATATTTTCTTAATAGAACATTTTCCCAAAGTTGGATCTGTTTTCCAAACTTTCGTCCAGCAACATGTAATGAAAATTTGATCCTTGAAATTAACTGCTTTAATAGAATAAAAGTGACATTTCTCTTCAATTTACGGAAGGTGATCTTAAAGATGTTACAATCTTAAGTAGTTTAGTCGATTTGTACCCATATTCATTGGTATGCAAAGAGCCTGCTCAAATTAATACAGCAAAACATATGTAAGTTTGCTCTGATGGACATATATTTTATTAACAACCCATGGTTTATATATAATTTATAATAATATAATTACACATTATTCTAGAATTTTATTCAATAAATGACTTTTAATAAAAAATAAAAATAAAATGAGGGTGTTGATATGTACATATTTAAAAAGTATTTAAGTATTTTATTAAGTTTTTAAGTATTTTTATTAAGTTGTCTGTATCCCATGACACAAGCTATGCTTAGCTTACTATGGGGTTAGATGGCGCTGTGTGAAATGTCCACCAATATGAAAAATATTAATAAAAAAATCAAAAGTTTTTTCTTTTTTATGGTTGATTAGAAGCCATCTCTACGTCAGCGCTGACCCGCATCATTTGTATTGCACCCACAGATATTGCCGTCTGGTGACCTGCTGATCAACGGGTTGCGGTGGTCGGACATGGGCAATTTCACGTGCATAGCCAAAAACCTGTACGGGAAAGATGTCGCCGTCACTTTCGTGTATCCAACCAAACATTGAATGGATGAGTTTTTCGTAAGTTTGGTTCCAGAGCAAGTAAATTGTTTGGTTCTACGGCAAGTAAATCGTTTGGTTCTACAGCAAGTAAATCGTTTGGTTCTACAGCTGGTAATCGTTTGGTTCTACACCACACAAAAAAATAGTTTTTGTTATCGTTCCGTGGCTTCACCGGCTCTGTCGGAAGACCAGCGTTAGTTGCCCTGTTTGAGACCTTTTAGTGACAAATAGGCTTTTTCAAAATTGTTTAAAATATATTTATAAATGATTAATGTTCGTTAGGTAGTTGTCTTTTGTTTATGTTCTGTGTGAGCTTAGTTCTACAAATAAAATATATTTCTTTCTTTCTAAAGGAGGGTATGTTTTCTTTTGTCACTACAGAGTCAATTTTTAACAAATAACTTATTTCAGATGACAAATATACTGGACAACGAGACCCGCCGCCGATTCAGTTAATACGTTTTCTGAATTAAAATTATTTTAGCGAATAAGATTAAGTACTTAGTTGAGTCCTAGTCAGTTGCATTTTAGAATATATTTTATTTGTGTGTTTATTATATACTTAACATTAATTTTTATATAGTTGTTAGTCAATCTAATAACCGATATATTTTGTGGGAATAAATAAATATTTAATTTTTTTTCTGTTTAATTATAAGATCTCTGTGATTTATAATAAATGTGAGTTTTATGAATGGTAACGAGGATTTATTTTTATTAATTTATTAAAACCAGGCAACACAGTAGTAATATTATAAACACTATACTAAACTACATACAATATTTTTTTATACAGGTGTCCGGTAATGAATGGATAACCTTGAAATGGGTCTTAGTAGAACTATTGGGCATTCGGAAAAAAATATCAAATAAAAAAAAAGTAGTATAAAAAATATCAAAAATATAAAACATAACAAAACAAATAAAAACAAAAAACAAAACTTCGATATTATTAAAAAAATACATATCTTTGATACTACTTGTTTTTTTTTCCGAATGCCCAATAGTTCTATAAGACCCATTTCAAGGTTATCCATCCATTACCGGACATCCTGTATATCTCACATTTCAAATCCATTGAATGTGTATTTCTCGTACACAATTATTAACTTATGGAAGACCTAATTGGTTGATAACCTAATAAAACCAAATCTGTTATCACAGGCTCGGCTGTTGCCTGTAAAGTTTTGACATATGCTAGTATTAAGATTTTTTTGTATTTATTTTTTATTTCGAAAACAACTTGATTTTGAAAGGAGCCTCTTTGTGGCACACTTAAAATTCTATTGAACCAGTGACTTGACTAGTCTCTTCTTATGTACAATTTTAATTTCCTTATTTTTTTTTTTAAGAATTGTATTTTTTATACCAGCTCTTACGTAGCACTCGGTACATAACCCTACTCTCAAACCGAACGTCGCTGCTTCAAATCTCTACACGCACCAAACAGTTTAAAATCTGAGATATATGTTTCATCTACCAGATTCTTAAAACTATGAAGGTAAAGGCCCAAATGGACTAGAACCAAACAATCAGTGATATGTGTCACTTGGACGAAAGGAGCCTATTTGGGGAGTACTCTAATATATGACCCCCAAAATGGCTCGAGAGAGATGAAGAGTAGCACATACCACCTGACAACACATTAATATTTGCCGAGTTCTCGCGCCTAAGTTCAGATATAACGGTTAAGTTATACGCCGGTTAAACTTAACCTTTGGAAATGTTAGGCGGTCATGCTGCGTGCTTTCGGAACAATAAGCCTATGGAGATTTTACAGTAAAAATGTTTAGAAAATATTGACATGGCTAGTTGGTGGTAATTCGTTCCTGATGGTTGGCGGTTCAAATTCGGGTTGCACCACTGAGTAACTAGAAAAACATGTTAATAATGGCACTCGACGGGGAATTAGGCGCAATATAATGTTACGCGGTCTTCCCATTGCTAAGTAGGGGAGGAGAGAAGGAACTCGTGATGCATTTTTGTTATGGGTATAGGTAATCGCTTAACATAAGGTGGGCCATCATACTCATCTATTTTTGATATAATAATAATAAATACATATTTGTGGATATTTCACACAGCGCCATCTAGCCCCAAAGTAAGCTAAGCATAGCTTGTATCATGGGAACCAGACAACTGATACACTTTTATCTGTACATATAATACATATTAACACACAGACAAAAAAATATCTATGTTCGTCACATAAATGTTTGTTCCTACCACCTGAGCTGTGAGGCCAGTCATTTATTTTTCCTAAAAACATAGATTTATTATATATCCAAGTTCTATCTGAATTTATTTAAATAACTAAACACATGGGTTTTTCTTCTTAAACCGTAGCATTCGCCATAATGTGAGGGTTAAAGGCGCGCCTTGCTTCCTTCCTACATTTGCATTTATTCATATTCCCAATGATAGATAGATACCAAGAGTTATCTCAATATTGTCCCTATTTCAAATTAACTTACATACAAACATAAAATCACTCCTTTTTCCTAGAAGGGTAAGCAGAGATTCTTTTCCACCTCTCCTTCTTCGAATCACCATTTCTGTAGAACCAGTGCAGTGAATTTAATCTAGATCTAGATAGCGCTGCATTATTAGATTTTTTAATCTAGTATTCTATCTATTCTAGTAATTCTAGCTATAAGTTTTCGTCTAGTGTTGCGAGATCTACAGTGCGGTGTCAACATTGGAAAGGGTATTATCAAAAATGGTCCGTTCCCTTTCAAACCGAAGGACCAATCGGACTGAATAGCGATGTAGTCATTAGAGCGGTGATCTGCACTGACCTTTACGAAAGGGAACGTGATGATGCGGACCTAGTTAGCGTAATTATATCATGTTTGTGCGTTTAACGAGAACATATCAAAATATTTTTTCTATAATATATTGGTGGATATTTCACACAGCGCCATCTAGCCCCAAACTAAGCTAAGCATAGCTTGTACTATGGGAACCAGATGACTAACAGAATACATACTTTTTTTTGTAACTCCCATATAAGTAAATTATAACACCCTGACACAGATACAAACATCAATGATCGTCACACAAATGTTTGTCCTGGGTGGGAATCGAACTCACGAGCTACAGCTACCTTTCGTGCAAAAAGTTGCCTTCTTTTGCACTTTGGACTAAGCTTGTCACATATCTTGGATTTTTGTTTAGAACTTACCATGTCGCGTCCGCGCTTTCAAACACAACATCATACCTAAATGCACTAATCTGCATCTTAAGTTCGTTGCACTCAAATTAATTAATTTGGTAATGAGTAGTTAATGAATTATTTAATGCACTCAACCACATACGTCTCGTGGAGATTAAGACAAAAATCAGTTAATATATAAAAAAGCTAATTGATTTTCTGTTAAAAAACATTTAATTACTAATTAGCAAATTAATTTCTTATAATAAGTAATATTTTCGGAATTAATTACTTCTAGTGGAACAAATCAGTATAATTCTTCAAGCCAATGTGATGAGGCTTTTTGTTCAAGTTATGTAACAAGCTGATGACCCACCCAGTGTTAAGTGGTAACCACTCCTCATAACAAGCAAAACAACTTGACTCCTCCCCTACTTAGTTACGACTAGACTCAAGTCACCCGTATCTCTGAGACGTAACGGGAGAAAGCCTCATGTGCCTGTAATTTCACCGGCAACCACACCTTTCAAACTGGACAACAGCAAAGCTATTGTATCACAGCTTGGCGACAGAATAGGTATGATTGCAGTACTTCCCCAGACGAATTTGGTGTTAGTTCTACTGCTGCTTAATGAGGCTGTGGTATAGCACAAATACATTTTTCAAGCTAAAAACTAATCGGTCACTCCGTGGGTTTGAACCCGCGATCTCCGTATTAGAAGTCGTGGTCTGTACCCGGGGCACTACGCTATCAATCATTCGCCATCTGACGCGCACTATGACACTATGCGGACGTCATCACTTCACTTCACTTGACTTGGCACATTACAGTGTCCGTGAACTTACACCGAATTCGGTAGAGTACCCTCATACTGCTAAATAAGGTGCGACAAAAAGGTATTATAAGAAAACATAATTATTTTGAATGCTGTTCAGATTAAAAAGGGAGTGTTTAGTTGCAAAATAATAAACAAGTTTCATAATTTGTAATGATAAAATAAATGTTGGTGGACATTTCACACAGCGCCATCTAGACTAGTAAGCTAAATATAGCTTTAGGTATCATGGGAACCAGACAACTGATATAATACTAAGACATTGATGATTTTTTCAGTCTATTTAGTTGCAGATTTAAATAAATAATAAATAATATTGCTGGAAAATTCACACAGCACCATTAACCTTGGGGTTAATGCTTAGTTTGGACTAAGCATAGCTTGTACTATGGGAACCAGACAACTGAAAGCATACTTATATACTTTTTTGTAAATACATACATATTAACCCAGACACAGAACAAACATTTATATTCGTCATACAAATGTATGTCCTGGGTGGAAATCGAAACCACGACCTACAGCGCAGAAGGCACAGTTATTACCAACTGAGCTGTGAGGCCTGTCAAAAATGCTTTAATTTATTAGTGACAATTATCCTAAATTAATGTTTTAAATGCAGTATGTATATTAGTTTGCCCTGTTACATAGCAACGGAAACGACGCGATTTCTACGTAAATAAATGTATGGGAAAATGTATGTGGATACTTTATGTATCTGAAGCGAACTACGCACAATTTTGAAACAAACTAGAGTCAGTTACGGGCGCATACATTGCGACTTGGGTCTTGTACCAAGGGAAGACCTAAGTCGTATTGCTTGTTATGGGCAGAGGTTACCATTTAACCAGGTGGCCATCTGCTCGTTCTGTCACTTTCTTCATTTTCTTGCCGTTGTCCCAAGGGTCTTTAGGTGGAGTCGGCACAACACGTATTTTCCTTTCATTTCTCCGTCACACGTCATCTCAGCACTCACTCCTTTCTTACTCATATCGTCTTTCACGCATCTAATCCATCACTTTCTCGAATAAAAACTATAATAAATAAAATAAAAGACGTGTGGCACTCGGAGACTGCCGCGGTAAAGCTATTGCGCGTGATATTTCAAAAAGTCATTAAAAGTTCTGGTATTTATCGATAGATGGAACTAAAAAGTATCACCGCTGTGCCGGTCGGAGTGGGGGGTGTTAGGTTTTTTTGTTACGGAATTTCTGGATTCGGTCTCCACGCTCAAGGCCCGCGATAGAAGCTATGCAATAGCTTAAAAAAACTGCACATTTTTCAAGCGTAGGTCTAACCGACTTGATGATCCAAATTTGACACATCTGTTTATCTGAGCGTCCAAGGTGCAACCTATCACGAAGTTCTGTCTCCATCTACTTAGCGACCTCACAAAATACATTAGGTACTAGGTACTGGTACCCACAGCGGGTACCCACGGTACAGGAATGTGGTTAAAATTATACGCGTCTGTACACGGATTTGGTTATCGTGTGATTAATTTGTAGTTCCTTGGAAGTTTGTTTTGAAATTTCCTTCATGTTGTTTGCATCGGATTTATAATGATATTACCGGGTAGTAAGTAGTGTTTGGGGGGTAATTTAAAGTTATATAATTATATTACCTATAATGAATATGAGGAAAAAACCTATATATGATTTTTTTAGATTTTGTTGGTTAGTATTTGGTTGGTGTGAAATTTCTGACAATATTTATTTATTTTCACATTGATAGATACATTAAAACAGTAAAAAAAAATTTGTCCACCAACATTATTTATTTATTATTTATTTACACCAGACAACAAAAATTTTTTTTTTTTTAATAATAGTATATTAACACTCAGACACAGAACAAACTTCTATGTTCGTCACACAAATGTATGTCCTGGGTGGGAATCGAAACCACGACCTACAGCGCAGAAGGCACAGTTATTAACAACTGAGCTGTGAGGCCTTGAACTGGTATATAGAGAGATAGCAGAACACAATACTAGTATTAGTAGCCTAGAAAAAAATCTAGAATTGTAACGTATGAATCCTTCCTATTAGTTCTAATCTCGACTGCTTCGCCCACAATACAGCCATGAACTATTTATAAAAAGATATTATCGCGCCATTAAAAAAACTAATAATTTGTTCCGCGACCTTTCTGCGGCAAATTACATGGTAGTGCGCGGTTACATGGTAATTACACCGGCAGGTTCAAGGTGTGAAACTTGATTTTGAGCGATCCCTCATTAGTGCAATCAATTATGGGTAGTTCCTTGCTCTAATGATGACAGACTAATATAACAATTTTGATATAAAAATTGTACATCTAAATTAATCAAAAATAAATCTATATAAATTATTAAATTGTATATATGCGATGGTCAAATCGTGAAAGAGAATTTTAAAAAACCTGGTCCACCTTTTATCTTACTTATGTGACATAAAATATGTTTAATTATCTTCCAAACCAGACAATCAATATATTATGAAAGTAAACTATTATATAAGTATTACTATTACTATACTATTATAAGTATTTAATATAAATTATTTTCAGGAGGAAAAGGTTATAAGCAAATTCTTGTGTACAGGTTTTTTTTCTTGTGTACGCCATCTTTAAAGGCAGTAGAGATAAAAACTCATTACTGTATTGACTTATATAGAGAAAAAATTATCAAATTTAATTAAAAATAAAGAATAATATTGGTGGACACAGCGCCATCTTGCTCCAAACTAAACATTCCTTGCCCTATGAGAATCAGACAACTGATATAATACTTATATACATTTAATTAAGGCATGATATACATGATGAAATATTTAATCGATACTATAAAGCGTGGTGGTACAGTGTAAAGGTCCCGACTTTCGATCCGGAGGTAGCTGGGTCAAATCCTGCCGTGCAGCAATGAGTTTTTTCACATGATATATATAGTTACATACCATTCCTATTTCCCCCGCTGGATGATTTCAATTACCCCATAGCAATGTTTTTATTTTCACTCAAATTTCTAATAAAACGTTGACTTTTAAGATTGATATTCTCATTAATAAGTTTATGGATAAGCTAAGTTTTAGTTGTTATAAAAGTCGATAATATCCGAGACGTTTTTCTATTATTTTTGAGAGTTTGAAGTTAAGTGTTCCCAATTCCCCCACTCCCCTAAGCGAGTAAAGCGAGCAACATCGCGTACTCAAAAGGGTAAAGGAAAACACCGAGAGGAAACTGACATGTCATAAAACTAAAACTTTGAAGACGAAAGGAGCCTCTTTGAGGCTCATTTTAATCCTTTGGCTAAAAGGTTTGACGAGCTGACATGATTAGTAGTCATAGTAGCAGTAATCAATACTTATTGCAAATCTTGAGTTTAATTATATTTCTAGATACATACTTCTATAATACAAGCTAACATGACTTATAATTAACAAAATAGGCCCCCGCTCATAACTTAGCATCAAGTTATCATCCTAGTTATAAGTAATTAATGGTTAATTTGAATTGATAAATGATTAATGTTCAGTGTTTACTTTGTTATTTATGGGTTAGTGAGTAGGCCTGCCTTGACTCACTGTACCATTCGGCCAGAACTTGTGCCTAGTACATTGGAGGAAGTACTGCCTCTATACCATTCTGCGCCGCCAAGCAATATATTATCTTCCCCATGGAGGGTCGGATAGGGTTTGAACAGGCGTCAAACATATCGATAAGTACGCGTGACCTTATGTTTTGAATATTGACGTTTCCAAGCCATTTCTTTATGAATTCTATGGAAATAAAGTTTTTGACTTTGACTTTGACTTTGACATTACTTGGACATTTGTTTCAATTTAGTTTAGTTATGTTATGGGCAGATGTCATTTCTTATATTCTTAACGCTAGGTACTAAAATCCCTATCTTTCAAATCACTTGCACAGACGGAGCCTGTTCGAGGCGCATTTTAAATCCTCACCGCACTGGAGGCAGTGTTACGACGCAGTAGGATGTAATGTGAGTCGTAGAACTTCCTGGTGAACGTGGCTTATGGATCTTCGGACCCGTCTTTGCGTTCCATCGGGCAATAGTCAAACTTAAGGCCGAATAAACAATAACATTGCATTACGCAGTATCTTTATTATGTCCTTCTCTCACGCAGCGTCCATTCTTTGCTTGTAAATAGTTTAACGACCAAGTAATTAAGGGCCACTCTGTCCTGGTTCCGGAGGTGGAGCCAGGAGTAGAGGCTAGTATAAATAATCAAATAATGGTGGGCATCACACAACGCCATCTAGCACCAAACTAAGGGTAGCTTGTACTATGGGAACCAGACAACTGATAGAATACACATATGTTTTTTTTTTTTTTAACACACACTAAAAAATAACAGTGTTCAAAAATACAGAATAAAAACATCTTCTCTAGTCAAGAGAGTCTAGACAAGACTGTTTTTTTCTGTAAATATGAGTATAACAGTAGTCCTAGCCGTGCTAAGCAGGCACGGCCTGCTTTTTTATCCCTTGCTATTGGCCCGTCACGGCTTCGCACGGGTAACATAATGTATGTACGGCTAGTATTCATCTTTATCATAATAAACAACCTAATATAGTTTCCTACAATCATTTTTACATTCGTAACTGAAGTTTCGGAGATGACCTCCTACGTACAAACTTACAAACTTTATCTCTTTGTAATAATAGTGTAGATTATTATTATTGTGTAGACAAAACATATTCGCATGCAAAATGTTAATTATTGTAATACACCGCATTATCTATATCGGTAATATTGTGTTATCTATATATATAATACAAAATTATTTTAACGGGTGGCTGGCTGTTTGGGATGAAATTATTTTGACTGGCCTCACAATTCAGTCGCTAGTTAGCCTTCTGTGTTGCAGGTCGTGGATTCGATTCTTACCCAGGACACAGAATTGTATGACGAATATTATTATATTTATAAAAAAAGTATAAACGTATTATATCAGTTGTATGGTTCCCATGATACAAGCTATAAACTTAGCTTAATTTGGGACTAGATGGCGCTGTGTGAAATGTCCGCCAATATGTTACAAAAAGTAAATCTGGCATGAATCCTGACATTTTGATAAAGGGTTCATTAGGAATGTGGAATGAATCGGAATGCATAACAATAGTGCGTGCTATTGTCTGCGCCTATCTGCGACTCACAAACGGGAAATTTCGTAACCGGCCTTATATACGTGTTAGATATACCCGATTGTTACATACAGTTTTCGAAAAAAAACTGTGAAATTTCACTTTTATTTAAACGGTATCGAAGAAGATATATAAAGAGCACGAAACGCTTTGAAAAATCCACGTATTTTTGACACTTAAAGGGAAAAACGAAACGTTTTTTTTTCGTTAAAACGAAAATAACGAATCGCGCGTTACCCGTTAAAAAATGTTTACACGAACAAAAATTGTGTGTCATTTCCGACGCGTGACTGGGGTTACACTCGTATGTTCTTAAAAACATAACGCATTTTGTTAACGCTCGAATTTACTAACATAAAAATGACAATTTCTTACATTTAAAATGGTTCCATGGTCTATGGTTTTGCAACTGTTCAGACCCTTACCTAACGCCGTGCCGAAATAATTTCCCTTGGAAGACTTTTCAAGGTATTTGAAAGGAAATGATGGCAATAGGAACTGGTTACCATCACCACACGGTAAAAGCCATCACCCAATTTCCATATGCCAAACAAAATTGGAGTCAAGGTCGAAAAAAGCTATTGTTTTTTGTGTGTTCGTCTGTCTAACAATGGGGAGAAGACGTTTGTAAATGCTACAATTGTGTTGTTGTGAAATGGAGCTCGGAGTTTAATTGGTGAAGGGTTGATTTATCCTCTGCACAGTAATGTCTCTATTTATAATAATAATAATAATAATAATAATGGTGGACATTTCACACAGCGCCATCTAGCCCCAAAGTAAGCTAAGCATAGCTTGTATCATGGGAACCAGACAGTTAATATACATACTTATATACTTTTCTTTAGTAAATACATACATATAATACATATTAACACCCAGACACAGAACAAACATCAATGTTACAAATGTCACATAAATGTTTGTCCTGAGTGGGGATCGAACCCACGACCTACAGCGCAGAAGGTAGGGTTACTAACCAACTGAGCTATGAGGCCAGTCTCTATTTTCAAGCATAACCTCCAATTTTTGCCAATAAATGTTTTATCAGGAGTAGAACTCACGCCAAGTTCGTCCGAGGGAGTACTGCCACCATGCCCATTTCTGCCGCCAAGCAGTAACGCGTTCGCGTTACTGTGTTCCGGTTTGAAAGGTGTGGTTGCCGGTGAAATTACAGGCACACGAGACATTCCACCTACACGTCTCAGAGTTACGGGCGCATAGGTTGTGACTTGGGTCTTGTCGTACCTAGAAGGGGAGGACCTAAGTCGCATCGGTTGTTATGTTTATGTGATACATTTACGGAACGAGCCGACGGCCCACCTGGTGTTAAGTGGTTTCTACCCATGTTTGTTCTGTGTCTGGGTGTTGATATGTAAATTGACTGCTTCAGCTGAGATGGTTAAGTTACATTACATCATCACACAATTTTTGTCCTGGGTGGGAAGTGAACCCACGACCTACAGCGCAGAAGGCAGAGTTACTAACTGAACTGTGAGGCCAGTCAATATTTTTAATAATAGTTAACATTTATTTCAAGCGACGACTCATAAATGACAATTTACAATAATTTTACAACTAAACTAAAATTAATATTAATATAAATAAATAATAATTTTAATAGTAATAGTTTTCATTAAATTTGGATCTTTTAAAGTTATTTACAAATGAATTGTCTAGGCTATACTAGAATCCTAGATCATACAGATGCGACCTAGCTGGTCAGGGCCGCGAGACATTGTCAAACCTTATGCGTACAACACAGATGCCTACGTATTACGATATATTAAAATCCCCCGCCACGTTTTCCTGTCTGTCTGTTTGTAAATATGTATTGGTTGATCTCAGAAACTAATTTGAGGAATTTAATGCGGTGTTCTATTGTAGACTGCTTTTGGAAGTTTTATATACAGGGTGTCCGGTAATGAATGGATAACCTTGAAATGGGTCTTAGTAGAACTATTGGGCATTCGGAAAAAAATATCAAATAAGAAAAAAACCAAGTAGTATAAAAAAAAAATTAAAAAAAAAACAAAACATCGATATTATTTTAAAAATACATATCTTTGATACTACTTGGTTTTTTTTTTATTTGATATTTTTTTCCGAATGCCCAATAGTTCTACTAAGACCCATTTCAAGGTTATCCATTCATTACCGGACACCCTGTATATAGTTTAGAAGTTGTCCGGCCATAGATACAAGCATAGCTTGGGTTATGGAAACCAGACAACTGATACTTATATACATTGTAAATAAATGAATTATTAACACCCCGACACAGAGCAAACCCTATGTTCGTTACAAAAATGGTTGTCCTGGGTGGGAATCGAACCCACGAGCTACAGCGCAGAAGGCAGGGTTACTACCAACTGAGTTGTGTGCGAGGCCAGTCATATATACAACAAAAGTATATAGTACATTAATATATGTCTGTGTGTATTAATATATGTGTATAAATGTCATTACTCCTATTTTGTGTCTGTAAAGTATACAATCTTTTAGTCATCAAGTTGAGAAGCATTCTGAGAATACGTTTTAGATCAGTGAGCCTTGGGTCTTGTTATACCTAAGTAGGGGACGACCCAAGACGTATTCCTTAACATCATATGTGTCATCATTAAATCCCTAACATTTTCGCATTAAAAAATGATTTCTTCCAATTTTCTCACCAAATTTTCATTATCCAAGCGAAATTGACATTGTACCTTCAGATTAAAAGTTGGGGTTTATACCACTCGTCCACCACGCTCACAGTCTTAATAAATTGAATGTACTGCAAACCAAGTCGCGGGCTATATCTAGCAAGATAACAAAACATAGTCCCACGCACAAATCAGCTGCGTTGTGTCGCGGCCCATCTATGTAGGGTATCTTACATAGAGTAGCCAACGTTCATATTGTGAGAAGGGACACGGTCTGACTGCTGTGTAATTAAGTATTTATTATATGTAAATGAATAAATGAATAGAGAGCGTGGTGGTAATGACCCTGAGTTTCAATCCGGAGGTCGCCGGTTCAAAATCCAACGTGCACTTATAAGTTTTTTCAGTTGAAAGATTTATGTGCGCAATACCACGTTCTCAAAACTGTGAAGGAAAACATTTTGAGGAAACCGACATTTCCTAGAACTAATAATTCGAAGACATGTGTCGAGTGCACGAAAAGAGCCTCTTTGAGGCGCACTTACAATCCTTTCAATTCCTCGAATAGATAGAATAAATAAATATTGATGGACATTTCACACAGCGCCATCTAGCCCCAAAAGAAGCTAAGCATACCTATCATGGGAACCAGACAGCTGATATGAATACTTATGTACTTTTTTCTAAATATATATTAACACAGACACAGAACAAACATCGATATTCGTCACACAAATATTTGTCCCAGGTGGGAATTGAACCGACGACCTAGAGCGTAGAAAGCAAAGTTACTACCATCTGGGCTGTGAGGCCTGTCAATATTTATATTTGGTTTAAATTAAATATATCTTATACAATACATTGAAAGATGGATGTGTGTATTCTTTGTCGTCATGACTCCTGCCTTTTATGTTTTATGACATTTGTAACGGTACGCGAATGCAGCCGTGAACGACTACGCACCGCCCGCCCGCCGCCACATACAGACATACAGACAGAACAAAACATTAGATTATATTGTTAATTCTTGTTTATTTTATGACTTGTATGAGCAGATATTCCACGTAAAATTAAGAATACTAATGAATATGAATAAATAGGGTTCCATTGCCTGCCTACAAAGCTATTTATATTGGTTACAACGATAGACTATAAATATTTCTTCACATTTTTATTTTTTTATGTGATACAGTTACGGAACGAGCCGACGGCCCACCTGGTGTTAAGTGGTAATCTCTGCCCATAACAACCGATGCGACTTGGTTCCTCCCTTACTAGGTACGACAAGACCCAAGTCGCATCGTATGCGCCCGTAACTCTGAGACGTGTAGGTGGAATGTCTCGTGTGCCTTTAATTTCACCGGCAACCACACCTATCAAACCGGAACACAGTAACGCGAACGCGTTACTGCTTGGCGGCAGAAATGGGCATGGTGGCAGTACTTCCCCGGACGAACTTGGCGAGAGTTCTACTGCTCTTAAACTGCTACATATTGACAATAGTTATATCATGTTAACCTTTATCGCCTGAGACACAGGATTTCCTAGTTCAGGCATAGTGTAATTAGTACCTTCTATTAGATACTTACTCACTATATTAATTTTAGCATGAGTTCAATGAATAAAGATTTATTATTATTATTATTATCTGCCTTCCATCCTTACATATATTTTAAATCCACACAAAAAAGCCTCAGGTGTCTCTTTATGTGGACTTCGGTGCCACAAATGCATACCAAAAGCCCGGGATAGAACCGAGAAACCAAATTTATTGGTTATATAATAAAACAGCATGGTGTATAGTTTAATTGCATTATTATTATTTTTTGTAATATACAATTTTGTTTGTTATTATTTTTTGGTACCTTAGGTTCTGAATATAATTGACGTTTCCAAGCCATTTCTTTATGAATTCTATGGAAATAAAGTTTCAATTTTGACTTAATTTGCCGACGTTATTAAAATGCGTGTACTCCCGAGGTCGAACAGACAGACAGAATACAATATTTTATTAGTGAACATCTAATATAATACTGTTATATCGTATGAGAGTTATAAAGCAAGGTTTACTTGTAATAAGGCTATTTAGGTGTTAGTTCAAGTAAATTTAATGCCTATGTACAGCGTAGACAATTGTTTATGGATTTAAATTGATGATATTGCCATTAATTTGGCCATAAAAATATGTAGATGAGTAGAAAGGACCTCAGCGTAACTGAAGGCCGTCCGTTCGAATCCTAATTAGCAAAAGGGCAACTATAAGTTTAATAAGTAATCAAAAAGAACACTTCAAAATCAGCAAAATTAATCGGGTTTTGTATCCGAACTAAACATTTTCCTAGTATTATATACCTTATTAATTAATTCGTAAGTGTTTTACACAGTCAGTTTAAAATTCAAAAATAAATATTTGCATGGTCTGTGTCTCTCGCTAATGGGAGCCAGCCAAGTATTATTATATGCCTCATTAAGACGCATTTTAATCCATTCAGCGCATTTTTCGAGAGAGCCAGACCATTATATATGATTGGCCTCTCAATTGGTAGTGACTCTATATTCTGTACGTCGTTCGATTCCCAGCCAGGACAAACTCTATATGTGATGAACAGATGTTTGTTATGCGTATTCTATGCTGTTTGGATCCCATAGCACAAGCTAAAGTTTGGGGCTAGATGGCGCTGTGTGAAATAACCAAAAAATTACTTTATTTTTATATTATTTATTATTATTGTTATTCATAATAGTACAATGGGTGAAGTCTTCTGGTATAAATTTGAGTCAAGATGAATATCTTTAGTGTTATATATTAGTGGAGTTATGTGGTACCATTATTTTTACTGGATATGGTTTTGTACAAACGATGTTTATGGTCCAAAATTTTTATGAACTGCTGGAGTAGTGCATAATTTTATGAGAGTAAACAACAGATTAATGTGTTAAAGTTGTGTCAAAAATATGTGATTGTTAACTTAAGTATTGGCCATCTTGTGAAACAGGTATCATTGAAGCTGTAATAGAACGGACGTTACCTAACAAGATCTCATAAGAATATTTACTTATTTATCGGGCGTGAATAGCGAGACCTATTCTCAACTAAGTACGAGATATCTCGCACGTTTGTTTTTATTAAAACGACATAATTAATAGAAATAATACAATATCCTGCCCGATTGAATACTCCCGATTTTCACACACGTTTTCAACCCGAGAATATTGTATTATTACTGCCACCATACCCATTTCTGCCGCCAAGCAAGCGTTTGTTTTGCTCTTTACCAAGGATACGTGTTACTTTGTTCTTGTTTGAAAGGTGTAGTTGTCGGTGAAATTACAGGCATATGCGATATTCCACCTTCACGTCTCAGAGTTACAGGCTCATACTATGCGAACTGGGTCTTATTGTAGGTAGGGGAAGACTCAAGTCGGATAGCTTGTTATGGGCAGAGGTTACCACTTAACACCATGTAGGCCTTGGTATAATACACTCAGACATGTTCCATGATAGTGATAGATGGTTGTTGGCCTTAATTGGCCTCACAACTCAGTTGGTAGTAACTCTGCCTTCTGAGCTGTAGGTCGTGGGTTCGATTCCCACCTAAGACAAACATTTGTGTTAATATAGGTGTTTGTTCTGTGTTTGGGTGTTATATGTACTATATGCATGTGTTTACAAAAAATGTATATATGTCTTCTATCTGTCATCAGATTCTCATAGCTATGTTTAATTTGAGGCTAGATGACGATGTGTCAAATGTCAGTCAATATTTATTTAATTTATTCATCAATAACCCGATAGTCAAGACAAATCTTATACCGACAAATTTCCAGTAAATCTAGTGTGGTATATATGTGATATATGTGTAAGATGACATGTCACCAGCCGAGAATAGGCCCCTGATCCATTTTTAATGAGACTTTCACTTTTTGAACAAATTCAGTTCCTCAGTACCGTAAGTAGTCATGTGGTCATTTTAAGGCAGTGTTAATTTTTACGAGTGGTTGTATGATTTTTATTGTGTTTCTCAAAACATGAATTTTAAATTTCGGTTTATTAGCATTTGTAGATGATTACGAAAATTACGCGTCTACCGTGTCCGGTGATTACAGTAGCCTAAATGACTGACCTCACAACTCAGTTGGTAGTAACCCTGTCTATGCTGTAGATCGTGGTTTCGATTCCCACCCAGGACAAACATTTGTTTGACGAATATATGTTTGTTCTGTGTCTGCGTGTCTCTATGTATATGTATTTATTTACAAAAAGTATATAAGTACTATATCAATTGTCTGGTTCTCATGATACAAGCTATGCTTAGTTTACTTTGGGGCTAGATGGCGCTGGCCTCACAGCTCGGTATCTAAGATATGTATTGAAAAAAAAACTAGCCTCAAATGTACCTAAGTATCTATGTATAACACTTAACTTTGACCTCGTATGTACAAACAAACATTACCTTTATTTATGACAAATCGGATCAGATACATCAACGCAATCAAGATAAGTATTATCATAAAATAAAAATACTACTTGAGTACAGAACAATCACTTTGCGTACTATTTACTCTTCTACGGACTGTTGGCAATCGAAATTAATCCGAAAGTCGACGTCAGAAAGCTTAGTTCCGCTTGGCAAAATTTAAAGTTAAAATCCAAGGTTCTGGTAATTGGATGATATTTAAACTGAATCTAAATTCTAAGGCATAAAGCTCAAATTCGCTTTGAATTCGTTTTAGTGACAATAGCCATTCATTATGCCGCACATTTATAAGAATTGAAGTATGTATGACAAAATTGTAGACTAGGAGCTTACGACTTAATGGTAACCACATCTGGGATTAAAAATTTGAAAAATAATTTTTGAGAAGCTCGTAATATTTGTAATGTATTTGTATCCAAACTCATTCAATTATTTAGTATTCTGAATATGTTATTTACTAAAGTGCAAAGAAAAGAGTTGGTTTTGTTTGTTATTACGAACAACAATAAACATACATTTCAAAAATATTCTCCAAACAACATTAAATCACTAATTCACTTATGATATTGAAGAGTTCTTCTAAAAAATAAGGCACAGAAGCGAACGTACATTTATCTTAACATTGGTCCGATTGCCTGGATACTAACAAAATACAGGTCGAAGTATGCATGCATTCACTGGACTCATACCTCAGTTGGTTAGTAACCCTACCTTCTGCGCTGTAGATCGTGGGTTCGATCCCCACTCAGGACAAACATTTATGTGACATTTGTAACATTGATGTTTGTTCTGTGTCTGGGTGTTAATATGTATTATATATGTATTTACAAAAGAAAAGTATATAAGTATTATATCAGTTGTCTAGTTCCCATGATACAAGCTATGCTTAGCTTACTTCGGGGCTAGATGGCGCTATGTGAAACGTCCACCATTATTATTACATTATTAAATTTGTCGCTTCAAAACGCATTCACATTAAAATAACAGCCACCATCTCCTACACTGCAAAGTCAACAAAAGCGAAAGTAAGTACACTGATTTATAGTCATCAGATAGCCAATCTGATGATTAGCCGAAACTAACAACTCGGACCGGCCTTTGGCTAAATGGCTTCAGACTGTTATGGCAGGACCTCAGTTA
Organism: Chesias legatella; assembly: GCA_947359385.1. NCBI lineage: Eukaryota > Metazoa > Arthropoda > Insecta > Lepidoptera > Geometridae > Chesias > Chesias legatella. The sequence goes on from OX375765.1 coordinate 12,797,345, forward strand.
TGGGTATGAACTTTGGTACGCGGCGCGACTTTTTAAATTAGAGATCGTGATATGTCAGAATTCCATGTCCAAATCCAGGAATTTGGTTTGATTACGTCATCGTCAAGTCAAAATTCAATTTAAAGTCGATAAAACTTTATTTCCATAGAATTTATGAAAAATGTATGGAAATATCAACAATTAATATTCAAAATCAGATCAGATCACTACTTTTTTATCTTTTCTTAATTTGCTGATGTATTTATGATTTATTTTGATTATTATTATTATTATTATCATTATTGCTATGTAAATTTTCAATAATTCACCATTTTTTCCTTTCCTAGGGACATGTTTCTGTATCTGTGCGTACATACCAACTGTGACACAGGGAATCCTTGGAAATGTATGAATCAGTATATTAATTACTAAGCTAGTTTTTAGTGCAATATTAACATTACAATTTACCCAACTGTGGTCGAGGCAAATGAGAAATAAATGAGTTACGCGTAAATTGCGCTTTCTTGATTAACGTTGCTTCACGTCATGACCTGGATTTAGTTTTTTATGAAGAAAAATCCTGAGGACGAAACCCTTTTAATGTGTAAAATCAAAATTTTGGTTTATATGAATATTTTTTATATGCAAATAAATATTATAAACATTAGTCGACATTTCACGTCCCCATCTGTGTATCCAAAGAAGGTCTTATCGTATGATACGATTTCTTCCAGACTACGTAGTTTCAAACTATACCAAAACTAAAACTAAAATAAAAGTAACTTAAAACTAATTAATACAAGAACTATAATATTAACAACCAGACAGAAAAAATATCTGTATTCGACACACAACAGTTAGCCCTGGGTGGGAATCAAACCAGAAGACAGAATAACTACCAAATGAGCTGTAAGGCCAGTCAAAACATAATCTTAGGGCGGCCGCCTAGAGAGAACCGAGCATTACCGTGAAGAGACGTACTATGTCAACAAAACCTGCGGGTAAAACCGCGTGGTGCAGCTAGTAAGAATAAAGAAAGAAGGAAGAAAGAAAGAAAAACAATTATGGCAAAGAATAACATAAAATTAAAATTAAATTAAATTAAGACAAACATTTTTGACAAAATCTTCTTCGAGTCACCGGTTCTGTCGAACCAGTGTGGTGAAAGGATTGTAAGTGCGCCTCAAAGAGGCTCCTTTCGTGCACTCAACACATGTCTTCGAATTTTTAGTTCTAGGACATGTCGGTTTCCTCACGATGGTTTCCTTCACCGTTTTGAGAACGTGGTATTGCGCACATAAATCTTTCAATCGAAAAACTCATAGGTGCACGTCGGGATTTGAACCGGCGACCTCCGGATTGAAACTCGGGGGTCAGTACCGCTAGACCACCACGCCCTCGACAAAATCTTTGACAAAATGAGGTATTAAAAACATACTGAACTCTACACTATATTAACAATAGCTTGTCTAAACCTGCTATCATATTACTTATTGTTCCTACTCCAACCGGAAATACACCCACTATTAACGGGGTGATTATCTATATTATTATAATATTAACAAAACATCTCAACGATTTGTACATATTGTTCGTATGTGTGATAAATTACCGACAGACGTACAATTGGGTGTTAATTTATGGCAACTAGCTTTTGTGTGGATGATTGAACGAGATAATGCGAGATGCTGTATAGCCTTAAGCTATGTACGCATCTATAGAAGATTCATTAAAGAATACCCACGATTACTAATAACACATGTAATGTCCTTAAAAATAAATAAAGTAAAATGATAATTCAAGTAAGCGAACGTAAAGATAAAATCCTTATATATTTCTATAATTAGAAATGTTGACAAGGTCCATTAGCACATTTGAAGCGATATTTATTGCCAAGAAATAAAAAATAAAGGGTTTGCTGGAAGAGAACTCTTTGTAGGGTTAAGCTCGCCTTTGTACATGTATCACTTATGACTTTTTGTATATTTTATTTTCTGTGTACAATAAAGAAGAGTCAGTGAGTATATTATTTTAAAGATTAATTTCAAGTCCCTTATTTTTTGAGCAATATAGAAAACCAGGGTCTACATAACATTCTGCAATAATTCTCGATGACTTTTTAAGAGCAGTAGAACTCACGCCAAGCTCCACGGAAGTACTGCCACCATTCCCATTTCTGCCGTCAAGCATACGCATTCGCGTTACTGTGTTCCGGTTTGAAAGGTGTGGTTGCCGGTGAAATTACAGGCACGTGAGACATTTCACCGATACGGTCGCATACGAAGCGACTTGCATCTTCTAAGCAGGGGGGACCAAAGTCGTATTGCTTGTTTTGATGGTATGTGAGAGAAATTCAGGTTGAAATTCGTCATCATCTATCCACTATTACCACAACTATATCTGGTGGACAGGCCTCGTAGCTCAGTTGGTTAGTAACCCTACCTTCTGCGCTGTAGGTCGTGGGTTCGATCCCCACTCAGAACAAACATTTATGTGACATTTGTAACATTGATGTTTGTTCTGTGTCTGGGTGTTAATATGTATTATATGTATGTATTTACAAAAGAAAAGTATAGTATCATATCAGTTGTCCGGTTCCCATGATACAAGCTATGCTTAGCTTACTTTGGGGCTAGATGGCGCTGTGTGAAATGTCCACCATTATTATTATTATATAACATAAAATTAAAATAGTAGACATCGTAGATCGCGATAATGAAAGGAGATTTCAAAGTCAACAGAGTATAAGGTCACAAAATCAAATTAAACTCATGATTTACGATTGTTCATGGGCAGGTTAAGACGAATCATTGTTAAGATATAATTAATGAATAGGACAATAATTACCAGTGAGTTGCGTTCCCATCGACAATTTAGTAAAGTTATCATGTAGAAGGACACAATTTAGTAAAGTTATCATGTAGACGGACACAATTTAGTAAAGTTATCATGTAGACGGACACAATTTAGTAAAGTTATCATGTAGACGGACACAATTTAGTAAAGTTATCATGTAGACGGACACAGATTCGTACAAAAATTTTCGCCAATACTTACAATTTATCATGCGAACGCCTAAGAAACTTACTTTTATGGTATTAATAACAATAGTTTTTTTTTTCGATAGTCTTTTAACAGCAGTAGAACTCTCGCCAAGTTCGTCCGGGGAAGTACTGCCACCATGCCCATTTCTGCCGCCAAGCATACGCATTCGCGTTACTGTATTCCGGTTTGAAAGGTGTGGTTGCCGGTGAAATTACAGGCACATGTGACATTCCTACACGTCTCATAGTTACGGGCGCATTCGTAGCGACTTGGGTCTTGTCGTACCTTATAGGGGAGGACCCAAGTCGCATCGGTTGTTATGGGCCGAGGTTACCACTTAACATCAGGTGGGCCGTTGGCTCGTTCCGTTACTATAACACATAAAAAAAAAGTCTTACTTTTGACCGCAATCTCACCTGATGTTAAGTGACTATGCGGTCGACTATGGAGCATGCTTGCCTAGAAGTAACCTATTCACTCTCCTCTTGAAGACCTCCAGATTATAGTTCTAGGGAAATACATACGCAGGTAAGGAGTTCCATAGTTATTGTCATATTAGAAATAATACAAAAACAGAAAATTAATTTTTTGAAAATTGTGACCACTGAGACCTAAGACCGAACTTGTATTTTAGGCACTCATCCATCGGACGTCATGATAGCCAGCAAACAGAATAAACTAAAATAAATCTATGATAAAGTTGCGTAACGAGCTGATGGCCCACCTGGTGTTAGATGGTAACCACTATAACAACTATACTACTTGAGTCTTCCCGTACTTGGGCAAGACAAGACCCAAGTCGCATCGTATGCGCCCATAACTTTGAAACGTGAAGGTGGAATGACTCATGTGCCTTTCATCGGCAACCACACCTTTTAAACCGGAACACAGTAACGCGAATGCATTAGTGCTTGGCTGCAGAAGTCTGTATGGTGTCAGTACTTTCCCGGACAAACTTAGCATTACTTCTACTGCTACTAAAAAAAACATGAAGACGGTATGTCAAAATTTTAAATTATTAACACGAAAATAACAGCACTTTATACCAATTATTTAGATATTCGGAAGTACATAAAAGGCAGTACGATTTGAAGAAATTAATAGTGTATAATAGAACATGATTTGTATATAAAGGCCGAATAGTATATTTACAATTATATTAATTTAAATAATTGGGATACTGTGGTCAGATCAAGGATTAGTCGCTCTGACAATACACAGGGTATTGTCAGAGCGACTAATGATTTGAAGTGATAATCGTGTTTCTAATTAATGATATACTATTATCAATAATGATCCTTACATATATAATTCTTACAATACAGGGGTATGAGTAACATGCTAAAAACCTCTTAAGAGCTTTAGACAGTTATATAAGCAAATAAATAAAATTGAAGTGTCTGTTAGTAATGACAAAATAAAGTGTATCTGTTTGTTCCGGCTAATATCTCTGAACTCTAGTTTTATAATATACAAGCTATACCCTCGACATCGCTCGCGTTGTATTAAGATGGCGACTAATAGAGTCGCTACGAGTTTACTCGTTTACCAATTTGTGAATTGAATTGAATAAAAATACTCCTTGTAAGATCAGCTATTTGCAAGAGAAAGTCCTGACAAAATCAGTCCAGGTTTTTAGTCGTCAACTGAATACAACGCGAGTGAAGCCGCGGGTACAGCTTGTATATTATAAAACTAGGGTTCACAGGGTAATTAAATAAATATTATATTGTGTCAAATGCTACTTACTCTTATGCTAAGTCGAGCGCTCATTTTGTCATTTGAGGCTAAAAAGTAGGGCATCCCAATGAATAGCATTTTTTTGCGAGTTCTGGGATTTTGAAGTTTTTTTATTAATATAATTAATTACTCAAAAAATCAGCCTTTTCTTGGGTGTTAAGGTTCGTGAAATTTACTTATTCATACTATAATTAGTCTTCGAAACTTAATGAACAAACCTTCTTAGCCCTTACTTTGTGCTACTCAAGATAGACACTCAAATTAATATAATTTGATATAAGGTTTGGATTAAAAAACCTTTTTTGGAATCATCTTAAAATTGTCTTTAACTTTTTAACTTTAATTCTTTTGACATTCGACCACTTCATTATCTAATTAAACTTAGAAATAATTGGCACGTAGTAATCAAACAAATAATATAAACTTCCAACTACGGATATTCCAATTACATTACATGGAAAATTATGAATAATCTGAGTATACTTAAACATTTAATTGAGGGATTGCATTTGCTGGAATTTTACAGTCTATTTATACAACACAATAACTCTTTATTGTAAACCACAATACAAAAAGAAAAACTTATTAAAAAGAACATTTTCGTGTGCACTAAATGTGGATGACAATGGGCGGTCTTATTGCAATGAGCAATCTCTTCCAGACAACCTTTGGATGAACCGGAATTATGGGTACAATATAGACGGTGGCTACAATACATATTATATTGTATTGAAACCATCGAATGGAACCACATCACATCGGAACCACGGAATATTATTATTTTCTAATGTTTATTGCCGATTCTAGGCCATTCCTCTATGAATTCCATGGAAAGTCAAAGTCAAAAACTTTCATAGAATAAGAATAGAATAGAAGAAAAGAAGTAAAAAAAATTCCATAGAATTCAGAACGAAATAACTTGTAAAGGCAAGAATGACTTGGACGAAATAAGCACTCGGTTTTTGACACTTGAATTAGATTCGGTTCAGATGGTCGGGAGACGATTCGCGATTTGCCGTATAATGTTCCTGAAGTAAAATAAATGGATTTTCTTTCTTCTTTCTCAAGCAAAAACTCATGTTATCGTAAGTTTTTGCAAGGCTTACATAGGGAATGCATTCCTAAGTGTTCTTATGTAATGGTCTTGTATTTTTCGCTCTACTTAAGTACTCTTCAAATGGATCGTCACGATGTACAATGTAATTGGTTTTATTCTTACTTTGCATACATTCGCTTATAAATAGGTTATTAAGGTCAAATTATGGTTCTTGACCTGGTTTCGGAGTTGGTGCCATAAATGCAGTCACATCTATGCAATTTACAATTCTATAAGTTTATAATATGGATGGCTTCTTGGGTAAGTTGGCAGCAATTCTGCCTGCAAAACGAGTAGGCCTAAATTCAGTCCTCGGCTTAGACATATATTTTGTCCAAATTGATTTACTATGACGGTGTTTTTAATTTTACTTTATTTAGTACACAAAATTACACAGCACTTAATTTGACACAATAAAATCTTAATTAACTTATCTTACAGTCAATAAAGGATGTTTATTTTATAAAATATGTTTATACAGGGTGTCCGGTAATGAATGGATAACCTTGAAATGGGTTTTAGTAGAACTATTGGGCACTAGGAAAAAAAAAAACAAATAAAAAAAAACAAAGTAGTATAGAAAAAGAAACAAAACAAATAAAACAAAATGCCCAATAGTTCTACTAAGACCTATTTCAAGGTTATCCATTCATTACCGGACACCCTGTATTTTATATTTTTAATTATTACCTAATACTTCGTGCTAAGCATACTATTCATTTTCTTTAACTACACTGCATCCTTGCGAGCGACGCGTCGGTCGCCGGGCCGGGTCGCTTAGGTAACTTATATACCAATTAATATTCATACTAATTCCACCACTGCTTTCAGTTAAGTAAGGACTTGTTCCGTAGGCCAATAAACAATACACAAAAAAGAAACAACAAAAATGACAAAATACAAATGAAATTGCTTGGAATGGTCAATCAGTCAACTAAAAAAATCTAAATATCACGCGCACTAACAGCTTAGTCTAGTGCATTTCAATTTCAAAGCCAGTTAAAAAACTTTATTCACATAGAATTCATAAATAAATGGCTTGGAAAAGTCAGAAAGTAATATTCAAAAAGGTCATGCGTACTTTTCGCTAAGTTGGACGCCTGTTCAAACCCTATCCGACTTGAATACTGAACAATTTAAGTACTTAAATATATGTATTTATATAATTACTTTGCCTACTCAATACTGGATTATTAGGATATTACAAGATATTTTGTATTGGATTTATCATTCTCATTTTTCATACCCTATCCGACCCTGGGAAGAAAGTACAAGAATTCCATAAAGATTCCTTCCATTCTGTTCGCAAATGGAGTCGTTAGTACAAGAATGTGTTTTACTCTCACAATAAAAGCAAGTAATTCATCTGCCATTTCGTATCATTACGCTTCGGTTCAAGGCGAGTAGGCAGAGCTGTAATTAGAGTGATTTTATCGACATTACACAACATTACGAAGTGATTTGTTCGTCGGATAATATCTTTATATGTCTGTTAGCTAATAATTGGGGCGATTCTCTCGGCCAACCAACTCACACTTTTGCGAGTGCACGGATTTGGTGGTAATTTCTTTATATAGGCTGGTTACTGAGGATTGAATTAGTAGAAGAAACTGTTAGCCGAGTTATTCTAGGCTAGCTGTTGCCCGCGACTTCGTCCGCGTGGAATACGATTTTATCACGCACCCCTATTTTATCCCTTGTAAAAGTAGCCTAAGTTACTCCTTGTTACATCAGCTATCTGCCAATGAAAGTCCCGTTAAAATGGTCCAGCCGTTTCGGAGATTAGCCGAACTAACAGACAGACAGACAAATGTAAAAAATATTGTTTTGGTATATGTACCGTGTATACAACATATGCACTTAGTAAAAAGCGGTTATTTTAATATTACAAACAGACACTCCAGTTTTATTTATTTGTATAGATAACACAATGAAACAGCGTGCTCACCCCTAGTCAGGTCTACGCTCCCATGATAGTGTAACTGCTAGGTGAAAACTGGTCCACTGAAGCTCTGCCTACCCCTTCGGGGATAAAGGCTTGAGTATAAATATGTATTTACAACCTTTTAATTAACTTGTGAGTATTCCAAGTATATGTGTTTAAGTAACTTTGTCAGTATGTGGTCCAATCTTACAACAAATTTTTAACTTATTCCACCCGATTAGACTTTGGATTAAGTTATCGAACGAGCAGATGGCCCATATAAGTGGTAACCTCTGCCCATATCAAGTAATACGATCCTCCCCTCCTACGGTACGACAAGACCCAAGTCGCATCGTATGCGCCCGTAACTTTGAGACGTGTCGGTGGAACTTCTCATGTGCCTGAAATTTCACAGACAACCCTTTTTTCAAAAAAAAAACTCTCTTTCTCTCTTTAATTAAATAAGAGAAAACCTACAGTGACAAATTGTCTGATAAATATTGCGTCCGTGAAGAATCTATAGACAAATTCTTTCATCACGATTTGAATATGGTGGAGAATAGAAATTGTTCTGCCGCCAAGCAGTAACGCATTCGCGTTACTGTGTTCCGGTTTGAAAGGTGTGGTTGCCGGTGAAATTACAGGCACATGAGACATTCCACCTTCACGTCTCAGAGTTACGGGCGCATACGATGCGACTTGGGTCTTGTCATACCTTGTATGGGAGGACCTAAGTCGCATCGGCTGTTATGGGCCGAAGTTACCACTTAACACCAGGTGGGCCGTCGGCTCGTTCCGTAAATTATTACATAAAAAAATATAAAAAAATATATAGAATAGTATAGAATAGAATAGAAGAATCATTTTACAGAGACAGAATAAGATGCTACAATATAATATCAGTTTTGAGTGGTTGTCTTACGAATCTTTAGCTTTTCAAAGAGTAAACGTACAGAGATCCTTTGTTGGTTATTTGCGCCTTCAAAAAATTATTAGTAATAAAATACGGCGATGACCTTTGCACTAAAAGCTACCGAATTGAAAGGAACGAATTCATGATGCATTTTTAGATGCATTCAAATCATAAAGATCGGTGCGATAGATACCGTGGGAATCTTTTACTCTTTTAAATGTGGCGTAATAATGATCCCAATGCAGGCGTGGCCTGGCCACCTGCTACACAGTCACTTAAAATCACACAGCAAATCACTAACAAATAATAAGAAATTTACATAGTAACAGCCCACTCCGGCTTCTCTCGCATAGTCTAAGTAAACACTTGATTCATAAACATCTTAGATAGATAGATAGATAGAAAATGCTTTATTGCACAAGGTAAAACAAGTACATGGGCGAACTTAATGCTAAATAGCATTTTCTTCCAGCTAACCTTTGTGTAGTGTGTTACTTAGTTCAGACAAGGTAAAATTTTATAAAAATAATTGATATGATGGGATATATTGGGATAAAATTAGCCTTCTGCCAACCCCTCCAAAGCAAAGGCAAATGTATAAGTATGTATTATTATTTAGACTGGCCTCATAGCTCAGTAGTAACCATAACTTCTGCGCTGTATGTCATGGGTTCGATTCCCACCCAGGATAAACATTTGTGTGACGAACATAAGTGTTTTGTGTATCTGGGTGTTAAAATGTATTTAAAAAAAAGTTTTATATCAGTTGTCTGGTTCCCATGATACAAGCTATGCTTAGCTTACTTTGGGGCTAGGTGGCGCTGTGTCAAATGTACATTTTATTTCTAAAATAATTCGAGAAAATGTCGTCATTAAAATTTTATATATATTAATCAAGGCCACAAATAACGAGTAACGAGCCTGTGAGCTTTGGAAATAATTGCATGTGTTATATCATTATGTAAATCACTGTTATTTTCTTGGTGTGGTATATTATTATTTGTGAATTACCTATTAGCATAGCCTTAGGAGCTTCCAAATTACCAAAGTTAAGGGTCACTTATCACAATAAAGGACTTGTGATTAAGTTGATTGGATAGGCAATTGGTAACATACGTTATGTGCTTGCAGACTTTTTATAATTGTGAATTATTCACATAGCGCCATATAGCCAAATAGCCATTATAGTTTTTTCCAGCATCTAAATATGTTAATTTTATATAAATGCATGCTGCGTTGCCCTCCAGAAGGTCGTACACTATGTCATTTTAATTTAAGTTGTATTTTTATTATTGATTTGTGTACACACAGTTTGGGAGACTTCATAAAAAAAAAAACATCCTGAGCATAGTGTACTATGAGAACTAGATAAATAATAGAATACTTTTTTGATATACTTTCCGAATTATTTTTTTGTAAATTCATTTCTAATTTTCAGTTGTAGTTATTCTAGCTATGATAGGTTCAAACGTACGTCTAATATATATATTAATGAATTCTCTTTAGTGAACTGCATTTTCTTGTCAGTAAGTCTGTTAATAAGAAAGAAAGAAAAGTGAAAAGTGATTGTCTATAAAATATATTATCACTATGATCATTTTTAATTGATCACCTTAAAAATGACCAAAGTTACAGTTTTATAGGTAGTTTAGTTAGTCAGTTCTATAGTTATATATACTGCTTGGCGGCATAAATGGGTATTGCTGCCTTATTTCCCAGGGCGAACTTTACAAAGTTTGCTACTTAAAGTTTGTTATTTAAGTGAAGGAATAAAATTGCGACATTTTGTTGTCACACCAAGATGCGATGCATACGTATGTATGTAAAAACTCTAAATCTACTCAAACAGTTCGGTTTAAATTAGACGTGTTAGTACACTTTGTAAGTACTTAAGTATGATCTTAAACGACGCCATTAGCTGGAAAATGTCATGTTTTGCAAATCCACGATTTCTTTTGTACTGCGTTATAAATCATACCATTTTGTATCGGAAATTGGGTAATAATGGCTATTATGTTCGCGTACGGGTGAAAATAACTTGAGTTTACTCGGACGGATAAGCACTGGAGGATTCATGTTCTTACTACTTTTTGTGATATAGTTTTGGAACGAGTAGATGGCCCACCTGGTATTAAGTGGCAACCTCTGCCAATAACAAGTAGCAGTAGAGCTTATGCCCAGTTCGTTCGAGGAGTTAATATTATATCAGTGAGAATTCATCCCTTGGACTGGATATTGCCACAATTCTGTTTCCCATAACAGCGCAGCGGTATCATTTATTTTCAGGAATGTAGGTAAATAATGATAGGTGTATTTGTTAATAATAGTTCCATATATATTCTTACCTCTAAATCATGCAAATTCTTATTAAGCAAAAATATAAAATTTTTATTCAATTAATATTAAATAAATAATAAATAATGGTGGACATTTCACACAGCGCCATCTAGCCCCAAAGTAAGCTAAGCATAGCTTGTATCATGGGAACCAGACAACTGATATAATACTTATATACTTTTCTTTTTGTAAATACATACATATAATACAATACCCAGACACAGAACAAACATCAATGTTACAAATGTCACATAAATGTCTGTCCTGAGTGGGGATCGAACCCACAACCTACAGCGCAGAAGGTAGGGTTACTAACCAACTGAGCTATGAGGCCAGTCTCTATTATTATTAATATTATTTAAGACGTGTCACGTTTTTCTTCGATGAACTCTGAAATGGAGTAGTAACATTTATATATGAGAAATGCCTTTAGTCTACTATTGAAACTTGTGATGTGCTTTATGCTCTCTGGTACCCAGCATCCAGAAGATACATCCTCAAACACGCGGGTGAATTGCTAAAACACCATAAAAGGTCACTGATTACAGATATGGTGTTGTGTTCCGATTTATGGTAATGGCCGGCGAATTTATGTTTGATCGTTGAAGATGGCCACCAAATCCTTTATCCACTGCATTTATAATATTATTTAGTCACATCTTTGTACATTGTGTCCATTGTGTATTTATTTACATTTTATGTTAGAGAAATAAAAGATAATGGTTGACGTTTCACAGCGGCATCTAGCCCCAAAGTAAGCTAAGCATAGCTTGTATCATGGGAACCAGACAACTGATATACATACTTATATAATTTTTTTGTAAATACATACATAATACATATTTGACTGGCTTCATGGCTCAGTTGGTTAGTAACCCTACCTTCTGCGCTGTAGGTCGTGGGTTCGATCCCCACTCAGGACAAACATTTATGTGACATTTGTAACATTGATGTTTTTTCTGTGTCTGGGTGTTAATATGTATTATATGTATGTATTTACGAAAGAAAAGTATATAAGTATGTATATCAGTTGTCTGGCTCCCATGATACAAGCTATGCTTAGCTTACTTTGGGGCTAGATGGCGCTGTGTGAAATGTCCACCAATATTTATTATTATTATTATTATATCAACACCCCGACAGAAGAAACATCTATGTTCATCACACAAATATTTGTCCTGGGTGGGAATCGAACCCACGACCTACAGAGCAGGAGAAAGGGTTACCAACTGAGCTGTGAGGCCGGTCAGATTATTTTAGTTTGATATTGAAATTGTTTAGTCGATATCTATCTATCTTACAACAAAATAAAGGAGTATAAATAAGAAATAAATAACCGATATGCTGTACTTAAGTAAAGGAGGACCCAAGTCTTATTGCTATGTTATTGGCAGAAGTTAGCACTTAAGGTGGATCGTCTGCTCGTTTTGGGACTTTTTGATTGGCCTCAGCTCAGTTGGTAATACCTAACTGCTTTCTGCGCTGTGGAGAATATTATTTGTAATTGATTTCTTAAATCGGGCCGAGAATTGGGCCCTTTTAATTGGTATAGTGATCGAGATACATGTCATTACTGCCGAAACATGCGAAGTGGGTACAACCGCGCCTTCGCTGTAACCTTTCACACCGCTCATCTCATTCGTGATCGTGATACAAAAAAGATCGTTTAGAATACGACCTTGTGTGATGGTATGCGAACTATGCGGGGCTGGGAATCGAACTCGTTATTGAGCTGTCGATCTATATTATATACTTATTATAAACTTTGACCCGAATCTTTAGTTAGAATCATTTATCATTATAACTAATATAAGTGAAGTCATTTAGAAAACTAAATGACTTCTACTATAGAGACTAGAGGTTACCACATAACACCAGGTGGGCCATCTGCTCGTCACGTAACTTCATCACATGAAAGCGTGGTGGAATAGTGCTAATGACCCCAAGTTTCAATCTGAAAGTCGTCGGTTCAAATCCCGATGTGCACTTATGAGTTTTTCGCTTGAAAGATTTATATGCAAATACCACGTTCTCAAAACGGTGAAGGAAAACATCGTGAGGAAACCGACATGTCCTAGAACTAAAAATTCGAAGACATGTGTCGTGTGCACGAAAGGAGCCTCTTTGAGGCGCACTTAAAATCCTTTCACCGCACTTGAATAGAATCACATAAAAAAGGTCATTTTCGAAGACCGCTAATACTAAGTCATGTTATAACGCTAAGTATTATAAGTACACCGATCGTTAGTAATATAATAACGGATGACATAATATATAATATAATATGATAGATTATTATTTAATTTAATATTATGTCACCGCTAGAGATAATGGTGTCATGCGAGATGGACTAAACACTAAATTGTTAACCATAAAAATGGCATATAGTAATGAATTAAGAAAGGTCTCACAGCTCAGTTGGTAGTAACTCGGCCTTTCGCTGTAGGTCGTGGGCTCGGTTCCCACCCAGGACAAACATTTGTGTGACGAATGTAGTTGTTTGTTCTGTGTCTGAGTGTTATGTAAATGTATGTATTTACAAAAAAATACAAGTATGTATATCAGTTGTCTGGTACCCATGATACAAGCTATGCTTAGCTTACTTTGGGGCTAGATGGCGCTGTGTGAAATGTCCACCATTATTCATTTATTTATCATTATTTATAATTACGAGTGGTCTTATATTTTTCAATTAACTTTTTGTCGTTACCAATAAAAAAAATTATGAGTTCTATGGAAAGTGACGTTGACTTTGTAAGTGATGGCGCGTGAGTGCGTTGTAACAACCCCCCCCTTAAATTTTGTTAACCCCCGACACTCACCACTTCCCGCACCTTTCTTAAACCTAAATCTACCGCGCCTAATCGACTCCGCTATCTCCGTTGGGTTTGTTATGAAATATATGGCCTTGCTGATCGCTAGTTTAAGGTAGGACCTACATTGTGTTTCCGTAATAACTCAGATTCTTTTGAGGAATTGAAGTCTATACCTAACTAGATTGACCTAAGTTTACCTGACTTTAAATATGCCTAACTATTAGTATCAAGCTAAATAAATATAATATAACTATAATAATTAGGAATGAGAACCCGCGAAATATAAATTAGATGGTTAATTAAGTAGGTATCTTATTTAGTCAACTACAATAAACGTGGTAAAATGTTACATGGGTAATTCTTCATTGAAAAGTGGTAAAAAGTTACATGGATAATTCTTCATTGAAAACAAGACATAGTACATTGAGACCTAGGTTAAACCTAAAGGATTCTATGAATTTCCTAAGATATGATTTAGTATAGTTTACACAAACTTAGGAAAGTAGAATAAATAAAAGGTGTTATATCAACTTTACTTAGAAGTAAATCTGTTTTAGAATATTTAAATAGTTCTTTTGACGCCATGTTTATTATATTTCTCTTGCGACAAATGTAACAGGGTGTGTATCGAGAGGTTACTTTAAATTGCGCATTTAGTTCGGTTAGTCTGACCTAGAGCCACACTCGTGGTAAGTTTCTCTCACTTATAAGGACAGACTAATAAACAATGCATCACTCATACAAACAATAGGGAGATAAGCCCCCCCCGGTCCTCCGCCTTCCCCATAGACCAGCCCTGGCCACCAAAGAAGTATTCTTTGTTACTTCTTGATACATTCCCCCTTAAATTTGTTATAAATTTAATGATATAACGTTTCTCATCAAAACTCCAATTACCATGGAAATCGCATCGTTTTTCGACACCTTTCTTAGGCTTTAGAGCAGACAATATTAGTCCTTTCTGACATCACCATGACTAAATAATCATTACTCATACTAATAAATATAAATATGTTCCGGTACAAGAACACAAGAGGCTTTCTTACCCTTAGAGCTATAAGATCAGCTGTTAATACGTCTCACATGGACAACAACGTAATTCGAACAATAAAGTGACATCTACCATTTCAGCTATAGATCAGGCCACGGGGATACCTCCCAGGTTGTACGAAGTACTTAGTTTTATATACAGCTTTCTTACCATTACAGCTATAAGATCAGCCTTTACACGTCTCACTTGGACAACAAATGTAATTCGAACAATACATGTAAAGTGACATCTACCATTTCAGCTATAGATCAGGCCACGGGGATACCTCCCAGATTGTACGAAGTACTTAGTTTATGTACCTTCTAAATCGTTACAACATAGCAACAGTCATTCAGATCACATTTCAGTCTTCAAGGACCAATATTGAGTTAAACAAAAGACAACTCTGTCTAACCTTACTTATATCAGACACACGTCTTTTGATAAAGTAGGTAAAACGTAATTATATTAAAATACTTTAATGTACATATGACTAAAATGTCAAGTTGTATGTTATGCAAAATTGTTCAACAAACTTTTTAATGTATATTCAAACTAGGATTTATAATCCCTAGGTCTCAGACTTACTATATCTTTTAGAGACTAAATATATTTGAGTAAATCCACGCTCCAGTTCATCAATATCAATACTTAGATTTAACAAACTCCAGTATTCGAACTTAACTTATATAGCAGGCACACATTTTAGATAAAATAGGAAAGAGTATTAAAATATAATTCAATTACAAAGACAGCCGACGGTTAAATAATTCTCTACAAACCGTTAGCTCCGCAGCTCAGTGACAATAGCTACACTGCCTTACGCATCGCAGATCGCGAGTTCGATTCCCGCCCATAACAAAACTTGCGCGACGAAAACAACATTAGTTCCGTCTCTGGTGTTAAAATTCATTACATGTTTGTATTTTAATAAATAAAGACCAAAAGTAGCAGATATCTGGAAACCACAACGCAAGCCATTTCCAGTTCCTCCGTCAGATGGCGCTGTTCGAAAGCGTCCACCAAAAATGCAGTAAAAAAACCTGCCTTGCACATCGTAGATCGCGAGTTCAATGCCACGCCCAGATTATTCCAATTAGGTGATGCTGCTCGAAAACGTTCACCAAAACGCAGTCAAAACCCTGCCTTGCACATCGCAGATCGGGTGTTCGATTCCCCATGACAAAACTTGTGCAACGAAAGCAAACATTATTTTAATTGAAGAATTAAGTTAATCTTACCTGAAGTAAACTCGTACCGAAGAATCAGTTATTCTATTTTGTGCTCCTTCTCAAACCCTATTTATCTAAGATAATACACATAATACAAATATAAATAAACAAGAAGACGTACTTTCTTCCGCATTTCCACCTATAAATTTACCGTGCGCGTAAGTTATTAATTAACTAATAAACAACCCCGACGGTTTTGTTATAGTTGACCTAGGTCTCTCTTAGATGTTTTCATGAGCCGAAGCTCTGAATGTAGTTTGAGCTAAATTACTAGAAAGTCACATATGTTAACATCGCAAAGTGTCTAGCTCCTCCTTTATATTGTTCATCAAAAACATCGCTAAAGTAACACACAACATAAACAAATTACCATGGTCAGAGATACTTTTCAGATTATTTTAAATTATATAATGAACCACTTACCCAGATCTCCATCAAATTAACACAATTTCACAACAAGAAAATAATTACTATTAAAATTATATTTAGCCAACCAAAGAATAAGAAGGGTCTGTCTGTTAACACCGCTAGGTTTCCTAGACCTCTTCTACTCACTCGATACAAAAACTTGGCTTCGGAACTCCACTCTCCGCAATTTCTGACGCTGACTCACTGACTGACTGCCCGACTGACTGACCGACTGACCGACTCCGACTGACTGACCCCGAGACGCTCCCGTTCCTTGTATTTATACCCTTGAGTCCTAAAAAATCCCCGGGTTTACGATGCCTATTTTTTTGTTTGGTCGCCCGACAAGCGCTCGGCGGCATTCCTCAAAGGAATCCTATTTGTTTGAAAAAGCCGATCCATTCCTTTGACAGAAACCGAAACTACGTATGAGTCATGTTTTAAATATAATTCTTTATTTTGTTTATAGAAAAGTGACGGGGTAGCTATGCTGGACCGTTACAGCCGACCCCCAAAATTTACGCAGGTGTGAATTTTTTCAACCGTAGAAAATTTTAAAAAATATTTTCTAATAAGAATATAAATTATGACAATAACAACCTTAAACTTGGAATACTCATCTTCTAATATGTCAATATTTTACTTCAGACACTGAAAATGTATGTGCGTTAATAGAGTCGTAAACCCTGCCAGAATTTGAAGATTCTATCAAAAAAGGATTAAAAAAAAGAGAGAAAATTATTTTAATAATTGTAACTATCATTATTTACTCACATCACCTTAAGTTGAATTTGTAGCGGCCAGTGAGTAAGAATAGAATCTCAATGAACGGCCATTGAATGAAGAAATTCATTCGAATGAATTAAAAAATCTGTAATCTTCCTTATTCGTATCAATATACGAATACAAATTCTAAAAGTATGTTTAAATATTATTATAATATATATTCTTTTTTAACAACTTACACTGTGGAAGTTTTTTTTTTTTTTTTTTATTTCTTATTTCACTCTCCAGATTTCTTATCCAAAAGGTTGACAACTCCAGCGATAATGCGTGTACCTATTGTGTATACATCGTGATGTATACTGTGTTTTTAAACCAATCTTAGAGTCATCGTTAACTGGACCAGGAACCAAGCTTTATAGTAAACTCAAAAATGCTTAATCTACCCCTCCGTCAAGATGATCGTTTTCTGGTTGAAGAGCGAGTTTGTGAGGCTCACTTTCTCTAGTAGAACGCTGAATGGGTTAGTCGGCAAAAGTGGAATCACGCGCTCCGTTTACTTACTAAGCGAAACAGCCCTTCGGTCGATTAGATACACCTTATAGACTTTGGCATAAAAAAATCATAGATTAGAATACCCCACTCGGGCTGATCACAGTTAACAACTCGTCCTCGAATTGGAGCCGGTGGAGTGTACTTCAAATTGGGACCTTTGTCGTGTAGAGTATGAACCTTTATGAAACCAGGACAGCCCTGATGAGACACGTAACCTAACACCAAATTCTTCATCATAGCAGTTCTTTGTGAGTGTAATGTGTGTCCAAAATCGAATACTGCAGATCATTTCAACGCCAAGATACTGTCGAATTATAGAGGCCCTCCTATATCTTTAACTACAACAGTCACTCTATTCATACATCAATCACAAAATACTTCCTCATTCGCTTCCATACCCGTTAATTAACAATTGTTTCATAACACACACGCAATACTCCAACTTTTACAGTACTTCTACGCCACCCATATAATCCGACAGTCATAACTTGTGCTAAAACTACGAAGAAGAGCATACAAGAACTACGCAATTTTTTTTTTTTTTTTTTTTTTTTACTTCTTTTTTTTTTACTTTTTTTTTTTTTTTTTTTTTTTTTTAGTTGTCATCCACTAATCTGAGTGACAGATTTCAATACTGTTTAACAATCCTTTATGTTTTTGAAAGCTACTATTCCCTACTACTATTTGAGTTTTTTTTTTTTTTTATTATGTCACTATTATTATTATATTTTTGTTTTTATACCTAACCTAACTCCTTTTTTTTTTATACCGAACCTAACCTAACCTAAGTTTTTTTTTTTTTTCCGGAACCTAACCTAACCTTATCCTTTTTTTTTTTTTTTTTTTTTTTAAATATTTATTTTGTCAGTTTTATTATTATAATATATTTATTTATTTTATATAACAACTAAAACAATTTTTGTTGTGAATTTGCAATATAACAACTAAAACAATTTTTGTTTTGAATTTGCATTAATTATTAATTTGAGTTAATATTAATATATATAATTATTTTTTTTTTAGGGTTATTAATTCTTTGTTCTCATTATATTCTCGTATAATCAAGAATATGCTATGTACTTAATCGAGTCAATTTTCAACTACCGGGCGCCCGGATTATACATAAAAAAATACCTATATCAAAATAATATGTTGAAGAGTAGTAGATTCCCAAAAAATTTGAAGAATGTCCGTGATGTCGTTATGTATATCTTCTAAGTCCCTCGTTTTTTTTTTCTTTGGATTGATATATTATATTCATTAACATATTTATTACTGTTTAATCTTGAAAACATATCAATAATTTAATACTGAAAAGTTATCTAACGTATTATTATTGCTTTTTCTAACAAGATTTGAATAAGAATTCTAATTGGAAGAATTATATCTACAAGAATTTGTTGCGTATTAAAGAATTAAATTCTATTCTAATTCTATCTTACAAGTCATTCAAATAGTTAGATTTTATAACTTCTTTATTTACAATCCCCAATAATACAAAACCTGTATTAATATACAGTATCATGTATTTTATTCTTCTCTGAATATCTATTTCCTGGCAATAGTATCAATTTTAGTTTATTAATTAATGTCTGTAATATCGATCACATCCATAAATACAACGAAACTCACAACAATAAAATCCAATTGTTTTTTTTTTTTTTTTTTTTTTTTTCTGCAACTGTGAAATATTCAAAATCAAAATCAAAGTCAAATATAAATAAAGAAGCGCCCGGAAACGTCAACATCATTCAAAACACAAAGCCACGCGCACCCATCGACAAGCCCGACGCCCATTCAAACCCGATCTTCGTCCGACCCTCCATGGAGAAGAACAGTCAAGAAACCCCTAATTATATATGATATATTTTTTTAATCGAACTGTCGACCCCCCGTTTGTATATTTTGTAATGATTTTGAAATTAACTGCATTAATCGTAGAAATGATGAATATGATTAGTCATCCATCTATTTATCAGTTATACTTCCCCACGTAATAGTAATTGTACAAAACTTGCAGATGCTTGCAGAAAATTAAATACTTACTACACATATTATGTAACTACCTAATTCAATGTTTTCATTTTATATTTCTGACGTCGTACCGAACCTATTGAACTATCTATCCCATTGTTTATGAAGTTACTAGATACGTATTCGTAATATCTCAAAATCAGTAAACAGAATTATACGCATTTATAAAAACACTAGTTTTGCACGCGTCTTCGTCCGCGTATGATACAGTAAAATATAACTATTAGATCAGCGTCATGGTTCAGTCCCATTTTATTACGTTGTGAACTAATGCTAGCATCTATCCATCAGGAACAGTACTTATTTTTCTAGATGAAAAGTATCCTATGTGCTGATTTATTTGAGTAGTTAACGCTGAGTCAATAATTTAACAAACAAACTCACATCCATACCTATAATATTAAGGACTGTTAGTTAACTTGAAAGCATAACTAACTTTATTTAAGCAGTGAAATGACACACACGCATAGGTACTTAGTCAATATGAAATTAATCTGAGTGTCCTAGCTAAGTCTAGCAATAAAAATTTAATTACCTAAATACTATTATTCTAAACGGAATAGTTTCTACTCAAACGTCAAACTTACTTTGGATATTTAGCTCGACTTAAGACATGTTTTCCCTATTATTTTTTTTCCATTGTCATGGAATTACGCTTCACGATTTGCGTGTCATATTTGCGCAGGAGCTTTGCTAATTGAAATAGGTACTGTTAAAGATCGAGTCGAACGATCGCTAACTGATGAAGAGGATATGTGATTGAAATAGAGACTCGAATTTCTCATACTTTTTACGAACCGAATTCACATTTGATATAAATCCAATTTGTTTAATGAACCAATTATCCGCATACATACATAATCCCGACGTGTGCAGTAAATCTAAAAATAAATAATACCTACTAAAAGAACTAAGTCTAACGATAAAAAGATCGTACACTATGTATGTATGTATGTATGTAACCTAAATCGCAGGTCGCAATACTTGGTACTACAATACATGTCAAATCATCCGGGGAAGCGCCGCCACCATACCCACTTCTGACGCGAAGCAATAACGCATGTAGACATAACGAGAAAGAGAGAGACATAACATTTAGATATTCACTATACCTTTTCGAGTTACGAGTACCTAGGATGTGACTTAGGTCTTATTCTAGGACCTAAGTTGTTTTGCTTGTGAAGAGCAGAGGTATCACTCAACACCAGGTGGGCCATCTGCCGATACCTTAACTATATCACGGCTCACAATAGAAAGACGCTAGATATTTGACTGGCCTCATAGCTCAGCCGGTTAGTAACTCTACCCTCCGCATCGCAGATCGGGGTTCGATCCTCACTCAGAACAGACATTTATGTGACATTTGTAACATTGACGTTCGTTCCGTGTCCGAGTGCTAATATATACCACATGTATGTATTTACAAAAGAAAAGCATATAAGCATTACATCAGCTATCCGGTTCCCATGACACAGCCATGCTTAGCCTACCTTGGGGCCAGATGGCGCCGCGTGAAATGCCCACCATTACCTATTTATTTATCATATAAGTTCTACCTACGTGTGTTTCATATTTTATTTATTACATTAATGGTTTTATTCTATACTAGCTGTTGCCCGCAACTTCGCCCGCGTGGAATTCGGTTCCATCACGCACCCAGCAAAAAGCGGCTACTCCAATTCCACAAACAGACACTCCACTTTCATTTCTTTGTATGGATTTTAGTTTTGTACTGTTTCGTAATCTCTAAACATATAGATAGTATGTAATTTAGTGAACTTTTCATTAGAATTGTTTTGCTTGTATTGTACCTAAAATTTTATTACTCCCCAATTTTAATTTTACTATGATTTCATAATAAACCCCTGTGTATAATAAAGAGACTTGTACGGGACGCTTCGTACCGAGGTAATAAAATCGAAAGCGGTAAACAATATGGCGGCCTACCTTACAATCCTTTGTTCTTATCTTGCTGGTTTTTTCCACGTAGCGAGTTATTAGCTACTGCCTACGTGTAAACACCAGATGTTAAAACCGTTGTTATTACTTGTTCGACTTAATGTTTCCTATTGTCTATTTATTATGAGTGCTATCCTAATACTAAAGCGATGTCGTTGTTCGTACGGGACAAGAATATCTTTCCTTTCGTAGTAAATGATTATAAATCGTAGGATAATTATTGAACATCGACAATCATGTATCACTAATATGTATTAAGAATTTTACCCAATTTTTCCTTTGATAAATTTACACCAGATATATATAATATATGTATCTTAAAAACGAGAACCTATTTAGATGAATTTTAATTATTAATAAATCTTGATGCCTTGTTGGTAGATAAATAATTGTGTTATCTATCTAGATTGTCCCTTTGGCAAATTTTAAACTATGTAGGTATTTACTTTTGAAATATTACAACTTGAAATTACGACCCCCCAATATTTAGACATTATCACCGTTTGTACAATAAATGCATGTTTATAATGTTTTAATGCAGACAACAACCATATAATATTTTGACCCGCTAATATTTTAACTTTTCTACCTATAATCTTTGTCCATTTAATAAGACAATAGAATATTTACCTTTTTGTTAAGTTAATGTTTATGGAAACGCAAAACCTCGAAAACAATATCCGTTATTTATTTTCCAACGCTACCTTTATTACCTAGATTACCTAAACTTTATCTAAGCAAAAATTCGACTCGACTTAATTCCTCTCCATTTTCACGTCAACAAATTGTGCGAAAGGATTCGCAACACTATAACTAAGTCTTACATCATAACAAACCCAAACTATTTATATTGACCCTAAAATACTAACACTATAAACAAACCTAAATAAATAAGTGACCTGAGAAATATTTTGTAATGACCTAAACTTTAGATAAAGTAAATTGTTATGAAATAGTAAAATATGATTTAGCAAAGTAGACTTAAATGTTATCGTTTTAAAGTTCAACCTAAATTTACAAATAAAACTATGAAATATGGAGTTTTTTTTTTTTTTTTTTTTTTTTTATTATTATTATTTAGTTTAGTGAGATAATAATCCTGGTCACGGCACCAAATTGTAACAACCCCCCCCTTAAATTTTGTTAACCCCCGACACTCACCACTTCCCGCACCTTTCTTAAACCTAAATCTACCGCGCCTAATCGACTCCGCTATCTCCGTTGGGTTTGTTATGAAATATATGGCCTTGCTGATCGCTAGTTTAAGGTAGGACCTACATTGTGTTTCCGTAATAACTCAGATTCTTTTGAGGAATTGAAGTCTATACCTAACTAGATTGACCTAAGTTTACCTGACTTTAAATATGCCTAACTATTAGTATCAAGCTAAATAAATATAATATAACTATAATAATTAGGAATGAGAACCCGCGAAATATAAATTAGATGGTTAATTAAGTAGGTATCTTATTTAGTCAACTACAATAAACGTGGTAAAATGTTACATGGGTAATTCTTCATTGAAAAGTGGTAAAAAGTTACATGGATAATTCTTCATTGAAAACAAGACATAGTACATTGAGACCTAGGTTAAACCTAAAGGATTCTATGAATTTCCTAAGATATGATTTAGTATAGTTTACACAAACTTAGGAAAGTAGAATAAATAAAAGGTGTTATATCAACTTTACTTAGAAGTAAATCTGTTTTAGAATATTTAAATAGTTCTTTTGACGCCATGTTTATTATATTTCTCTTGCGACAAATGTAACAGGGTGTGTATCGAGAGGTTACTTTAAATTGCGCATTTAGTTCGGTTAGTCTGACCTAGAGCCACACTCGTGGTAAGTTTCTCTCACTTATAAGGACAGACTAATAAACAATGCATCACTCATACAAACAATAGGGAGATAAGCCCCCCCCGGTCCTCCGCCTTCCCCATAGACCAGCCCTGGCCACCAAAGAAGTATTCTTTGTTACTTCTTGATACATTCCCCCTTAAATTTGTTATAAATTTAATGATATAACGTTTCTCATCAAAACTCCAATTACCATGGAAATCGCATCGTTTTTCGACACCTTTCTTAGGCTTTAGAGCAGACAATATTAGTCCTTTCTGACATCACCATGACTAAATAATCATTACTCATACTAATAAATATAAATATGTTCCGGTACAAGAACACAAGAGGCTTTCTTACCCTTAGAGCTATAAGATCAGCTGTTAATACGTCTCACATGGACAACAACGTAATTCGAACAATAAAGTGACATCTACCATTTCAGCTATAGATCAGGCCACGGGGATACCTCCCAGGTTGTACGAAGTACTTAGTTTTATATACAGCTTTCTTACCATTACAGCTATAAGATCAGCCTTTACACGTCTCACTTGGACAACAAATGTAATTCGAACAATACATGTAAAGTGACATCTACCATTTCAGCTATAGATCAGGCCACGGGGATACCTCCCAGATTGTACGAAGTACTTAGTTTATGTACCTTCTAAATCGTTACAACATAGCAACAGTCATTCAGATCACATTTCAGTCTTCAAGGACCAATATTGAGTTAAACAAAAGACAACTCTGTCTAACCTTACTTATATCAGACACACGTCTTTTGATAAAGTAGGTAAAACGTAATTATATTAAAATACTTTAATGTACATATGACTAAAATGTCAAGTTGTATGTTATGCAAAATTGTTCAACAAACTTTTTAATGTATATTCAAACTAGGATTTATAATCCCTAGGTCTCAGACTTACTATATCTTTTAGAGACTAAATATATTTGAGTAAATCCACGCTCCAGTTCATCAATATCAATACTTAGATTTAACAAACTCCAGTATTCGAACTTAACTTATATAGCAGGCACACATTTTAGATAAAATAGGAAAGAGTATTAAAATATAATTCAATTACAAAGACAGCCGACGGTTAAATAATTCTCTACAAACCGTTAGCTCCGCAGCTCAGTGACAATAGCTACACTGCCTTACGCATCGCAGATCGCGAGTTCGATTCCCGCCCATAACAAAACTTGCGCGACGAAAACAACATTAGTTCCGTCTCTGGTGTTAAAATTCATTACATGTTTGTATTTTAATAAATAAAGACCAAAAGTAGCAGATATCTGGAAACCACAACGCAAGCCATTTCCAGTTCCTCCGTCAGATGGCGCTGTTCGAAAGCGTCCACCAAAAATGCAGTAAAAAAACCTGCCTTGCACATCGTAGATCGCGAGTTCAATGCCACGCCCAGATTATTCCAATTAGGTGATGCTGCTCGAAAACGTTCACCAAAACGCAGTCAAAACCCTGCCTTGCACATCGCAGATCGGGTGTTCGATTCCCCATGACAAAACTTGTGCAACGAAAGCAAACATTATTTTAATTGAAGAATTAAGTTAATCTTACCTGAAGTAAACTCGTACCGAAGAATCAGTTATTCTATTTTGTGCTCCTTCTCAAACCCTATTTATCTAAGATAATACACATAATACAAATATAAATAAACAAGAAGACGTACTTTCTTCCGCATTTCCACCTATAAATTTACCGTGCGCGTAAGTTATTAATTAACTAATAAACAACCCCGACGGTTTTGTTATAGTTGACCTAGGTCTCTCTTAGATGTTTTCATGAGCCGAAGCTCTGAATGTAGTTTGAGCTAAATTACTAGAAAGTCACATATGTTAACATCGCAAAGTGTCTAGCTCCTCCTTTATATTGTTCATCAAAAACATCGCTAAAGTAACACACAACATAAACAAATTACCATGGTCAGAGATACTTTTCAGATTATTTTAAATTATATAATGAACCACTTACCCAGATCTCCATCAAATTAACACAATTTCACAACAAGAAAATAATTACTATTAAAATTATATTTAGCCAACCAAAGAATAAGAAGGGTCTGTCTGTTAACACCGCTAGGTTTCCTAGACCTCTTCTACTCACTCGATACAAAAACTTGGCTTCGGAACTCCACTCTCCGCAATTTCTGACGCTGACTCACTGACTGACTGCCCGACTGACTGACCGACTGACCGACTCCGACTGACTGACCCCGAGACGCTCCCGTTCCTTGTATTTATACCCTTGAGTCCTAAAAAATCCCCGGGTTTACGATGCCTATTTTTTTGTTTGGTCGCCCGACAAGCGCTCGGCGGCATTCCTCAAAGGAATCCTATTTGTTTGAAAAAGCCGATCCATTCCTTTGACAGAAACCGAAACTACGTATGAGTCATGTTTTAAATATAATTCTTTATTTTGTTTATAGAAAAGTGACGGGGTAGCTATGCTGGACCGTTACAGCGTGACGCCATCCCGTAACACTTGCCCAGTGACCGTGCGCCCCTCGCCCCGCGCCCCGCGCCCCGCGCCCCGCGCCCCGCGCCCTGCCAGCATTCAAAAGCAACACATTAATGTACAGTCCAGTGACAAAGTGGAACCATTTATATTTTTAACTAGCTGTTGTCCGCGTGGAATTCGGTTTTAACCCCTATTTTACCCCTTGGAAAAGTAGCCTAAGTTACTCCTTGTTACATCAGCTATCTGCCAGTGAAAGTCCCGTCAAAATCGGTCCAGCCATTTCAAAGATAATCGGTGTCAAATCTCTCTGTCTGTTTTCGTTCTTCGAGAAAAACTATTAGTTGGTATTAGATTTGTTTACTGCGCTATAGGTCTTGGTTTAGGTTTCCACCCGGGACAAATATTTGTATGATGACATATTTTTCTGTTTCTTTGTGGTCACACAAACACAAATAAAAAGGATATAAGTAGTCTGTCAGATATCTAGCCCCACAGTACAAGCTTTGCAAGTTCGAGGCTAGATGGCGCTGTGTGAAATGTCATCCAATATTTATTTAGAATAAACGTCCAACTTATAACATCTCTCGTTATTTTTCTATGTTAAGGTAATAAAAAGAATTAAATTATAAATAAAGATCTTATAAAGGTTTTCGACTCAGCTGTACATACTCACACTATATCGTCTATACATTTACGTCTGTGCTCTTAGATGTTTTGTGATACCTAGAATAGAATTAGAGCTTAGTTACCTACTTAGTACTTCAATTACATCTTTGAATTTTCACAAAAAGAACTTCAGTAGGGCCTACCTGATGTTAAGTGGTAACCGTCGCCCATAGACAACAGCAATACGACTCAAGTCCTCTCCATAGTACGAGATGACTCAAGTCGCGTTGCGTTGAGTCCATCACCGCGAGACGGGGATGTTACATCTCGCGTCTGCAATTTCACCGGCACCCCCTTCCACCGGAACACAGCAACACGAGTGCATCACTGCTTGCCGGCAGATTACCAGGTGTGGTGGCAGTACTTCTCCGGGCGAACTTAGCAGTTCTACTGCTACTTTGGGTTGGGTTTACATTATGTGTGTTTATAAGTTGTCGAGGATATGGTGTGAGTAAATACTTAAGGTATGGATAGGTGTCACTTACCTAACAGATATTGCGCAGTGTATCACTCAGACACCGGTATTGTTTCCACTCTTTGTTCCCACCACACAATTCTGTATACTATGGACTTGTGACAATTTGTTGAACTGTCCTGTATACTGTTTATTTTTTATTATTTTATAATTGTATTATATATTTATAGGTCTTATAATGTATATCTTTATAATTATATTATTTATTTATAATATTATTTATATAATGCGGTAAGATAATGAACACACTGCCACTCATTTATGACTCAATTATTTTTTTTTGGTGTTTGGAATAGGTGTCCGAACTATTGATTCGCTTATGAAAATTCTCATACAACATCCTACTACGTTGTCCCTGAGTAGTACAAGCTATTTTTTATGTAAAGAAAAATATACATATAAATACTGGTAGACATATCACGTAGCGCACACATTTACCGCATTTCATTTTAAACCCAAACTAGGCATAGCTAAATAAGACATTTATTTAAAAAAAAACATAAATACCAAAATTGCAGGTACATGCTATGTAACATCCCCGTCTCGGGGTGATGGACGCAACGCAACGCGACTTGAGTCATCTCGTACTTTGGTGGAGAGGACTTGAGTCGTATTGTTATTGTCTATGGGCGGCGGTTACCACTTAGCATCAGGTGGGCCGTCAGCTCGATCTCTCACTTAAATAACATTAAAAAAAGTTTTGACACCCACACAGAATATATCTATGTTCTACAAACAAATGTTTGTCCTGGGCGGGAATCGAAACCAAGACATCAGTAGAATGAATATTTACCAACAATTGAGTTGTGAGGCCAATCAGTAATTAGAAAATAATTAAGCTAAATCAAAGCATAATAAAACATTTGGGATAGATTCTAGGCGATCTAAAAATGTCTAGGTCGGCCATATGGAATTTTTGTTATATTTTTCAGCCTTTAAAATACCAAATACATTGCAATAGAAATAAAAATACGTTTTGTAATCGTTGCTTCATAACAATATTCAGCAGAAATGTCATATTTTACTGCTATAAAAATGTTATGACAATAAAAAGACGCCATTTTGATTATTGCGTTTGGGCTACTGACACAGAGCAATTATAAATCACGCATGCTTTGTCGAAGGTGTTGGGAATTGTCGATAAAAATTCAGTCGAAACATAACATTTCTTGTAAGTATGATGTAAAACAAATAATAGTTTGAGAATTACTTTGATCTGTACGGATGAATGGATATTTTGCTATTAAATATTTGTAGGTTAGAAACATATTTAAGGAATGTTTGCTTTTACTTGCTTCTTCTTCTTCGAGTCACCGGTTCTGTCGAACCAGTGTGGTGAAAGGATTTAAAGTGCCCCACAAAGAGGCTCCTTTTTACTTGCTTAAACAAAGAAATCAAAAATAGCTCATTTGATTTATGACAAGAAAGTAACAAGCATTGAGGCTTACTGCTTCTCTTGTGACAAATTTAATTTAAATATAGTTATTTTCACTATAAATTTTGTTTTTAAGAAAATTCTAATAGCTAGCCTAATAGTTTGTAATTTCACTGGCACCATTTACATTAGAACAAAGCACTGAAGTGCTGTTCACGAGCAGAAATGACTAAAGCGATAGTTTTACTTTTTACTGTATACAGGGTGTCCGGTAATGAATGGATAACCTTGAAATGGGTCTTAGTAGAACTATTGGGCATTGGGAAAAAAATATCAAATAAAAAAAAAACAAGTAGTATCAAAAAAAACAAAAGAAAACAAATAAAACAAAAACAACAAAAAATCAAAACATCGATATTATTTAAAAAATACATATCTTTGATACTACTTGGTTTTTTTTTATATATTTTTTTCCCAATGCCCAATAGTTCTACTAAGACCCATTTCAAGGTTATCCATTCATTACCGGACACCCTGTATATACTTTACTGTATAATCATTTAAACAAATTAAACAATTATGATTAAACAAATCGTTTTCATTCAGTATCGCTTACGTCACAGCTATATTCTTGTGTCATACTCTCCCTGTTACAATTATTTGCCTTGCCGACATAATTCTCGCCTGTACCCCTCCCTGCTGTGTGTAAGGTGAAACACAAAAGTAATTTATTACAGACATAATAGAATAGAAATAGACATTAGACTAAAAATGTAAAATGTTTGTAGTAATTATTAGTTAACTGTTTTATAAAATACTTAAATTTTCGATCGATAGATTGAACTTTCTCGTGTGTTTTTGAATGAATAACATTGCATTCGCACTAATGTATGCATATTTATTTGCACAAAAGAAGTAATCAAAACCAATGATTATTCGGTAGCCAAAGTGTACATTTTTATTACTATCAATTACATTTTATAACGGTTTCGTCTATAACTCGGTAATAAATCGATTTTATATCGATAAGAATCGATATTTATCTACATCACTACCGTTAAGTTTATCGAAGTTTGATTATTATTATTGGGTTATAAGACGTATTACTTTTACATAGTTGTAAACCTTACCTTTGCACTTTTTAGTTGACCTCATAGTTTCAAAAGTTTTTATTTTTTTCTCAGTATTCACAGATTAAGAATACTTACAATGACTTTTATATCAATGTGTATGTGCCGCTAAGATACACTGTTTGAGAGCTACGAATCCACATTTCCAAAAAATTATACTAAAACAGTTCATTCACCTCTGTTACTGCCATAAAATATCCACAAATACATACTTTTACTTTAAGGAGCAAAACAAAATAACCGACTTTACGTCAATGAAAGAGCATGATTTCTTCTTTCTCGTACTTGGATGTCATATATTTTCATTTAAATACTACGGAACCCATTTTGATGAAATTTCTATTCGACCAATCTCAAATAAAAACAAAAAGAATTGTCTAAATCAGTTTATCAATGACGGAGTATATAAGGACGGTTTGAGCTAACAAACATAAAAAAATACTAAAGAAAACATAGCCAGAGCCTCTCGGGATGATGTAAGGATTCTAGATACACCATACGACGAAATCCAGTTATGCATTTCAAATTGATGGTGGAATAAATAATAAATAAATAAATAATGGTGGACATTTCACACAGCGCCATCTAGCCCCAAAGTAAGCTAAGCATAGCTTGTATCACGAGAACCAGACAACTGATATAATACATATATACTTTTTTTTTGTAAATACATACATATAATACATTATTAACACCCAGACACAGAACAAACATCAATGTTACAAATGTCACATAAATATTTGTCCTGAGTGGGGATCGAACCCACGACCTACAGGGCAGAAGGTAGGGTTACTAACCAACTGAGCTATGAGGCAAGTCATCAATATCAATAATCATATCATCATCAATAAAAAAAAACACATACATACGAACACTGCAAAAATACACACTCTTTTGGGCAGTCTTGTAAAATGGTCGAACTCCCCAGTATATGAGGTCGTATTATGTTCGCAACGTACCATTAGACGGATAAGTTTTTACCACTCGCCGTGTTTACCGTTTTGCAACGAGTTGTCATCTGAATGACACCTTTTTCCCGCCGTTTAGTTGCCAACTGGGAACAACTAAATAAAGTTTCCCACCTTACCTACTCAGTATGGTGAAAGGACTCAAGTAAATAAATAAATATTGGTGGACATTTTACACAGCGCCATCCAGCTCCAAAGTAAGCTAAGCATAGCTTGTATCACGGGAACCAGACAACTGATATACATATAAACTTTTATTATAAGCACATTAATACAAAAGACTCAGAACAAACATCTATGTTCGTCACACAAATGTTTGTCATGGGCGGGAATCGAACCCACGACCTACAGCGCAGAAGGCAGGGTTTCTACCAACTGAGCTGTGAGGCCAGTCAAGTGCGCCTCAGAGAGGCTCTTATACGTACGAACGTGGGTTTGATTGTCGCGTCGGGATTTGAACCTGTGACCACCGGAAACTCTGGTTCTGCACGGCTGGGCCACCAGGCGCTCTATTAAAAATTCAGTGCGTATACCATTTACCTAGTATTCGTTGTCTGCTTAGAGGAACCTTTGAAAGAAAAGATTTAGTAACATTTTATCATATTATTTAAATTCTAGTGAAAGGAATACATTACTTGATATATTCTTTTTTGATAGAATATTTTTTTCCGCAATTGTAACTTACAAATCTAATATAAAACACTTGTGATTGTAATATTGTACTCTGTATCCAAAACACTTATAACAAACTTAGCTTGGGATTCACAAATAAATCACGTACAATAGAAACTTAATTACTAAGTAATAAATACTACTTCTAGAGCAGTAGAACTCACGCTAAGTTCGTTCGGGGAAGTACTGCCACCATGTCCGTTCCTGCCGGGTTACTGTGTTCCCGTTTGAAAGGTGTGGTTGCCGGAGAAGTTACAGGCACATATTCAACCTTCACGTCTCAGAGTTACGGGCGCTTACGATGCGACTCTTGTTGTACTTAGGTAGGGGAGGACCCAAGCTGGATTGCTTGTTATGGGCAGAGGCTACTTTTGCATCATGTGGACCCTCTGCTCGTTCCAAAACATTGTCACAAAAAAAAGCATGCGCGTATTAATTTCGTCATGTCTTAAAGCATCTCCATAATTAGGCGCATTTTATATGAGACTGAAAGCGTTTGTCACGGACAGAGGTAACTGCTCAATATCAGGTGGGCCATCCGCTCATTCCATAATTTATTCACGAACTCCATTCAGTCTTATCTCCCGATTGTGTGTCTATCAGCTATCCACGGAGTGACAGATTGCAATGTTTCACTTCCCTTACGATGTTTATTTTCAAAGTCAAAGTCAAAAACTTTATTTCCATACGATTCATAATTAAATGGCTTGGAAAAGTCAATAATATTCAAAACATAAGGTCACGCGTACTTATCGCTAAGTTTGACGCTTGTTCAAACCCTATACGACCCTCCATGGGAAGAACTGACAAGACACCCCTTAAACATAATAACGTTATTTTTATAAATTAACCAATTTAATTATCTCAAAGTGGCTTAAATAAACTTAACTAACTTTGCCGTCGTGTCGTGATGATGATGAAACCTAAGTTGTGAAAGGTTTCATAAAGCGAAGATGGCTCAGTGAGTACGGTGGGTAGGCCGTGGGTTCGAATCCTACACCAAGCACCTAACGATGTGTTCCGGTAGCCTCACCTGAGAGCCAGGTACTACCATCATCTACATAATGACTTACCATGAGGTGATAAAGTCAAATGCAAGATTTATGGAGTAAACAAAATGGTTGTCACTTGAATTTGGAAAAATGCCTGCTACATCCTGTTTTAATTAATGACAAACTTTAAAAGGTATTTGATTATCCTGTCACATTTTATAACAGAATTAAGACATCAATAATAATTATCATATTTAGGATTAAAGAGAATTTTCTTAACAAAAGCATCATTTAATTTAGAATGTAATTAATTAATCGGAAACAAGAAAAGTTAGTCGCCCTTTTAAAAAAAAACAAACCAGCAACAACAGTGTATCGCATTCTACCTCGACGCAAAAAAAAACAATCGAATACATTGAAATCGATCGAACCTTTACCATCATCAAATTATGATCCCGCTACCCGGAAGGCACCCCACCACTCATCCTTGATGCAGAAATAAGAGCATGTATATAAGAGATGGTGTATCTTGGCCCTCAGTTGCCAGTGAACGTGCGTTGTGTGTGTTTGTGTCACTGTTGCCGAGGTGAATATACATTAGCGGTGGTGGTTTTCAGTGTTTATATTGAGACGGATTGCGGACTCGTAAGTTTTAGTAAACCATAGATAGTATTTTTTTTCGGCAACGTCCAGACGTTCATTCATCCAGTTGCATGCAAGGTTGACATTGCAGTGATGTTGAAATGGATTTAGTTAGTGCATAGATATTTGTGCATTTCAAATTTAGGATTCCACTTAGGTTACTATTGGGAATTATTCTTGGCATAATTTGTATTTATGGGTTCAGATTAATAAACAGACCGATATTTTAATACATATATTAATCAAAAATTAACAAAAATCTAGTCTGTTTTTTCATTGAAATACGTACAGAGAACGTAATATAAAATTTCGATAATATTATTTTGCGGTTTATTCTTTAATCATCAAATATAAACTAAAAGATTTGATAACTATAGTTTGTGAATTGACCATAGACAATTAAATAACTAGATATCTATCATAAATATTCCGTTTTTCAATTCTTATTTTATTATAATTAGGTACGAATGAAACTTCATATTAGCTAATTACTGAGCTTCTGGCTAATTGAAACGACTAGATTAAATTTGCATTCATTTTAGACTGTAATTTAAAAATGATTAGACGGCCGATATGCGGTCTTTCTATAATCAAAAGAACATCTAAACTTTTTTATTCACTCCTAGGTAACTATATATTCTCAACATGCAATTAAATTACAAATAAATCGTTATATAAATCATCATAAATCAAATGGAAAACTGATGTAAATTTAGTATTTGCCGAATCCGTTGCTAAGTGGTAATGCCTGCCCGCAAATGCCTGGTCGCTTTTCGATACCCTGCTTGGTGAATTTTTTATATGTATTCTTGGGTATAATGTATGTTTGTTATGTATCTGTGTCTAGATGTGTCATGTATCTCGGTGGATGATAGCCTAGCGAAAATAAATACTCGGTTTTAAATTCTAAGTTGGTTTAAATCCAGAACAGTTTATATCATGAAATGATAATAAACAACTTACGAATTTTAAAATATGTTGTATATGTGTAAGAAATTTATAACTGAAAATTCAAAGCCTGAAAATGTTACATTTATTAAAATGATGTCAAAATTTATGTCAAGAAATTAATTTCCTTAGAATTCATAAAAATTGCTCAAACATCAGTTATCAGATATTTTTGTATAATTTTTTATATTTGCCATAACTCCATATGTGTATAATCATGGTGATTTCCCAAAGGACTAGAATAAATCAAAATAGCGTCGTTTCACCAAAAGTAATATTATCATTAAAACATTGACATGACAAGTTACGAGCTAATCACCTCCATTGCTTTTCAATAAATAATTAATATAGATTTCTTCCTGTATATAATGTCTGAGAAAAGACCGGAAAAGTCATCCCAAGTCAAAAGAGCCATCTAGCCCCAAAGTAAGCAAGCATAGCTTGTGTCATGGGAACCAGACAACTGATTTTTTTTATTTTAAATACACACATTATTGTCACCCAGAGACAGAAAATACAAATATATTCGTCACACAAATGTTTGTCCTGGGTGGTTACTACCAACTGAGCTGTGAGGCCGGTCATAAAACCATAATCTTAAAACAGTATAATTTATAGGATTCAACATAAACCCTGCCGTAATCGTACCGTACAGTCGTACTAGATAACTGAGTTATATGGTGTGTAATTAAACGACTTCACAATTCCCTACACAGTGTGTTAGTAAAATCCTACACAGACAGCATGTTCACATTTAAGTACAATTACAAATGGGTTATACAGGGTGTCCGGTAATGAATGGATAACCTTGAAATGGGTCTTAGTAGAACTATTGGGCAATCGGAAAAAAATAACAAATAAAAAAACCAAGTAGTATAAAAAAAAACAAAAGAAATAACAAAAAAACAAAACAATACAAAACAAATTAAAAAAAAACATCGATATTATTTAAAAAATACTTATCTTTGATACTACTTGGTTTTATTTTTATTTGATATTTTTTTCCGAATGCCCAATAGTTCTACTAAGACCCATTTCCAGGTTTTTTTTATTTTTTTTTATGTTTTTTTTATTCATTACCGGACACCCTGTATATATAATCCTTGTAAATGAAGTGGGTGTTTCAATAAAGTGATTATAATTCACATCTCAAGTCGAGTACCATCGGTGGGTGGTATCAGCAAACCGCGCTCAATTCGCCCGTCAGAAGTACTGACACCATACCTATTTCTGACAGGCCTCACAGCTCAGTTGGTAGTAACCCTACCTTCTGCGCTGGAGGTCGTGGGTTCGATTACCACCCAGGACATATATTTGTATGACGAATATAGTTGTTTGTTCTGTGCCTGAGTGTCAATATGTATGTATTACAAAAAAGTATATTAGTATGTATATCAGTTGTCTGGTTCCCATGATACAGGCTATGCTTAGCTTACTTTGGGGCTAGATGGCGCTGTGTGAAATGTCCACCGATTTATTTATTATTTATGTCTGCCGGAAAACTAACGCATTGCTGTTTAGGTTTGAAAAAATAGGGTTATATGGCAATGTTAGAGAACGAGCTGATGGCCCACCTGGTGTTCAGTGGTAACCTCTGCCCATAACAAGCAATACTACTTGGGTCCTCTTCTACCTACAAAAGGATCCAAGTCGTATCATATACGCCCGTAACTCTGAGACGTGAAAGTGAAATGTCTCAAGTGCCTGTAACTTCACCGGCAAATATAGAATACAGGCCGAGTAATAAAACTAATATTTCCATAGCTTATAGAATTTACGATTTCTCAATTTATAAAGTTAAACGCTTTACTGATGTAAATCAAAGGTATGTAGGTGCTCATCGATTCTATAAGTCAGACTTGCCTAGGTCACACAGATTACCTAGGCAGTCGGGAAGGTTACCTATAAATTTAGTTACATACTGTTTCTATGTTGCATTGGAATGTGGGGATATCTCAATTTATGGATATATCGTTGAAATGTGTGCCAAATGGAAGGCATTTGAGCTCAACGTAATAATAGTCACATGAATAGGTTTTATTCGCGATATAGAAGGGCTACTTTACCCCTTTTTCCTCTTGATCATGAGTTACGGAACGAGCCGATGGCCCACCTGATTTAAATGGTAACCTCTGCCAAGCGATGCGACTTGAGTCTTTCTCTACTTTGGTACAAGATCCAAGTCGCATCGTATGCGTCTGAAACGTGTAGGTGGAATGTCTGATGCGTCTGTGACACCGGCAGCTAGACCTTTCAAGGCAGAAATGGGTATGGTGGCAGTATTTCCCCGGACAATTTATTCGACCAGCTTTTTTTTTGTAATGGGTTTAAAACATTGTATACTTTCAACGCTATGGAGGACCCAAGTCACATCGGTTGTTATGGGCAAAGGTTACCACTTAACACCAGGTCGGCCATATGTTAGTTCCGTAACTCTATCACATAAAAAGAAATGTGAACGAACAAAATATTTGAACTCTTAAGTTTTGAAATCTTTTGATACATTGTAGTCGTGGGATTTCAATAGTGACGGGGTCTCCAAATTGCTGTAGGAAATTGAATTAGGTAATATAATTAGATCTGGCGGTGACCTCTTCGTTGTTTTTTAGATTACTTGCCTCTTGGCTACCAATTTATCATATCCGTTGAAAAATTGCTATTATTATTATGTATAAAGATTTTAGTTTTTTTGTATTTTTGATACATGGTTGGAGAGATACACGGAGATAATAGCCATTTCAGATGGTAGTGCGAATAACCATAATAAAAATAAAGAATTGTGCGCTACCGTTAAACTTCAGTAGCGCACAATTATTTATTTTAATTATCGTTATTCGCGTTACTACTTTAGTTATTATCACTCTCTCTTTATTCCTTCCCAGGAATACCTATAAATCTCAAAATATGTATGTTACGGTTTTCACTAATAGAAAGAGCGATAAAAGAGGTTCGTGTACAATTTGTAAATTAATTGCACCCGTACGAAGCCGGGGCAGGTCGCTAGTAAACTATAAATCATTACAGACAGCCTATGCACTAATTTAGTGCGTATGCCTCGCAGGTCATCCCATTAAAATGCCTTGAATGTTGATATATCTACTTGATATTGCACTGACTGTCGTGTGAGCTTAGGAATTGTATTCATTTATAAGACTAGAATATATAATAATTCTAATTCTATATATATATATTCTAAGAGCAGTAGAACTCACGCCAAGTTCGTCCGGGGAAGAACTGCCAGCATACCCATTTCTGCCGCCAAGCAGTAACGCGTTCGCGTTACTGTGTTCCGGTTTGAAAGGTGTGGTTGCCGGTAAAATTACAGGCACAAGAGACATTCCACCTACACGTCTCAGAGTTACGGGCGCATACGATGCGACTTGAGTCTTGTCATACCAAGTAGGGGAGGACCCAAGCCGCATCAGTTGTTATGGGCTGAGGTTACCACTTAACACCAGGTGGGCCGCCGGCTCGTTCCGTATATAAATCACATAAAAAAAAAAATTTGTTCTGCCGTTTTGTAAAAAATATTGACAAATAATATCTAGAGAAAAATTCCTGGTTTATAGATCTTTCAGTTAAAACCTTAACAAAGTTGCGTGGTTAGAAGTAAACGGGGAAACAGACAAGAGAACAAACGACTTTTTGTATATTATTTACAGAAGAGATAAAGATACCAATCTATAAATTTATCAAATAGTAATAAAAATTACACACTCCTCGGAATTCGTACCAGGACCCTTCAGATAGGAATCCTGAGATTGCACCACCCGGCTACCACTCTTCAACAGATCACGTTCCAATGTAATTATTGTTTATTAATATCGTGTAAATATATTATGAAAAGAATCTTCAATAAACGTGTGTATAAATGAAGCATGGCTTCCTGATTCGTGAGTTGAAAATTGCAAAAGAATTTATAAAATTTACTGATTTAGTGTATTGGTACACAAGTTTGCCTTATCTTAAATTTAGTGCAATGATTAATCACTTTAATTTGGAATATCAAATATTTTTGTAAATTTATTAGTGTAAGTAGCAGTAGAACTTATGCCAAGACCCAACTTTTATTTGTTGTTATGGGTAAAGTCACCATTCAACACCAGGTGGGTCATCAGCTCGTTCCGTAAATATGTAACATAAAAAATTTAGTCTTAAAAAATTGCGTTATTTTTAAGGTTATTTACTTTTTTACTTTACACTTTTTTATTATTTGAAGATGGAATAAATACCTTAGCACACAGGAAAGAGTAGATTTTAGAACTTTTTAGAATTTTTTAGAACTTTGATATACCAAAGCCGTTGCTCAAAATATTCTTGGTTATGATGGGTAGAACCCTGAATAGACATTTAGCATGTCAAATAACCCTATGTACCTATTATTTACATGTTTAAATAATTTTTTTTGCATTTTACTATATATGCTCAAATGTATATTTTTTATTCTTACAGTTACCTCTCCACAAAACAAACATGATGTCTTCAGTAAACACGGTAAGTTTTTCAAAAAAAACGACCATCATTATTTTTCTACGGCTTTTAATTAAGGCGGGTAATTTATTTGTTATATTTAGTATGTATGTGATTTAGTTATGGCACGAAAAGTCCAACTCGTATTAAGTGATAACCTCTGCCCTTAACTCAGATGAGATCAATAAACGAATTTGATTGATTGATAACGAGCAATATGACAGCAGTCCTCCCTTACCTAGGTACGACTAGACTCAATTCGCGCCCGTAACTCTGAGACGTGAAGGAATGTCTCATGTGCATGTATTAGAATAGAATAGAATAGAATAGAATATAACTTTATTGTACACCTTAAGTGAAAATAAACAAATAAAAAACAAATATACTGTTGTAGACGACAGTGGTACAATGGGCGGCCTTATCGCTTAAAGCGATCTCTTCCAGGCAACCTTTGGATGGACAGGATATACAATACAACTGCTGACGGTGGCGTACATCAAACTATATTTATACATATCAACCTTTATAAATTACATAGACATACATACTATACTTAATACATGATACATATCAATATATATATATATATATATATATATACAATACATAAACATACACAGAATACATAATATTATGACATAGATAGCGATGACAAATAATGTTGGTAGACCATGTTTTTGAACATGGGAAGGGATTTGGCATGTCTTATAGGGACAGGGAGTTCATTCCAGAGTCTGACAGCTGCTACCGTAAAAGATTTGCTGTATAAATGCGTATAATGAGTTGGCGTTTGCAACTGGAGAGTCTGGGTAGAACGTAAGGGTAGGCAGTGTGAAAGGTGGAGAAATTTAAATCTCTCCTTAAGGTAAGTAGGAGTATGAGGAGTGAAAATAATTTTATACAGGAGGGAAAGGATGTGTGCATTCCGGCGAAGGCGGATAGGTAACCACTTAAGCCTATTGCGGTATTCGGAAATATGATCATACTTGCGCAGACCAAATATGAATCGGATGCAGACGTTTTGGAGCCGCTCAAGCTTATTAAGTTGTTCTTCGGTTAAATCTAGATAGCTGGCGTCAGCATAATCAAGAATAGGGAGCAACAGTGACTGTGCGAGCGCAATTTTGGTGGAAGTTGGTAAGAAGTTTCGTAACCGTTTAAGAGAAGCTGCGGCTGCAAAGGTTTTACGGCTAACTGCTGCTAATTGTGGTTTCCAAGAAAGATTTTTGTCAAAAAGAACACCAAGGTTCTTCACGACCTCACTAATACCTATCTGGGTATCATCACATTTTATATGCGGAAGGTTCGGCCAATCAATCTTAGCAGTCATGCTTGAGCTACCTATGATGATCACCTGGGTTTTCGTGGGGTTTAAGTTTAGTCCAAAGGATTTGCTCCAGTTGTGTATAGTTCGTAGATCATCATTAACTCTGGAAATGGCTTCACCAATCCGCTCAACAGAAGTTTGAGTGTAGAATTGTAAATCATCTGCATAAAGGTGGTAGGTTGAAGTAAGGTTGTCAGAAATAGAATTTATAAAGATGGCAAAGAGAAGAGGAGATAAAACGCCACCCTGAGGGACACCAGCAGTCAACTGACACCAAGAAGAAAACGTGTCATCTATGCGAATGCGTTGCCGGCGTCCATACAGGTAATTATGAAACCAGCCAATAACAGTTGGAGATATGTTAAGAGAGCGAAGGATACCTAACAGGATGTCATAATCAACATTATTAAATGCGTTGCTAAAATCTAGCAATGTAAGGATTGTGACTTGTCTGTTCTCGATGCCATGCCTGATATCATCACTGATTTGGACGAGAGCTGTGACCGTGCTATGGCCAGGTCGAAAACCGGACTGGAACGGATTCAGGAGGTTGTTTTGGTTGAGGAAAGGACTTAGCTGTAAGTGTACGAGACGTTCAAGGACCTTAGAAAGGAATGGAAGGATAGAGATAGGTCGGTAGTCTGACAAGGAAGACACGTTGTGTTTTTTTGGAAGGGGGGTAATTTGAGCCTCTTTCCACGCACTAGGAAAAGTCCCAGTGACAATGGAAAAATTAAACAAATGTGTAAGGACTGGGATAATGACGTCAAGGATGGGAAGGATCATTTTTTTTACTAATGCAGTCACTACCGACGGCATTAGATGTGATGGATAAAATGCTCTTCTTAACATCACAATCTGTAAATGGATTGAACAAGAAGGGTGAAAAGTCAGGAGTTGGTAAAGAAGAAAGATAATTTAACGTTCGTGTTTTAACGCGTCCCTCACACTCAGAGTTAGAGGAGAAATGTAAATTGAGTGAATTAATATCTAAGTCCTTAGGAATGTTATCTTGACCGGATTTTCCAACTCCTAACGACTTAAGAAATTTCCAAACCTTTGAAGGATCTTTGTTTTGAACAGACTTGTAAATATAATGGCGTTGAGCATCCCTACACACCCTATTGCAGTGATTTCTACTATCGATATACAGATTACGATTTTCATCGGTTGGTGTGCGCTTGTATCGAATTTTAGATGCGATCTTCTTATGCATTTCAGTCCTAATGTCATCAGTTAGCCAAGGTGCAGGAAGATGCTTCATCTTGACTGCTCTAATTGGAGCGTGTACATCGTATAATTTCAACATGATATTAGTGAACGAGCTGACTTTAGCTTCAATATTATCTTCATTGTAAACCTCGAACCAGTTTGCACTCTCCGCATCTTTGGTTAAAGATTCCAGATCCATGGCACCAAAACTGCGCTGAAGAAGTATTTTTGGCTTTGCTTTAGGAGGACGAATTTTATACGAAAGGAATATCAAATCATGATAAGAGAAGGCATCCGCAGAGCATTGACCATGCTTTGCGACATGCACTGGAGAAGAAACTAATATCAGATCAAGTAAAGATGGGTTACAATTTGGAAAATTATGTGTTGGATTCAAAGGAAGAATGGTTAAGTTGCAAGCCTGAGCAATGCTTTCGAAAGAAGAAGTACGGGAATCATTTTTGTGTAAACATGTGTTAAAATCACCCATAATAATGGTGTGATCATGCAAAGGCACAAGCTCTTCGAGAAGTTTTTCAAAGGAGGAAAAGTAGTTAACGCGTAGTGAAGGAGAAGTATTAGATATGTTATGGTTTCTGCAAATTGTAGTTTTCACATATTGAATCATAAAATAACTTTAAAAAGAATTTGCAATAAATAATTTAACTTAACTCAATTAAACAAATATGCCTTCACCGTAAACAAGCCATTATTTCTATACATATGTATATAAATTGTATATAGACACGCTAAAGGTAGCACAATTCACGATTCATTTCACGTAAATCAAAGTCATACTCATTATCGTCAATTACCTCTAATCATAATTATAAATAATACCTGTTGTAGGCTCGAGAAACATAAACATTTTATTTTTTTAACGATTCATCGAGTCGTGTGTTGTGTCTTTGGTTCCGTATATCCATTAAGTTGAAATTGTGCCGTATGCGCACATAATGGCGCCCATTTAGAACATCCTGACTCTCATTTACCACTAGCCGCGCTCTTTCAAGATATAAATAAATATTGGTGGACATTTCACACAGCGCCATCTAGCACCAAAGTGAGCTACGTAAATAGCTTGTAGGTATCATGGGAACCAGACTGATATAATACTATTTCTTCACACCCACCCAGCCACAGAAAAAACACCTAAGTTTGTCACACAAATATGTTTGTCCTAAGTGGGAATCGAACGCCCTACAGCGCAAAAGGCAGGTTACTACCAACTGAGCTGTGAGGCCATTCGCTACTTATCGCTAAGTTTGACGCCTGTTCGAACCGTTTCCGACCCTCCGCCGGGAAGAACAGTCAACAAACCCCTAAAGGATGGCATAGCGCACTTGGGTAGTTTATAATTTTACTCAATAGTTTATTTTTATTCCTTCAGTAGTTAAAGGAACCCTAAAAACCACACATCTAACACAAAACATTCGACTTAAACAATAATTAGCGAATTAAGGCCATGACAGCTTTCGCACGATTATTGTGAGAAAAATAGGTATTCAATAATATTTGATTATTGTTACTTTGTATTAGAGGTTTGGGTTTTGTATGTGTATAATTAAAACGAATGGTACACAGGTTCGATTACCGCACGGGCTTAACTTAACTATTTCTCCTGCGCTACTTTTTTATTATTACTTCAAAATTCATTTTTTCATCTTTGACGTCTTGACAGGTTCATTTTTGTATATGTTTTTATTGAAATATGATATCA
Source organism: Chesias legatella (assembly GCA_947359385.1). Taxonomy (NCBI): domain Eukaryota; kingdom Metazoa; phylum Arthropoda; class Insecta; order Lepidoptera; family Geometridae; genus Chesias; species Chesias legatella. The sequence continues at coordinate 12,840,059 of OX375765.1, forward strand.
AAACTTTAGTGACACAGAAAGATCCAGCTTTAATTGAACTTTATGAAGGTGCTATAAAGTCGATTTGGCAAAATGTGTTAGTTATTTAGTTTTCCAACTACAGGGACGATATTATAGTGTTAGAGGTTGAAAGTTGTGGTACACGAGACATGCCACCTGCATGTCTCAAACGTGCAACTTGGATCTTCCCATAACTAAGTAGGAGACCCAGGTCATGTTACTTTGATGTGGCCAGGTTACCGCTTCAAATCAGATGGTGAAAGAGTGAAGTGAAAGTGAAAGAGATGCATGAATCTACAATCTTTCCATAGTATAAAACAAAGTAGCTCCCGCTGTCTTTACCGCTAGATCTTTTAAACTACGCAACGGATTTTAATGCAGTTTTCAGCAATAGATAGTCTTCTTCTTCTTCGAGTCACCGGTTCTGTCGAACCAGTGTGGTGAAAGGATTGTAAGTGCGCCTCAAAGAGGCTCCTTTCGTGCACCCGACACATGTCTTCGAATTTTTAGTTCTAGGACATGTCGGTTTCCTCACGATGTTTTCCTTCACCGTTTTGAGAACGTGGTATTGCGCACATAAATCTTTCAATCGAAAAACTCATAGGTGCACGTCGGGATTTGAACCGGCGACCTCCGGATTGAAACTCGGGGGTCAGTACCGCTAGACCACCACGCTCTTTGTATGTATAGAGTGATTCAAGAGGAAGTAGAATACTAGAAGATACGTAAAGTACAATATTGTTTTTTATTAATTTGTTGAGATGTGACGATAGTTGTTCAAAATGTCGGAAGAAATCAGTCCGACTGGGAGTACACTACACTGGCGTAAACTAATAGAGTCGTATATCTTTAGTAAATTATATTAGACCATCTTCTTTTTTAGGCGTACAATGTTCTGATGCCCGTGCGAAGCCGGGGCGGGTCGCTAGTTTATACAGGGTGTCCGGTAATGAATAGATAACCTTGAAATGGGTCTTAGTAGAACTATTGGGCATTCGGAAAAAATATCAAATAAAAAAAACCAAGTAGTATAAAAAAACAAAACAAAACAAATTAAACAAAAATAAAAAAATCAATACATCGGTATTATTTAAAAAATACATATCTTTGATACTACTTGTTTTTTTTTTTATTTGTTTTTTTTTTCCGAATGCCCAATAGTTCTACTAAGACCCATTTCAAGGTTATCCATTCATTACCGGACACCCTGTATATTGGGAACAGCATTCCCAGCAATTTGCATAGTGTTAGGCGATGCTTGCCGGATGGGTTGTCTGTCTGTACGTATGGGTAAGTGCGCTCCGCATAATGATGTCGCAAAGTGGCATCACCAGTTATTATTTGAAGGGCAGGATTGCCACCACTGCGGCTAGTAACTAACTATACCTAGGTACGGGAAGAAAGTGAGAAAGAAAAGTACAATTTCAGAACAAGTTAAGAATTTTTTCTTATTTATACAAAATTTTTGTACAACTAACGAAAATTATGCAGAAAAGAATAAGAAATAAAAGCAATAGCACAAAGGAAAAACATAATAGTCATGTTTATTGTTTTGCTATCAATGTACAATTAAAGCTTTGAAGACTTTGGCTCCCAAACTAGTTATAAATTATCCAATAAAATACATAAATTGGTAATACTTATAAAAAATATGAAATAAAATTACAAAAAAAAGGAAAAACAAACTATAAAACATATATATATAAACAATATGTATATACTGATTACAACGCACACAGTTCTAACTAGTAATTATTGTGTGACTAGTTATCTGGAGCCAGTGCGGGGAAGTAATGTAAAGTGCACCACATTGAGGCTGCTTTCGTGCGCTCGACGCAGGTCTTCAAGATTTTGGTTCTAGTTCGTGTCGGTTTCCTCGCGATGGTTTCCTTCACCGTTTTGAGAACGTGGTATTGCGCATTCTTTCAAGCGAAAAACTCATAAGTGCACGTCAGGATTCGAACCGGCAACTTCCGGATTGAAACTAGGGTCTACTCGGTCACGCTCTCATCTGTGAGAGTGAACGTCCGGTAATCATTTAGGTTTTTTCGGGACGAGTAGATGGCCCACAGTTGGGAGGTAACATATTGTTTCCGCAATGATCAAAGTACCCTACATCTTACTTAAAAAGATGAGTTACTTATCGGTAATCGAATGATGAATAGGAATATAATCGATTGTTAATCTATATCAGAGTAATGATGATTCCCGCTGAGAGAAAAACGATATGATAAAAAAAATATGTTTTGGTACAAGTTTGTGACTGTCAGCGGATATAGAGAACAAGAATATTTGTATTAATTACCTGGTTCCCTTAACAAGTTTTGTTTGGTTTGCGGCTAGATGGCGCCTGTGAAATGTCCACCGATTTTTGTGTATACATATTTGAAGACAAGGACCATAGTGGCCTAACTCCTCTTTATGCAATAATAAACTTTATGGTTTAAAGTTACTACTACTACTTACTTACTGGTAATTATATAAACTGGTTGAATGAAATAATGACCCGAAAGATATTTTACAATGTTGTTGATTAGATCACTCTCGTCTTTATGGCCTCAATTGCTTTATGTAAATTAGGGAAAGATAATTGTAAAAAGTCAACGGGTCTTTTGTGAATAAAATAAAGTTTTTGACTTTGATACAATTCTTCACTATGCGATAAATAATGCCAAATAATAATAAAATAATGATAATAATAATAATGCTAATATACTTAATGCTATTTAGCATTAAGTTCGCCCATGTACTTGTTTTACCTTGTGCAATAAAGCATTTTCTATCTATCTATCTATCTATGCGACTAAATCAATCATTCAAGTTGCGACGATCCAAATTTGACACATCTGTTTATCTGAGCGTCCAAGGTGCAACCTATCACGAAGTTCTGTCTCCATCTACTTAGCGACCTCACAAAATACATTAGGTACTAGGTACTGGTACCCACAGCGGGTACCCACGGTACAGGAATGTGGTTAAAATTATACGCGTCTACACACACGGATTTGCTTATATTATGTTATAATCATAGTACATATTGTGTAGTTCGTTGGGAGTTAAGTTTGTTCGGGAAACTTCAAACTCATACACTCTTTGATATTAAACCCGGGTAGTTATTTTAGGTAGAGGGTAAGGTTAAGTTATATGTAATTATATTCCACGATTTTATAGATTTGGTATTAATATTGGTCATATAGCATTCAATGTTATAGTAAAGAAGTAAAAATTAAATTAAGCAGTAATTTTTTCATTTTCCTTCTGTTGTGTGGACTGTGTGGAATGGATAAGGCGTGAAGAGTCGCGTGGAGTTAGTAACTTGCACCAATCTCTCTGCTTTCGAATCGTATTAATTTATTGTCCAACAGAAGCACTAAAAGGGATAAGCCCCTGTATATTTTAACATGAATAATAACATATTTTATGTATTTACTGTTATATAACAGCCTCTTACTTTTACTTTGGCCCTTTATCACTTAATTACCGAGTTATTTTGAAATTACCGAATTGGTGCTGTATCTTTTATATTTATTGTGGGCAATCTTAAACTGATGCAAATAAAAAATAATAAAATTATAATCAATTTTTTGTACGAGCTCACCCCTCGTCACATCTATGTTCCCAACCCACTGAGGCTCAGCCTACCCCGTCGGGGATTAAGGCGTGATGTATAAAACTATCGAGATACCACTAGTGCAGGAGCTTGAGTGTTTTTTTCCATTACATTAGCAAATAGTACACTCTCGCAATTCGAGACAGTCCCTGCAGTTTATATAGAGACGGTTATCATTGAGATACACAGAGGACGCGGGGGCCCATTGGTACAGAACCCGAGTTTCAACCAGAGTCGCTGCTTCAAGTCCTGACGGGGACCAATTAGGTTTTATCACTTGAAAAAAAATCATATGCCACGTTTTCAAGGTGAAGAAGGTTCAAGGTTTTGAATTCGAAGACATGTGTCGAGTGCACGAAAGGAGCCTCTTTGAGGCGCACTTACAATCCTTTCACCACACTGGTTCGACAGAACCGGTGACTCGAAGAAGAAGAAGAAGAAGGTGAAGAAAAACCGCCATGTCCTAGAAACAAATATTGATGAGTTGTGTCTCGTGCATGAAAGGAGCCTCTTTGAGGTGCACTTTAATCCTTCCACACTAGTTTAATAGGACTTGTGATACGAGTATTGGACTGACTGATGGCAAAAGTCTTAAACTACAGATGCAACGTATAAACGATTTGCCCAGCAGTTAAGGTAATGTTCCGCAAAGGGTAATTTAACCATCAATGTGGCTGTAATCATCAGTAATCGTTGTAACTGCACCACAAGCTTCTTGGTATATGGTTGGTTAGGTAATTTGATTCACCTAAATCTTTTCATACTTTGTTGGCCACATCCGTTTTTTTATATATGTGGATATTTCATATAATAAATAAAAGTTGGTAGCCATTTCTCACAGCGCCATCTAGCCCCAAAGTATGTTATATCATGGGAACCAGTATACAGAACCATATATCCGTCACACAAATGCGAAGAGCAATAGAACTCTCGCCAAGTTCGTCCAGGGGAGTACTGCCACCATGCCCTTTTCTGCCGCCAAACAGTAATGCGTTCGCGTGTGGTTGCCGGTGAAATTACAGGCACATGAGACATTCCACCTTCACGTCTCACAGTTACGGGCGCATACGATGCGTCTTGGGTCTTGTCATACCTAGTATGGGAGGACCCAAGTCGCATCGGCTGTTATGGACTGAGCTTACCACTTAACACCAGGTGGGCCGTCGGCTTGTTCTGTAACTGTATTACATAAAAAAAAAGTCTTGGGTGGTAATCAAACCCGCGACCTACATCGCAGAAGGCAGGGTTGAACTGTGAGGGCACCCAAAGTTATGGACAATAATACAAATGCTAGTTTCACACATATCCGCGTAACATATCAAGTTATATAATCATAACAATAGAGTTTGATTCGTTAATTCGTTTCACCTATCCGTATAAATAATGTTATTTTCTCTGTTGTGTCTTCAACACAACTTAATAAAGTATTGTGAATCCGTGCGACATTATAACAAACATGTCATTTATATTGATATATAGTCTTATTACCTCTATACTGTTATATAATTTGATATGAGCACAATGAATTCTATTCAATAACTTATTTATTGATTAAAATGGTAAGCGAAAGTGTTTGATTCATCAATAAAACACCAATATAACTCATGTCCTTCCCCCGTGTCGTGCCCGTCACTACGACGTTAAAAGGGAAAATGAAATCCCGTAACAAAAACAATACATCTGGGGTCCTCCCCTATTTAGGTATGGGAAGCCTGCGTAGTATTGTATCCCAGCTTTTTTGCGAATCACGGAATCATCGTGGCTATGTTTGCTTCATCTTTAATTTAACAAGGCTTAGCTTGCTTTCATCTTAAATGTATGGATAGGCACGCATCGGTACTGTATTAGTTTCAAACTGGCAACACTGTTTGATGTCGAGACGCATACATACCCACGCCAAATAAAGATTTAAGATGTTAGGTGGGGAAAAACTTATAAAAAACGAAATTATTTTTTATTTATTATCATTAATTTTGCATGAAAATACAGGAAAGGAAAGAAAACACTAATTACCCGTAGTTCAAAATAAAAATGTTGTGTGTGGGTTATATCGTCATTGCTAGCTAAACACTTGCAATTTAATTGCACTCGAAATAATAAATATAAAATAAATTATATAATAAGACGCACTTTATATACTGTTTAATTTGTAACAGACAATTATCATTGTATTTAGATGAACTTGAAAATATCAAAAGTCATCTAGTCGGCCCCGCTGATTCCTAATACCGTCGAGAATGTCCCGCCTGGTAGAATGGCTTTGAACGGGCATTGCCTAAACTTTTATCTGTACTTTTTAAATCCCACGATAAATATTCACATCCAGTCAACAATAAATCATATATCCTACTTCGACGGCAACACGAGATAATATGTGTGCAACCTACAACGATAATGTACCAAATAACTATCACCTTTACATCTGAACCGTGGGACAGAATCCAACGACATTATAATTATAGGTAGAATGGCCGTACTTGTGTTGCCATCAATTATCTTTTTAAATTTCATATGTCACCGTTCCCGCCAAATGTTGTAGAGCCGTCATTGATATAGTCCCTACGTACAAAACCTTACTGAAATGGGATTAAAACTATTTCTTTGCTCATCTCAATCTACCATTGAATCGACCAGCTTGTTTAAAAAAAAACAGAACTTGATACCATTATGTCTGTTTTATTTTTCAAAATAATCATAATATATAGTCTGTGCAGGCAAAGCCACGCAGAAGCCGCATTATAAATATATTAGTAAATAGTTTTTATTCTCTTAATAATTTTTTTGGTTGTTTCTTGTCTCTATATTTGGAATAACCATTGAAGCCAACAAGAGAGAAAAAAGTATGGAACACGTTTCAACAAAAAAAATAATTGTAACACAGTGGTGCCATCTGCGTCGAGCTTTCAATTTCTGACATCATTAATTATAATAATATAATCATTGTATATATTATAAAGTACTATTAAGTCATAATTTTGTTTATAATACATACCTAACATTATTTTACTTTTATGTGATTTAGGCGGCTGCTAATCATAATTCGGTTAAAAATCATAATCTATTTGGTCCCACCCAGTTAATGTACCTACTATTTATAGGTATTACCTAATTATATAAATTTAAAAATGGAATGGAGAAATTAAACATTTATTTGCATTTTATTACTGAGTTCAGACGTAAACTAATCGATTTCACTTATTTGATGCGTACCTACCCAGATTTCAAAAGCCCATAAATGTTTTATTGACCGTAGCTAGTAACCAGCTTCATACGATTAATGAAACATAGGAGCCTTACTATTCAAAAACTAGTGGCGTCCTACGACTTCGTACTCCAAAAATTATTTCTATTTACCACTTTATTTTAACATTTCTCATTACAAACTTAACAAAATCAGTATTGTGAGTTTGCAGTATATTTTGTACCTTTGTATTTAGACATTAAAATTTTAGGACAGGACGTAATACCTAAATTGTAAAATATCAGTAACAATTGAACTAAATCGATTATTCATGAGGAACGAGGGAAATTCACACTTTTCTTTGGCTGTGTGTTGGCGATACAAAATCTGCCAGGGTCCAACTGCAGTAATATTGAGTCAAATTCAAAACAACTTCAAATTTTGGTACTGTCACACTGACATAACAATTCTAAACATTGTTCGTGGTATATTCAATTAAACTTTGTTATTAAACTCGCGTAGATATAATTATACAATCTGTAACGATTATAGTTAGTAAAGTCCGCCATTAAATAATTAGTCAAGTTAAAGTAGGTCTTAAAAAACCTATGTTGCCCTTCGCAATAATCTGAATATAATGTTGCCATTTTTAACGGTAACTATATAATTTTCCTGTCAGAACACTGTGGTTGTTATATGAAATAAATCGATTTACTCGCAATAGGTTTTGTAAAATAGTTTTTGTTATGTAATGTTTTGTGATTGATCTATGTCTTGGGTTTTTGTTTGGTTTTACGAGATTGGAATTTTCATATTGTATTGTTGAATTTAAATATTTTTAACATATTCATGCACTAAATATAACGTTTTATTTAATGTCCTCAATGTACAACCTCATTACATATTTGCTTGTTAATTAATTGGTTTAAATTATATAAAAGCCTATTACGTCGTGTTTTATTATGATTATTATTATTATCATTGCTTATTTTTCAAAACAGAATGATATAACTCATAATTATGATAGTCCGTCAGTTTCCAGTTAAATTCGCACGTTATTCAATAGGCATCGCTTCCCAATGTAACACTTATCTACGTTTATCTAAATAAGTCATGTTTTGAAACAACATTACAATGGAATTTACACCGTAACGATATACAAAATAAAATTCAATTTGAATGCGGTGCATTTGGTGGCCGATTCACATAAAAAACAATAGAGTGGATGGATGTTCACACGAAATTATTATGTGCACGTAACCTATTTTATGGAGTCCTTCAAAAGAGATAGTACGTTCAATGAGGCTCCGTCCGACGTCGGGAAAACGTTTCATTCTTCAAAACGAGTGGTAAGGTCTTTGATCGAGATTTTTCATGCTGGCAAGTAATTTTGCTGTTGGAATCCCCGATTCTGCTGAATAACTTGGTTATCTTTTTGACTTATTGCTCATGGGTCAAATTTCCGATTTTAATGTTTTTCATATGGATAAGTTACGGAAAGAGTAGGCCCACTTCATGTTAAGTTGTATTCTGTGCCTCTGCCAAAAGTGATAACATAAAATACTAATAATATTTTGATCCCTTGAAACAAACAACACTGTTCTACCATTTATATCTGTGTGTTTAATAAATAATTAAGATTGATAACTTAACTGCGTTATAGTAGATAGCTGTTTGTCAATCTTGTAACTAACAGAACCCGGAATATGTTGTTCTAGCACAGGTAAAATAGATAGCAAATAATTAAAAAAAACAGTCAATTTTCGTGGTGATCGGTCAACCGATTGGGAGTTTATCTACTTCATATATATTGTCTGTATCCATTTTCATGTTCGTAGATTAAATCAGGCATCTGGGTACATCCTATCTTAAGATCCTTTGGTTGCATTGAACAATGGCGATTTAAATAATTGAATTTACGATCCTAAGTGGGCCGTAATCTACCAAGCAATTCCGGCGAGGACACATAACGATCCTATTAAGAATAATCGATCAATTATACGAATTAAGCCCAAATACTTAGTACATATAATAATACCCAACACTAAACTAAATAATGGTTAGGACATCACTAGTCACGAGAGTGACAGAAGCGTTGCATTCGCAGAGACACCCACAAACATTAACAATCAGAGGTTTGCGAAGCATGCAACCGAGGGCGGGTGCAACCACGAATTTACTTTCTAAAACACTTTAAATGCACATCTGGCCTTATATTTTACATTCAAATTACGGATTTGGAGTGGGATTGTCTGCGTAACGTGCAATTGGGAGCAAGATTAGCTTCTCTGATACCTAATTATCTAAATGCCCGTTTAAGTTAAACCCTCTGTTAATAAGTAGGTTTAAAGATACTTGTTACTCTTTCTAAGGGATAACTAATTTAATTAATTATTTGATTTGATTTATGTACTTTTACTTTATTTAGAGATGAAGTAACCACAATCTGCGTAACTTAAGCCTTCAATATAACATTGGCCCAAAATCTTATTTCAGTTTTTTATTTATTTTTTGCCTTCGCTTTAGTTTGTTTAAATCTAACTTTGTAAACAGCGTGTAGAAAGTATCTTCGTAAATGATCCTAGCCCGCTAAAATATTGACATCTGTGAATTTTACAGCGTCACAGTGTCTTTTAAACTGAGAGTATTTTGCGACAAGTTTCGAGTGCACCAAAAAGTGACCTGCTGTTCTGTTTCTTGATTACATAGAGAGGGTAAGGTTATTTAGAATCAACTGCTTTACATCTATCTATGATCACAATCAAAAATGTACACAATTGGTTCGTTTATTGAAGTGATATGGCCCTAAATATCGAGTAAATAAATAATTATTATTCGGTTAGGGTAACTTTAGCCCGGGCCAATCTTAGCATGATTGTCATTCTTTTAAAAAGGGTTGCTGTGAAAATTTATTTTCTGCTCATATTTCGATAAAAAATACATCCAAATTATGTTATATTGAATAAATATATTGTTTTTTGTCATAGGTCATAGGCTATATATGTATAAAAATATATATATTGGCTGTGGATCGCTTTTGTATAATTAATTACGAAGGAACATTGTTCCCAGGACGAATAGTACTAGCAAACCACCCAAAATACAATGTTTCTGTGATGCAAAAGGCCGAAACGGGCTGGATTTGGTCTAGGAGTGTCCAAATTGCTTCAGTGAATGATACGAATATTATAAGAGTGCTGAATGACTCGAATATACAAAGAAAGAAAGGCTATATTACTATAGAAGACGACTTCCTAGCTATGGAATGGGGTGACTAAGTTTTCAAACTTTGATATCATGATGTGTAGTATTAAGCAAATGTTTTACTATATCGATGTTTTTTTATTAATATTTTAGCTATATGTTGTTATTATTATATGTAAAAAACGTAAGTTCCTGATTGATGACCAAAATATTTGATTTCATAAATGGCAGTGCCGACTTTAGTACGGTAACATTTTATTTACCCAAAAATACCGAAAAACAAAACAAGGGCATACGAACTTATTGTCTATGGGTCTCAGCTGTATTTTTCTTAGTAAATAGAGAGGCTAATGTTAGCACTACTCCTTTATTTCCATAAAATAAGCAAAAAAAGCCTACAATCGGGACCCGGGCCAATCTAAGCCCAACTCACAATGTAACTTTGGCCCGGAGGTTAAATGGATTTTTCAGAACTATTTTCCTAGAAACGATCAGTAAATAATTATATTTTCTAAAAGAAGGTCACTCAAAGCCATGAAAATTAGTATTTTTTTGTGTCTAACGTATTATTTTGAACATTAGCTTATCTGATTTCTCCGAAATGTGGGCCAAAGTTACCCTAAGTGACTGTACATAATTAATATAATATGCGCTGAGAAAATTCTTTTTATAAGTCGCGGTGGTGACAACGGGAATTAACTGTTCTTCTTTGCTGTATCAATGTGTTTGGTCAGTCTGTTGGGTGGGTTTAAAAATGTAAGGATGCGTTTATATGACTGATTGTCTTTTATCGTATTTGAAACTATTTGCTAATTATGTAGATTATTTGGTTCTGTACGTGGTTTAATAGTTTTATCATTCGTTGCCGCCTTTTGGTGCGAGTAATTGTAGAAACTTCTACGATAGTGCAGTCAATGGCAGGGCCCGCGCATTCCACCAAATGTTCCCTAATTTACTAAACAAATTGTATTCAATTAAACAGTTCTACACGATTCCGACCTATGCCGTGCTGTGTCGACAGGCGGCTGGCATTTCGGGAGCCCTAATACTGTAACGAAGTTTGGTTCGTTACATATCAATAAACTCAATTTAGAGTTATTCAATTCCCATGAGAACTAGGCTTCGAACTAACCCTTCAAGGTTGTAGAGAGAGATTTGATGTCACGTACATAACATTGACGTTTCCTAGCCATTTTTTTATGAATTCTATGGAAATAAAGTATTTGACTTTGACTTTGACATAAATTCGTGACTGTGTCCCCGAAGGGTAGGCAGAGCATTCATGGACTTTTCACTAACAAGGTTACACTATCGTGGGTACGTAGATGTGACAAATGATCATTGTATGTACCACCATTATTTCGCCATTATTAAATCAGTAACAGAAAGTTGTTTTGTAATAAATAAACTTCCAATAATCAGACAGACAGTACAATTTTTTTATTTACTCACACATCCGACCGAACAGTATATTTACCGCCAAATAACCAAAACATAATTAGATCTGATCTAGGTTTACCAACAGATCGAGAAGCCCTAGGTTAGGCAATAACTTTAGGATATCCGTAGCGTTTGTATGGAAATTAATTGGTATATGGTGATTGGAAACAAAACGATTAAATTTACTTACAAAAGCATAGGTATTTCCACATGTATTTAGGTATTTTTTTACTAATAAGTGATCGGCGTAATAGCAAAACTTAATAAAGTAAGGGTGATCATAGTTTATCCATATCTTACGACATAGTTTTTTTTAAGCTAAAGTAGGCACGTTTTGTGTGTCGCAAAGGAAGTTGCATATGAGCGAAAACCATAGATTCACACCTTATACCCGCAAGGGTATGCATAGCTTGCGATGGATAAAACAACGCTAAAAATATCCCTCAATTTTCCACTTATGGGTCACTTACTTATGAGTCTCACCTATAAGAATAAATTCTGGTAGATACGAAATCAAATCACAAATATTACCTACCTATTTAGTTCACTTTCGCGAAGTATAATATCATTTGTAAGTACGCGTTTTGTGGCAGCCCTATCGCATTGTTTAAAACTTTTTAATGCTTTGTAATAAATACCTGGCTAATGTTACACCATGCATTGTACCAGCCGCAGTCGGAGGCATTCCTATTGTAAAGGTGTGTACCGCTTTACGACAAAACCATAGTGCAAGGGCGAGGCAATGAAACGCAGTAGATTGTATCGTGAGTTTCTAACGCTGGGTGTGCAGCGCGTCGTGACCACTCGTCATACAAGATGGGTGTGTACTGAGTCTAGGCTAGTAACTAGATGCATATATATCTATTATCGTAGTTGTACTACACGCGAAAAACTAAATTTTTTTACTGAGTTCAAAGAGAATTTGAAATATATTAAGTTTTTTGCGTATGTAGGTATATTGATTTCCCGGGAAAGGGAAAGCTAGGGAATATAATCGGCATTGGTGCGTGCAATACTTTATTTATTTATATAAACACTAATTTATACTACAATTAAAAACACGAACGTCTCTATCTCGTACAACTGCATACGAACGCCTGAAATTTATTTAATAGCAAACGTCTTAAAAGTGTAAACGCTGCAAATCTTAAGGCGTTCGATATATATGATGGCTATCAAGCATTATCATTAATGTTATTTTTCTGTTTCAGATGTGGTTATCCTGTGCGGTGTCTCTGTGTGTGATAGCGATGGCGACGGCGGCCGGCGATGAGTACCTACCTCCCAACAAGGGTTACAATTACGATCCACCCGCTGTACCATTCCCACCGAACAACAACGCAAATAAGGTATTTAATTAAGGTTGTAATTACTAGTAAAAAAAAAAATGTGAGCCGTCACGGGACGCCTGGCAGATGTGAAACATTGACATTATTTTGTAAGAAACTAAGTACCCCATCACTAATAATGTTTATGATTTGTCGTAACCTTGAACGGACCAATCAGCGCTCATGCCGTGGCGACGCGTCGCCAAGCCAGAAATCGGTTTTACGTGCGGCTATAGATGTTTCACATCAAAATAATCGATTAATTATCGATTATTTTTACTAGTAATTACAACCAAATTAATATACTATTTATGTCTCCTGGCCGTGTAAGTCATCAAACGTCTACCTACTACAGTTTTGTGTTTTGGGTGTGTGGCTATAGCATACGCTAATTTTGCTACCTGACGCTAGATCGCGCTATAGTAGCTATAGCTATTATTATTAAATATGGATTAAAAATATCTTGATTCATGGCTGTACCTCATGAATATCTGTAATCATCTCTTGTAATCGCAAATAAGTGAATTTGAATATGAATTTTATCAAAAATCTCGAAAATTTATAATAGCGGGTGGTCGCAAACTCCAAGCAAAACCTCGGCCATAGACAATTTGCTGATTTTAAAAACTTTTTACTTTTTTACTTTGGGAGATCAAAACTGCGGCCCGAGCGGTTGCATCAAACCACTACGTTATGAACTAGTATTTAAAAAAAACGTGTTTACTCTTGGAGAAATTAGAAATGAAGATTTAAAAAAATCAAATCTTTTTCTTCGAGTCACCGGTTCTGTCGAACCAGTGTGGTGAAAGGATTGTAAGTGCGCCTCAAAGAGGCTCCTTTCGTGCACTCGACACATGTCTTCGAATTTTTAGTTCTAGGATATGTCGGTTTCCTCACGATGTTTTCCTTCACCGTTTTGAGAACGTGGTGCACATAAATCTTTCAATCGAAAAACTCATAGGTGCACGTCGGGATTTGCGCCGGCGACGGATTGAAACTCGGGGGTCAGTACCGCTAGACCACCACGCTAAATAAATCTAGAGCGTGGTATTTCCATCAAATAACTATTGATGATTCACTTTCTTTAAAGAGTTAACATTCGTCGTCTGCTCTCACCAAAAGCCCGTTGTCAAGGCCATCTGTGGCCAAAAGTCGTAAAAAAGTAAATCGTCATAAATAGAAAGTTCTAGATGATGAGAATGTATCCTCACCCTGCACCAGGGCACCCACTGAACACAAACAAAAAATTCCCACATGAATCACGCCAAACAATAGCGAATGACGATGTAAACCACGGCCGCATCCAAATAGTTTTATCTTACCGAATCATTTTGACGTTTCTATGCGTTCAAACAGCAAGGTTGTGTATTGTTCTAAGCGCGTACGCGTCAAATTTTGAACCTACATACATATTATTTGTTTGATATTATGATGTGATAGATACGCTGGGAATTTCTGGGTGGTGTTTTGACAAAATGAATTTAATCACTCGTGATTCCCACCTACATCTCTACACTTAGGTGTCACCAATTGAGTTTTCTTTATTTGATTTAGTTAACGAGCCGATGGCCCACCTGGTAATCTCGGCCCATAACAACTAATGCGATTTAGGTCCGTACAAGGTACGACAAGACCCAAATCGCATCGTATGCGCCCGTAACAGAAACGTGTAGGTGGAATGTCTCATGTGCCTGTAATTTCACCGGCAACCACATCTTTCAAACCGGAACACAGTAACGCGAATGCGTCACTGCTTGGCGGCAGAAATGGGCATGGTATCAGTACTTCTCCGGACAAACTTGGTGAGAGTTCTACTGCTCTTATAATGCTGTGACTTGGTGTGGATGCCGGTTAAATATCCTAATCCTAATCCTGACTTTTCTAATATTTCCGAATTCTGGCCGCAATCCTGACAAGAGTCTAAAAATCCTGAGATATGGTAACCCTAAGTGCATAAGTGTTTGAATAACCTCCGAAATAATTAAATTACCTCTTTTATTACGTTCCAGATCCCGCCTCCCCCTGTGTACAGGCCGCAGCGCCCGTCGCCGCCCGCCCCCAGACCAAACACCTACGTGCCGCCCTCGCCAGGACCCACTCACGAGGTAAACATCCTACAAACAGACACTAAACATATTTTCTTCCCACGTCACCTATCTACTTGTAAATTGTGAAACGAACTTCCATCTGCCGTTTCCAAAATAGAGGGAATTCATTAATAAGGCTTGAAAACGTCACTAGGTAAATTATATAATTAAGTACAAGATATCTCTGAATAGTACCTACACAACAAAACCAATTTTTTTTTTTTTTTTTTATGTAACACATTTACGGTACGAGTCGACGGCCCACCTGGTGTTAAGTGGTAACCTCGGCCCATAACAGCCGATGCGACTTGGGTCCTCCCATACTAGGTATGACAAGACCCAGGTCGCATCGTATGCGCCCGTAAATGTGAGACGTGAAGGTGGAATGTCTCATGTGCCTGTAATTTCACCGGCAACCACACCTTTCAAACCGGAACACAGTAACGCGTGGCAGTACTTCCCCGGACGAACTTGGCGAGAGTTCTACTGCTCTTAAAAATCCTCTACTGCCTCTCTCTGCCTTTCTGCCTCTGTTTGTTTTAATAGATATTTTTTGCTTGTGATGAATGGGTATAATAAATACTCTTTATTTCTTTCTCCGTTTTCTTCTACATGAATAGAAACGAGCGATAAACGAGATTTGGATGTATTTATAATTTGCCTCGTTCGGGGCTTGGGCGGGTCGCTATTACACAAATAAACACGACCAATATAACTCAGTCCTCTACTCGTCGTCGACAAAAAATGGTTTATCTGTCGGTGGAGTGGGAGCGTTGTAAGGTCCCATGCCAGGAGTGTTACCTACAAAAAAATGTGCAAATAATTCACTCTTGCTTAGCGAGAATAAGTTGGTCTATGGTTATGTCTACCAACCATCGCCGCTGCCGCTTATATCGTTACCGCCATCTATATTATTGTTCTCTGTAAAATAATTGTTTGTAAACACATTCTGAAGGTTTTGAAATGAAATGAAATATGAAATGAAATATGAAATGAAATATTTTTATTTGCTTGGAATTTTCTTTTCAAGAGCACAATAGGCTAGGTTTCAATTATATCTACTATTTTAATAGTCAAGTAATCCTGTCTCCATTTTTATGTGAATAAGTTGAGACACGAGCAAGATGGCCGACTTAAGGATACCCTCTGCCCATAACAAAACAATACGTGTTGGAATGCTCCCTCACTTAGGTATGGGGAGACCGCGTTGCTTTCTGTTTCATCTGTAATTTTAAGGCTTGAAGGGAATGTTGTTTGAAAAATTACTTTCTGGTTAGTCGGTTTAAAAGGACAAAGTCAATAAAACATTTCCTTCTTACTTGATACTTATGCATGTATGAACCCCTACTTAATCACTACCGATATAAAAATACATGTTCCCTCACCAATACTGCTGCTTGCTAGAAAATAAAAATAAGATAAAGTCAAAGTCAAAGTCAAAACTTTTATTTCCATAGAATTCATAAAGAAATGGCTTGGAAACGTCAATATTCAAAACATAAGGTCACGCGTACCTACTTATCGATAAGTTTGATGCCTGTTCAAACCCTATCTGACCCTCCATGGGGAAGAACAAACAGAAACCCCCTAATGGAGGGATTCCTTTTTTTTCGCGAGCACAATCTTTGTAACAATATAAATACATAAATAGACATAGAATTAAATAAATACAAGCACATCTAAGCGATAATACGGAGGAACTCTTAATGAAATCTGGTTACTTACATGGTACGTATGAAGGATCCACTAAAAAATAAAAATTCAAATCAGTTTTTGCTTTTACTTTCTGAAAACGTTTGTAGATCTAATTATTAAAAACAAGAATTCAATAAATAAATAAAAAATTAAGTTTTGTTAAATCAGGATTCAAAATATATCATACATAAGAATGTACATTTCGGTCTTATTGCAATAAAAATGGAACTTAGAACTTAATCACCTGTTAGGTACACGTATCGCAATGTTATAGACAGAGTAGGAAAGTAGGTAAAATATAACAGTACGTACTTAGGCAATAATTATACGAATTTAGAACTGTTAATGATAATTTATTTACCAAAATTTGCCTGTTTCCTTAAATGAACGGATATTTTAAAAAATCTAATATAATATTGACTAAGCGTCATTTCTCCAATTGCAAAAATAGAAGACAGGAAAGTTTTCAACGACTTTCATTCGGACTCGACAATATGACGATCATACAACCATACTTCTAGCAAATATATCATTTCATTTCACATGTTTCAAGCCAGTTTCATTTCATTTCAAACCATTTCGTTTGACGCGCGAAACTTACATGGCGGAATAGGTGATTCAGCCGTGCACAGCTTTTTAGTATTTTTCCCATTCAACAGTTGTAGCTTATCATCTTTTTGTATGACATTCTGACGAGCTGCACCTTGAAACAATAATTGATTAGTTTTCCCACCCACTTTGCCGAAAAGATGGCGCGATATGTTTTTTTGTTTTACTCACCTTGCTCCAAACCTGTAATTATTGCAGAAACATATCAATAACGTGTTAAGTACACTTACCTAAACTTTTCTACGTTCAAAACTGATATATTTTCACGGTTAACTTACTAGTCAGCCTTTCGCCGTATTCTAGAAAAAGCAATTGTTTAAAATAGAAACACGAGATAAACAGACGATCCAATAAATACCATTTCATCATTTTTAAGAGCAGTAGAACTCTCGCCAAGTTCGTCCGGGGAAGTACTGCCACCATGCCCATTTCTGCCGCCAAGCAGTGACGCATTCGCGTTACTGTGTTCCGGTTTGAAAGGTGTGGTTGCCGGTGAAATTACAGACACACGAGATATTCCACCTACACGTCTCAGAGTTACGGGCGCATACGTTGCGGCTTGGGTCTTGTCGTACCTAGTAGGCGAGGACCCAAGCCGCATCGCTTGTTATGGGCTGAGGTTACCACTTAATACCAGGTGGGCCGTCAGTTCGTTATGTAACTGTATTACATAAAAAAAATAAAAAAATGAGTACTTTTTAAATCTTACCCAAGTCTATACTCTTAAGTTTGTAAGCTGGAATTTAATTTTTTTTTAATGTAAGGTTTTTAACAAGTTCTATTTTAATAAGCAAGCTAGTTAAAACAGGCTATGAAGTCTTTGGCTTATTTACAAAAGTGTATATAAAGAGTTCAGTATATCAATAAACGCTACCAAATCTTATTACTCTTAGGTATTACTTAGTGCTACTTTTGGCGTTACTTAACCGACCCACAGTGGATGGGTAAAAACTGAGATATGAACCTAAATGTATGGGAAGACATAAATAAAAAACACTTGCAATACTCTTCGTGAAAATCAAATCCGTTGCATGTCCGAGACGCAACTGAAAACAACTGAAAAAATCCAAATCAGAATTGTAGACAAATTATTTTACTTATTATGTAGTTACACTGACTGACTTACCAAAAGCAAAGTAATCATTTTTAAAATTATAGATGTGTTTTGTACATTTTCAAATATATAACAAACGTACAAATGTTACGTGTTGGCACTAATGTACGTTCACATTTTTATCAGAGCCATTAAATGTACAGTTTTATTCATGTTGCGAAATAAATTACATTGGCACACGAATGAAATACCTTCCCAACACAATCGTATAAAACCCATGTTGGGTGACCTCACATAGATATAAAGAGCCGGTTGAACAGTCACACACCTTCAGACCGGTGGAATTACAGGCACACGAGACAAGATATCTACAAGAAATGCGACGTGTTGGTTTATATGTGGTTTAGGGAGCTAACGGCCCACCTGATGTTAAGTGGTAACCGCCGCCCATAGACAACAGCAATACGACTCAAGTCCTCTCAACCAAAGTACGATTTAACTCAAGCCGCATTGCGTTGCGTCCATCACCCCGAGACGGGGATGTTACGTCTCATGCAGCTGCAATTTCACCGGCACTCACTCCCTTCCACCGGAACACAGCAACACGAGTGCACCACTGGCGGCAGATTTACCAGGTGTGGTGGCAGTACTTCTCCGGGCGAACTTAGCACAAGTTCTACTGCTACTTTGGGTTGCTCTTTTCGCACCACCCGGGGGACACGTGTAGGGATTCAATGGGTAATCACCTACGGACGCGAGCAACGTGGCCCCCCCCATGTGTTAAATAAATATTTCTTTTTCATATAAGTTACTTCAAATACCACACAACAGGGAATCCTAGTGTGGGGACTAGTGAACTTTTATGGAAAACAATATATTATGTGACTCGATTAACTGCTCAATAATGCATAAATGTGCTTAAATTTTTCTTTTTAAATTTTTTGACTGGCCTCGTAGCTCAGATGGTTAGTAACCCTACCTTCTGCGCTGTAGGTCGTGGGTTCTATCCCCATTCAGGACAAACATTTATGTGACATTTGTAACATTGATGTTTGTTCTGTGTCTGGGTGTTAATATGTATTATATGTATGTATTTACAAAAAAAAAGTATATAAGTATGTATATCAGTGGTCTGGTTCCCATGATACAAGCTATACTTAGCTTACTTTGGGGCTAGATGGCGCTGTAAAAGAAATTAAAAAAAAAAAAAATATGGAAACTTTTTTTTTTGTGACAGCACCACGAGCATCACGAGGATCATCACCACCACGAGCCGGGCATGCCGTTCGACTTCTCGTACGCGGTCAACGAGGACGGCAACGACTACAGCCACAACGCGATCTCAGACGGCGACATCACCCGGGGGCAGTACCGCGTCGCGCTGCCCGACGGACGCACGCAGATCGTCAAGTACACCGCCGACTGGAAGAACGGTTTCAATGCAGAGGTACACGACATATACATTACACACAGCGCAATCTAGCCCCTACACCAATATTGAAAACAGCGCCATCTAGCCCATCATATGTACACCAATATTAAAACAGCGCCATCTAGCCATCACAATGTACACCAATATAAAAGAACTGTCAATTTGTGAACTAACCTTATTAAAAGTAGCCTAAGTTACTTCTTATAACATCAGCTATCTGCCAGTGAGCCCCGTCAAAATCGGCCCAACCGTTTCGGAGATTAGCCGGAACAAACAGGCAGTTTCTTTTTTATTATATCCTCTGCTATGTATTTAGTAAAAACCTATTATTGTGTCATTTTTTATATATGTGTAGATTAACCTGAGCATTGTTTCGCAGGTGTCTTACGAGGGCGAAGCGAGATACCCCGACGCGCCCGCCGGCGGGTACGGCCGCGGTCCCGCCAGCGCGGGACAGCAGTACCTCCCGCCCTCCAACGGAGGCTATCAGTACTAACTGTACACAATAATGTTAACGTGAATAGTTATAAGCTGGTATTCTGCTTGCGCAGTGCTGCACTAGCGCTGTTGCGATGCACCAAACGAGGGTAGACCAGGTATTTTGTGATAACGAATTTATTGGTAAATTGTCGTTTGGTCCTTCGCAACACGTGAACCGGTGTGGTCTGACCTTTGCACCGTTTTTGGATACAATCAAATACATAGTTGGAGATTGAATCGAAAAAGCTTTATGCAAATAAATGGTTCTGATTCTGTAATGTTTTTAAACAATCCTTAAAATTGATGAGATACATACATTGTTAAAGTAGACATAATATTACTTACACAGTTCTCTTAATTCGAAGCTTCGTATATAATTTTGTGAGTCATTATCAAATAGGTAATGAAAAAAAGGTTTTTATTGAAAATGTATGAAATGATTGTACCCAAAAACGTGTCGTTGGATATTGTCTCTCAAAATTGGTGCGAATACGTTCATTGTGAGAGTAAAGTATAATTTTGTGAAGGCTACGCGGAAATTTAGCCGTAAGTATAATGCAGTATCCACTGTGATCCTTTTTCTAAAAAGAGGGTAGTTTTCAAATTGCTAAGTATTACTTATCCTTGCAAGTCCCTGAATCACTCGAATCCCATCCTATCCCCCTTCTTGTGATATTTCCCTCAACCAAATACTAATGTCATATTTCATAACTTTGTGTATTACCCAAGATCAATAAGATATTTGCATACTTATTACTTGTATCTAGCATCCGCGTAGTCATTTAGGTCTTTAAACAGGTAAATCACGAAACGAAACCTAAGGTGGATATTATAATGTATGACTGCGATTAGTTGTGGTGTAGATATTGATATTAACGCCATATATTAGCAAGCTAGGGGCATTATATGAACAAAGTATTTGATAAAACAGGCATATATTTGCCAATTTTGTCTCTGATAGTTACCATACAGAAAATTAGATGTAACAAAGCTAAGAAATGTATAATTATAGGTACATCTTCATTTAAAACTAACACTAGGATTCAAATTGATAAATTGTGATAAATTTTTACTAATACCTAGGTACATCCTGTGTAAGAATTTGTTTAATTAAGCAACTGTTTCTCATAACGTTATATTAATATAGTTTATAATATGTAAATGAAAAATATCTATTCCTTGAATATTTTTCACCTTTTGTTTAAAAACATCATAGATAATAATAATTGTCTATTCAAAAAGTGAAAAATGGTCCTATATTCTACTTGTTACGTTATTTAGATGTTAGCTCTGGTAAAAGGTAGGAAAATCATAATTTCATCAATACATATTCAAATATTACTATAAGTATTTCTAAATAAATAATACTCAAGATCACTCCACACCTCTATATTTATTGCATAGTTTAAATTTATTTACAATAACTTGAAGTCTTTTGTACCTTATATTTTTAATAAAAATATAAATAAAATGTATTTTTTATTCTATATTCCTGGACTTAACAACTAGCGACATCTAGCATCGAATGGCGGGATTAAACTGGACTCAAACGCTTCACAGCTTCATTTTGGATTTTACTTCACTTTTTGAGATAACCTTATGAACTATTTTTAAATGTCTTGTCAGTTCTTTTCTTATACCATATTTTTTATCACATAAATTACATTCTAGTTCTTTTGGACTATGTATTCTTTTAATATGTTCATTTTTTTGGCTTATGGAAACAAACTTATGACCACACACACTGCACTTGTGTGGTCTATAATTTACATGAGATCTCATATGAAGTTCCAATGTTCTTCTATATGAGTATTGTTCACCACAGACATCGCAAATCACAGTTTTATCTTTGTTGTGAATTGACATGTGTCCTTTGAGATTTTTACTGCTGAAAAACGCTTTTTGACACATATGGCAAACATACGGCCTAATTTTTAGGTGCACCTTATTTATATGAGATGTCAAATCTAATTTGTTGATAGTTTTATATTCACATTCATTACACTGAAAATTCGTGATAGTATTTATTTGATGTGATTTTGTATGACTTTTTATATGAGATTTCATATATGAAGCGTCTACGATTTCCTTGCAACATGGACAATTAATTTTGTCATGCGATTTCAAATGGGTTTTTAAATGAGTTGGGTTTTTGTATAACCTTCCGCAGATATCACACATGGAAACTGGAGATTTTTTTAAACTAAATTCTTTGTTAAGCTCTGTTTCAGTGTTTATTTTTAGAACTAACTTTTTATTTTCAACAGATGGAAATACATTATTTTTATTGATTTCATTTGTAAGTACTGCTTTTAGCTCAAGTTCTTTGTATATTTGATCTGTATGTTTTTTCATTTCTTCAATTTTAGCCAAACCTCTTTTGATTGAGGTATACATTTCAATGATAAGTTTTGTGCAGTGTTGACATGCTTGATTGGCTAATATATCCTGAAAAGTAAAGAATAAAGTCTGTTAGTTCATTTAACTTATATGATAATATATTCTTTGATAAAGTAATGTTTTTCATAATATTATTATGACTATACTATGGATTTTGTATACATTTGCAATGCTTTTATATTCAACTTAGTCACATTATGATAAGTATTTTGTAAAATGTATGATATTTCACTGTAGTTATTTTGAATACTGGACATCCAATTTTAAACAGGTGTGTCTTACTAATGTGTCTAGTTTTTTCACTCAGTGCCATGTTGTTAAGCATAGCTTGCACTATGGGAGTTTTTGTAAATTCATTCATATAACACACCCAGACATAGAACATCTAAATTCTTCACACAAATGTTTGTTCAAATTCATTTATTTGGAAAACATAGGTTGTTTGAAGAGATATTTGTCCAAGGTTGGAATTGAGCCTTACTCCCTAAAACTATAAGGAGCGGACAACATTCCAATGTAATAAACTCTGCAGGTAGGTATAGATTTGTAGCAGTAGAACTTGCCACCAATATTGCTACCATACCCATTTCTACTGCCAAGCTGTAATGCAGCCGCTTTAATGTGTTCCTGTTTGAAAGATTTGTTTCCCTGTGAAATTACAGTCACATGAGACATTCCAACTTCATGTTTAAGAGCAGTAGAACTCTCGCCATGTTCTTCCAGGGAAGTACTGCCACCATGCCCATTTCTGCTGCCAAGCAGTAACGCGTTCGCGTTACTGTGTTCCGGTTTGAAAGGTGTGGTTGCCGGTGAAATTACAGGCACAAAAGCATTCCACCTACACGTCTCAGAGTTACGGGCGCATACGATGCGACTTGGGTCTTGTCGTACCTAGTAGGGAAGGACCCAAGTCGCATCGGTTGTTATGGGCAGAGGTTACCACTTAACACCAGGTGGACCATCTGCTCGTGCCATAGAAGTGTCACATAAAAAACTATACAATTAGAGTACAGTTGTCAAATAACTTACGTAAAAAGGTAACAAATAATTCGTTATATTCCGTAACGTTGTAGAATCGACCGAATTTTCGTCACAGATTTCCATACTATCATCAATGCCGAGAATATTTTCGCTCTCTTGAAAACACATAAAACAAACTTTCTTACAGTTATCTTCGTTGAGTAATAGTTTTATAACGTCCATTTTCATACAAAACAATTGGATATTACAGACCGATCACAGGGGTTGGGTAACACAGTTTCTTGACTTATTTGTTACGGCTTTCGCAGCTAATTTGACCATACGATTCTGTCAGTATTCGATGATAATTTCTAGTTCTTTATCAGAAATTGCTCGGTGGCATCATTTCATAGCCTAGGTAAAACAAAAATACTACACCACAAACATTTACACAGTTTAAGGTTATGTTGTTTAAATTTCAACGATAAATTTTGTTTTGACATTGAAATTGATAGCAACTCACTGCAACAAACTTTGTGTCATGCATAGAGATAATATGTAACGAGTTGTACGAAGTACATACTACCTCCATGGTGTCATGTCACGCCATACATAGTATTATTTTTCCGAAAAATCCGAACCAATTTCTAATCCTGTATCGAATAAAATAAGTAGTGTTTTTTGTGTATTTGTTAATGAATAATAAACAGTTATGTACTTAAGTCTTTTTTTATGTAGTGTCAGCTAAGTGCCATAATTAAAATATATTTCTTTCTTTCTTCCATATATCGCCATAGCCAAGAATTTTTACGAGACTATTATTTCGTAATCGATTGTTCGTATCGATATTGTGTAGTTGTATCGTAGACCGGCGGGTCATCACTAGCACGGCAGACATTTTGCATGAATAGGTATATAACCTCATTTTTTCACTCTTTCAATACGAACACGAATATTAACCCAGCGCCACTTCACACAAGCAAGAAATATATCTTAGTCCCTGGAACATACAGGTGCGGTATGTTTTTATTTTATAAACAAAAACTAAAACGTCCGTGCAATGCTAACGCGACAATTAAAAATACTAATTTGTTACGTACGTTATAAGAAATTAGTAAATATTATAAGATGCCAGCCAAGTTCGAGATCTTCGGAATCCATCTAAAAATAAAGTGCGTATCTACAGATACTGATACCAATCAATCGCACGTAAAATAAATGTGGCAGTCCCCCACACGCTAAACTACTAAACCAATGAATATGAAGGCTATCATAGTAAAATTGGAAGGCCAAAATTCACGCTTAGGTACGTGTATAATATCAGAGCGCTTAGTAAAAGCAAATAAAAGTAAATGTAAATAGCGAGGTATTGAAGAATGACGTTAGAAAGAAGAGGCCTGTACCCAGCAATGGGCCAACAGACTGAAAAGATGATAATAGTTAGGTCTTCTTCGAGTCACCGGTTCTGTCGAACCAGTGTGGTGAAAGGATTGTAAGTGCGCCTCGAAGAGGCTCCTAATAGTTAGGTAATATTTATATATTAAATTGTAAATTACAGTCTTCAGAATTTTAAACATATCAAAATCACTTTACAAAAAATGCTCCAGTACTAGCTTACACAAAATTCTATGCATATAAATTTATTTAGAAATAATTAGAAATAAAGTAATGGATAGTTTGTTTGTGAGCTCTAGGTCATGGGTTCGATTCCCACCCAGGATAAACATTTGTGTGAGCATTGATGTTTGTTCTGTGTCTGGGTGTTAATATGTATTATGTATGTATTTACAAAAATATTGGTGGACATTACATATAGCACCATCTAACCCCATACTAAGCATAGTACTATTACTTGTACTATGTGAACAATGATGTATTGACATAAAAAATGTATTATGGATCTAATAGAATATTTATGGACATTTATTGTAAGTATAATGCAATATTTTGTATACACCAAGATACAGAACTAAAGTAGCAGTAGAACTTGCGCCAAGTTCGTCCGGGGAAGTACTGCCGCCATATTCATTTTTAAAACCAAGCGGTTATGCATTTCTGTGTTCTGATCCGAATGGTGGGGTTGTTGGTGAAATTACAGGCACATGAGACACCTTTACATCTGTTATGGAGTCTGATAGGGTTTGAACAGGGGTCAAAAGTACGTGTGACCTTATATTTTGAATATTATTGACATTTCCAAGCCATTTCTTTATGAATGGAAATAAAGTTTTTGATTTTGACTTTATGGGCGCATACTTTGCGACTTCAGTCTTGTCGTACCTAACTAGAGTAGGACCCAAGTCGTATTGCTCCATTATGGGCAGATGTTACTGCTTAATACCAGGTAGGCTATCTGCTAGTTCCTCGGCTGTATTCAAGATATCTATTATATATTATTTACTGTTGCACCCAATATTTTTGTTTCAGAACCAGAAATGGCCACAAAAACTCAGAAGGAGTTGAAGAATATGGAGTGGCTACGAACCCGCATGAAAACTCTGTGGAGCTCGGATAGATACTGCGCCCTCTGCTTATCATCTGACGGGGAGTTCTTGTCACTGGATTTGGAATTCACGGGGAATGAAGAAACTTCTACCAAGCCCCTGAGGCACCTTGTTAACTATGTCTTCAATTTTGATGTGAGTATTTACAATCTTTTATATAACTTGCAATGTTTAGGTCGAAATTTGTAACTGAATTTTAGACCAGACGTGGACGTGGTTTTCTAGCGTACAACGCGGCTAACACTCGTCTACAAATTTATTCCACAATATTCGGCAGCCAGGACTAATCTTTTATAAACTAAATTACCAATAAGTCCGAGGGGAATAAAAAGAAATGATTAAATGTAACATTGAGCGATGTTTGAATAGTGATAGTTATTTTGGATTAAATCCATATTATTTATCCATTTTTCAGATTGATGACTATGTGCCAAGCGGTCACATGTGCAGTCAGTGTGCTGAACAAATCATACAAATTTACATATTCATAACAAACACTAAGAAAACATATCAAGTATTGAATAATTGCATCAATGATATCCAGTCCAAAGTGAATGATATCAATCACACTTTAGATGCAAGCGTAAAGTATGATGACTCTAATGTCATGATCGTTGTAGAATATGACAATGAAACAAATGAAAAAATCAATGAACTGTGCTCGGGAAATAATGCAATACTGACGGACAAACCCATTGTCATAGCAAAGAATTTATTATACAGAGCTCTTGACGAATCCAATAGCAACACTAAAAACGCATCAGGGACCGAAGACGACCAGGAAAATAAAGGACCGATAGTGGTACAAACACCGAGAATCATCAAACATCCAAGGACTAAGAAAGTCCAAACAGTAGTACAAATGGAAAAGATACAAACTCCAAATGTAACGCTGGAAGGAGGCAAAATTGTCATCGAGCCGTTGATCACAAACAATATACCGTCCGCTTCAAGGTTCAACACATATCCGTGCAACTCTTGTCCGTATATATTCACAACGTACAGATCTTTGAAAGAGCATGAAAAGTCTAAACATAACACTGTAATATTCAAATGCAGATTTTGTGATAAAACTTATAACACTCAACAATATTTAGACGTGCATTACTTGTCTTGTCATGGTAAATCTAGATGCAGATTTTGTAATGAAGTTCTTGACTCGGAAAAACTTAACAGTCATTGGAAAGAGACACATCAGCAACTGATATATGAGTGCCAAGACTGCGGTCTAGTTTACTGTTCAGTAGAAAAATTACAAACTCACATAAAAGCCAGCCATCAGAGACACGGCTTGTCTTTAAAATATGATCACTGCATAATGTGCCTTAAGAATTTGAGAGAGAACGAAAGTGCAAATCACAAATGCATATTTTCTTGTTTGGAATGTTCAAAAGTGCCGTGCGTTCACTACAATTATCTGATGTCTTACAGGGAGCAAGTTTTGAACCATGCACCCAAGATCCGCTGCATAGACTGCGATTACACAACCAAAAGAAAGGAGCATCTCATCGGTCACGTTAACAGAGAACATTTAGACCATCACCCGTTCACTTGCAACGATTGTGGTAACCAGTTTTACACCAAACTCAGTCTTAAAACACACATAATGCAGTTCCACCAAGATTTAAAATGTCAGTACTGCGATGTGGAGTTCAAGAATACAATACATTTGAATAATCATAAAACCCGTTGCCGAGCGGTCACTAGGCCATATGCTTGCCACAAATGTGTCGCTTCCTTCGATATGTTGGAGGATCTCGCGACGCATACTCAAATAAACCACAGCGAGTATGTGTACCCGTGCACGTTGTGCAACAAAGAGTTCCACTTGGAGACCAACCTGGAGGAACACCACGCTAGGGTCCACAGCGGAATCCAATACAAGAAAAGAAGAAAGATCATTGAATGCACAGTGTGTGATATCACATTCAAAAGCCTCAAAGAAATGTTTGCACACGAATCAACGCATCCACCGAGCGAAGTTTATCCCTGCAAAGTGTGTCCCAAGAACTTTTCAAGTCTGAAAAAGGTTTACCTCCACAAACAGAGACACTATTCTCTACGAATGAAATGTTCCGGATGTAAGAAACAAGTCGCTTCGTCCTATTTCGCCCAGCACAAAGCCTTATGTCCATATTTGAAGTCGAAAGAGGCCAAGAATATATGTGAAGTCTGTGGGAAGGCATTCCATCAGCAGTCGAGTCTCAAAGCCCATCAGTTACTCCACGGCCAAAAGGAATCTTGTATTCACTGTGGTAAAATGATCAAGCCAGCTTCGATGAAACAACATATTGAAATGAAACATTATGCATATGTTAAACCCGAAGACAGCACGAAACCACCAGCCGTGATACGGTGTGAGGATTGTGGATATGTAGCGAGGAAGAAAACTGATTTTGAAAATCATATTAATAAGATACATTTGAAAATAAAGCCCTACAGTTGTGATGTGTGTAGAAAAGAGTTTTGTGGAAAGTCACGGTTAGCGGAACACATGAGAACTCATTCCACCAACGATACATGTTTTTGTTCGTGCTGCGGTAAGAAATTTGCAAATAAAGTGTGTCTTAAAATGCATGTTCGCAGACACACCGGGGAGAATCCATATGAGTGTAACATTTGCTTTGAAAAGTTCAGGTCTTCGAGTATAATGAAGACTCATCGTCTCAAGAAACACCAGGATAAGACCGTAGCTTGTCCGTTGTGCGATGCTATGTACCATTTGGTCGCAGAAATGAGGTTCCACGTGAAAAAGGCCCACTGGAAGAGTAACGAGCCGTTTGATTATAAGAAACTAGTCCCGGAAGAATTTCATCATCTGTTCCTAGATCGTAGATTGCAGAAGTTGGGTGATGGCTCTCTGGTGCTGACTGGAAGTGAGCACTAAATGATGGCCAACAGAACAGAAAGCACTTTAAGAAGTACATAATTACTTTATAAAATAATATGTAGGTAACCTTAAATTTGTCAAAAAAAAATAGGTTTAGGTTAATATGCTGTAAATTTTGAAATTTGTCGAAACTTTTTCTGCAGGAATCAGGAAAGCTATGCGTAATCTTTGTACCTACCCACTACAATATGTAATTAAGTCCTCATGATTTTTACTAACGAACATTAAATAAAACAATTAAATCTTTCTCTACCAATTTTTTTTCGACAATTTGCACACCTTTCTTGCCCAAACTAAGATATGCATAGGAACCAGACAACTGATAAATACTACATATTAACAGCCAGACACTGAAGACATCTATGTTCGTCACACAAGTTCTTTCCTGGGTGGGGGATCGAACCCACGACCTACAGTGCAGAAGGCAGAGTTATCAACCAAGCTACAAACTGAGCCAGTCATAAAAAACTAGCTTTATTATAAATATTGATGTAAAAGAATATTGTGATGTATTTGCGAACAAAGGACCGTGCACCGGTTATCGAGTTACGATATGTAAAAAATTGGAATGGCGTATTTTTTAAACTTATCCCAATTAGTTACAGAATAGTTTTTAGCTGGTTTTTTTTTTTTATTCATAACCATCCTTTTCAACCCACGACCTCCAGATTAAAACACGGGGTCAATACCACTGGCCCTCCACTTTGTCGGGTATTTCATTGAAACACAATTTAAGGTATATCAATATTTAATCAGTTCTTATATCTAGCACAGTATCCGACGTTGTAAATCGATAGAAAATTCACAGCTATTAACGAAAAATCTGAATATAATCTTACCAAACATCACACTTTGGTCAAATCGGTCCAAAAGGTACTAAACCTTCTATAATTTGGGAGTTAATCTAATCTCACGTTATTAGATGGTTATTATAAATTACTTAATCAACATAAAATTCTAAATGTTTCAAAATAAATAATTTTTAGAAAATAATCTGTATTTGTTACTTATGCCTATCTACATTGGTAGGTACTTAAATCAACGATACAATCATAAAGTGACCAAGCTATGCATAGTTTTCATGAAAATATGTAAATACCCTCAATTTGTGTACTTTTAGCTACAATAGAGTATGCGCCTTACCGACGTGCGCTCTGAGCTCGGCTCTGGTGACAGACACATGTCTGCATATTTTGCATATGAATGTTCCGCCATGCGTTACATTCATATGCTTGTTGAGTTGAGATAGTGAAAAGAAAGGCTGGCTACACACCTGGCAAGCGTGCGGTCTGGAGCCGATGTGTTTTCGTATGTGGATAACCAAATGTCTCCTAGATTTAAGAACATTACCGCAAAACAGACATATCTCCTTACTAAGTTTACTATGAGTCTTTTTGTGAAATCTCAAATTGTATTCCGTGTAGAATTGTCTCTCACACATATCACAGTTGTACGGCTTTATTTGTAAATGCACTTTATTCACGTGTAGAGATAGTTGGTTATCGTTAGAACATTCTTTTTCGCAAAAACTACAAGATTGCGCGTATTTTTTCTTCAAAATGTCCAACTTTGGCGCGTGCCTGCGGAAGTGAACGTCGAAATAACTCTGTGTTTTGAAAACTTTATCGCACAGGGGGCATTTTTTATTGGTGTGTTGTTTTTCGTGAGATATCAGCTTGTCAGTTTTAGCGAAACCTCTGCCGCAAGTGTGGCAAGTTGTATAATCGCTCTGAAACCGCACATGAGCGTATTTAGTATGTTCCTCTAGAGAGAACATGTTTTTGAATTGAGTTCCACACGGACGACACACCACTTTCTTGTTTATGTGTTTCAGTAAGTGTCTCTTCACAAAGTAATCTGATAGGAAATGTTTGTTGCACGCGGGACATGACAATTTATTTTTAATCTTTCGTAGCTCAGGCTTCTTTTTGAATGTTAGAAATTCACTGCAGATGTTTATTTGGTAACCATTCATTAAGTTGTTCTGTTTAACTTGACTTTTATTACTTTCTCTCTTGTTATTTATTTCGTTAGCACTAATTTGAACGGTGTCTGGCAATTCTGCTGTACTGTTTATTTCAGATTCTATTTCTTCTTCATACTTAATTCTGAACTCATCTTCTAGAACATCAACAGGTAATTGACTTTCATCTATTTCGTCATGAACATCATAAATTATGTCGTCTGTAGGATCTTTAATCGGCATGATAGTGTTTTGAGCTATTTCAATACACAAATTGGTGGTAGGATCATCGATTTTGTTTAAAGTGTCTAGCATAACAGTAACACATGTGTTTAGGCGATCCCTAACAAAGTAAACATAACTCATAAATGTGTAAGAATTAATAGCGTTATTTACGCATTTATCACATATTTTAGTTCCGGTATAATTGGATAGGATGTTCATCTGCAACAAAAATAAAAAGTTTTAAAATAAATATGAAAAAGCAGGAGCATCAGCATCAGCATCAGGAGCATCCTATTTCTGGATCTATGTCATATTTGAAATGGAGCGTAATTGTTAAATCTAATGCAACATAGACAACAACAGACACAGCGTAGGGCGGCCGATGGACTGATGACATCATCAAGATCGCAGGAAGTCGGTGGATGGAGGTGGCTCAAGACAGTTCGGTATGGAAATCTTTGGGGGAGGCCTATGTTCAGCAGTGGAGTTCCACCGGCTGATATGATGATGATGATGATGATGATGATAGAAAACAGTATATACAACTGTCAATGATACAGTAGTACATACTTAACAAAACCATCCGAACCCAAATATTATTATGTATTTTGTATGAAAATGCAACCAAAGTGTTGAAGTATCTGTGGTCAGGGTAACAGATTAGAATAACATCCGCTCCAAACAAACATCTTTTTTTATATAGTTACGGAACAAGCAGATGGCCCACTTGCTGTTAAGTGTAAGCTCTGCCAGCAATATGACTTGAGTCCTTCTCTACTTGGATAAGGGCAAAACCCAATTCGCACGCCCGTAACTCTGAGACATGAAATAACTTAAGACTATAACATCACCAGAATTCACAGAACAAGACTTAAGACTGCAATTTCACTGGCAACCACAGCAACGTCAATGCATTACTGCTTGCATTCCCTTTTATTTCTATCAGTCAAGAGGTGGTAATTTATAATTACCTACTGGGCTGGACAAAACAGTTATTTATAATATCTGAAAATAATACGATTCACCGTCGCGTAATCTTTTTCGGCCTGACATTCTTTCTTGGTACACCACCACAACCTATATTGAATTGAAATGGCGAAGATTTTAAAGCAGTGTCAGTAAATAACGGCGTGTTTACAATTTCAGACATCGTTACACTATCCGTTGGTAAAGGAGTAACCAGGCCTGAGGAATTCCAATACGTAGGCCGTATATTTAAATTAGCACAGCCCTGCGGCGTTTCATCGACGTCCATTACTTCTATCTCAAACGTTTTGTTATCAATGGGATATTTTTCAACTCCAATATCTATTGGTTTTTCATCATCAACTTCGATTGTAGTTTGTAATGTATTTTCCGTGTTATCTTGGAATAACGTTTTTGGAATATCGATTTTACTCTCAGATGTCTTGTTATCGATATCTATATTAGCATTATTAGATTCTAGTGTATAGTCGGAACGCTTATTAATATCACAGATATAAGCACGATTATACTTCAAGTTATATTTTACAGTTTTACTGAAAAGCATAGGATTCCTGGCTTCACAGCACAAGCAGAGTTCCCGATCAACATTTTCAGTAAGACAAGTCTTGCATAACCATTCTGTATGCTTGGCTGTGTCTTCAGATGAATCATTTCTAATCATTTTGTCGTTTCGGCAATCAATGAATTTGGAAGATATTTTTTCATAAGGTCTTTTGTTAATCGCGAATGTTTCTTGGCCAGTATTTTTTTTCGTCACAGTTTGAACAACGTTTCGAGCACTGTCTTGAATAATCTCGGTGTTACTTGACGTAGATTTCTCATTACAGGTTGCTATTAAAGTATCGTCATATAATTCAATTTCTCGTTTGGCATTTCTTGTGGGCTCTTTGGAAAACATATCTTCGATGCACATTTTATCTTTTGCATCTGGCGACGCATTAATTAATGGTTCAATAATTTCTGTATCTTTGGCCTCTTCTATTACTATCGGATCTGAGAACACAAATACCTCATCCTTTTCATCTATTATCATCGTGGTAGCTGAAGTATCATCACATAAATCATCAGTCAACATTGTTTCTGTATTGACAGTTTCTGTTACAATTAACTTGTCATTTACAGTAACTGGTGCAGAAAAGTTAAATATGTCCTCTGATTCATCAATGAAATCTATTTTATGGTCAACAATTACCGGGTTAGAGAAATTATATTTCATCCCTTTATCTATTTTTCTCTTTTTAAAACTAATAATTTTGGCATAGTTAGCCACATGGAGTTCTTGATATTTATATTTTTTTTGCTACAACAATATAACGGTCAGAAATGTAGTCAAAATGTATATAAATACAGACATCATACATTCCAACTATTAGTATACAGACAATAATATACTAGAGGGACATAAACATAAAAGCTACAACGAAAAATATATTAAGTAGTATAAAATAGTATGTTTTTTTAATGATACACACTTAATAATAATAAAAAAGGTACCTAGTATATAAAATAAATTTTATAAATGAGTATTATTAAATTAATGAATGAACGACATTTTTAAAACATATTTGTGTGGTATTCTGCTTGCAACCAACAAATTTTAGGTTCACACATCAAATAGACAAGAAAACAAATTGAAATAAAATGTTATGAAACTCGCTTTTTTGATAGCAACAACCATAGCAAATGCAGATGAACAGTTACAAAAGTATGATCTCTTACCTCTGGCAAAACAGAAGCCAAAATGCTCCGCGTTGTCCGATCCCCCATCAGGTCTGGTGGTCCACCGTTAAAGGATATCATTCTCTCCAAAGGCTCAAGTTTCCCTTTTTCCAAACAAATTGAACACAATTTATCCATTTTCCTTTCAATAAGGTGCTCCATTACCATTTTAAATTTGTGTTTCTCAATATGCTGTAAATGGTTGTAGTATGTTTCATTTTGTTGACCGCACTGCTTACACTCAAATTTCTCATCATCATTTTTACTTTTATCACTGGCTAAAATCGGTAAGCGTAGGTGCTTACGTTGATGACGAGTCCAGAGGTAGCGTTTTGCAAATGACTGTCCGCATAATCTACAGTTGAACCACATATTTTTAGGATGTGTTTTTACATGGTTCGCCAGAGACTCAATACTCGGTAGGATTTGACAGCATTTTGAGCACTCGAGTGGATCAAGACTCGGCACATTTGTGAATGATTCTGAACCTGAGTTTATAAGGTGCATGACTGGGTCAGCATATTCAATAACTTTTGCATGATCTGCTTCTATAACATTATGGTTTAAATTAATCTTCTTTCTGCCACGTTTCTTAGTCGGTCCGTCGACTGGGTCTAGCTTGTAGAATTTGGTGTTGATGTCTTCAAAGCAGTTTGAGACTGCTCTTTCCACCTGATCACACTGCTGCATGAATAGGTACGCTTCGATAGCACGGTCCGTACATGTGTCACAGATTTTGTTTGGTAGATTTGGATCACCATTCACCTGAAATTTGATGTTTGGTTATAGTTTTAGATACAACAAACTATTTAAATTTATCAAGATATCAGTATTTTCAACTAACAACAATTTGCTTCACTGAACTGACAGGTGTAATGGATTAGATATATACTAAATACATGATTCAGTGTATATAACAGTGACAAGGCACTAGCTAGACTTCATCACCACCCATAATACTTTTTAAAAGTTGATTTAACATTACCACAGACAAGAAAAAATATCATATGGATTTTCACATCTTTTCTCCTAAACATATACAGGAATAAAGTGAGCCTCTATATAGCAGTTTACATTGTAGAGAGATCATATCATTTACTCAACTCCTAAATAAATAAACTAAAATAAAAAACTTCAGCTATGACAATGGTTAGACTAATAAAACGAACATCAATACTACTTTAAGTATTACGTGTACATTAAACAATTTTAACATAATAATAGAATAAACAATATTCATGGTAGTAACTTACCTGGACAGGATAAAAACTAGCGATAATCTCTTTCAAAGTAATTGAATATATCCCTTTCTTATTAGCTATTTCCGTAACTCTTTCCAGTTCGTATAATTTATCAGTCACGTCGAGGCAATATCTGCAAACTTTAGAACTCAAAGTACCAGATAACAGGTATGAAACCGCATCTTTGGTGGTTAACTCTTTGACGTCTTCTGGCAGTTTTTCGCTTAATTTTGACGATGATGTAGCATTTATATCTAAATCCGTGACATTTTCAACAGTTTCAACAGTTTTCACCGGGTTTTTAATAATTTTACTGTAGGTTTTGATGAGTTTGGACGGTGCGAATTTCGGCGAATCGAAATCCATGTTGAGGTTATAATAGCGTGAGTGAGGTAAACAACTGTGTAAAACTAGAATTGTGATATGATCTCGCACATAATACCGCAACAAAGCTAATTTCTGCCAAATTACAGATTATAGGATGAACAAAATAAAACTGAACAATAAATAGAATTTGACATTTCTGACGCTTTAAATATCTGACGCTAACTCAGTGATCAATCTGTAAGGGTGAGTCCGATATATTAGTATTCGCTAAGATATCAGTGATATGTCGTGTATTCATGTATCAGTAATCCCACGAAATCTGGTATGCTAATACTTAATATTCACTCTACCATATTAGCGGGCGTTTAATATCGGTCGTATAATATCAGTATTCTACTCATATTCACTATTCATTGGCTGATATATCTGTCGGCGGGCTTCGTGTAAATTATGCCTCACTCTGATTCGCTAATATGTGATACGTGATCAGAACAAGCGAGACAAATAGTTACGTAGGGAAAGTGAGTCTTTTGTGCATTGCTTAAGGACTATTTTGTCATGTAGGCGCGTACAGCGCCTCAATCAGTTGTTAATAGTTCAAGGGGAAATTACTAGATGGCAATATATTAAATTTGGCATCCGTGAGAGTGAATAGTACCTGTCCAGGAACAAAATATTTAGAAAAAAAAAGTTAAAGTGACGGTTCGCCATTCTTGTTTGTGAATTTGTGATCGAACTAAAATGAAGTTTTTTTTTTGTTTCTTTGCGGGAAGTACTTCTATATTTGTTTTTTTGTGAGAAAGCTTAATATTTATACTGAGATTCTGATATCATTTTAAAGGGCATATCGTGTACTCTGTTACATAAAAGAATTATTCTTTATTCTTTATTCTTTATTGTACACAGTAAAAATAAACATAAATTAACATATATAAAAAATATGTACAAAGGCGAGCTTAACCCTAAAAAGAGTTTTCTTCCAGCAAACCTTTGAGGCTAGAAAACGTTTGTTAACAAAAGGTGGGTATGATGTGTTACTTATTTTTATTAATGAATGGACATTATGCTGTTGGCCGCAGATGGCCTTGACAGCGTTTACACGGGCTTTTGGTGAGAGCAGACGGCTCTCAACCGGTAGGTGTTACTTACACAAAATAATATATATTTTATATACAAATAAATACATAAATACAATATCAATATACATAATGTTAATAAATTAATATATATATATATATATATATATTATAATTACATGTTGAGAAAGTGCTCTTTAACTTTTCTTTTAAATATACCAAGCGATGGACTGTCTTGGATTACATGTGGAAGGCTATTCCATAGCCGAGCTGCTTCTACGGTGAAGGAACCACCATACCTACTAGAAGAATGAGAGGGGATTTTAAGAAGAAGTGACACAGATGACCGACATGGCTTACCACGAGGGACAAGGAAATCAAAACGCTCATGGAGATAAGAAGGAGAACCTTTTTCCTATTAACTTTCATATTTTCTTGTAAATCTCGAAACAATAAGGATACACGACATTTTTTTCGAATATCCCCAACTTTAAGCTTTATTTTCTTCTTTTGTCATCAATCTAAGTAATTTATTTTGAAGTTCATTACATTTTCGATTCTTTGAACTTTTCGGGAGTATTTTTTAATCAACTGTGGCTACAGTAGTTTCTTAGTAGTACCTAATCGTTTTTGTAGACTACTCGCGCGGTTGTAGAAAACGAATGTGACGTTTAATGCGCGGACAGGTGAAGCGAAGCGAGTGTCGTTTGCGCGAGGTGGACGCTTGAGTGGTTGGGCCGGCGGGATATTTGAAATGCAACTTACTTCAGACAAACATGTTAATAAAAAAATATCATTGACTTACTTACATAATTTACATTACATTTTACTTACTATGTTTTATGTTATGCCTATTACATTTTTCTTTATTTATTGTAATAAATTGATTGAATAATTGTTTACACCCACATTTTTTTGTAAACTTTTATTTAACTACCTAAAAGTGTTTGATCGTTTTTTTTTATTGATTCCAATAATTCAACAAAATCCGATAGATTAATGAAAGGCATACATAATAGGCATTAATATTAATTTCACAATAAACGTGATAATAATATTAAGGTAGATGGGTATTCATAGTTTAGGTATAGCCACCAATATCATGAATATCAGTGATATCCAATATTAGTTTAGGTATTATAATACGTCTCAATGAATATACTGGTATCAGTGATATTGTAAAATATCGGTATTAACTCATCTTTATCAATCTGTCTGACTGACTGACTGAGGGAAGATCGGTTCATCGGTTTCGCGGTTGGGCGAATGACGTTTCTACTAATTGTATCTTTAATCGAGATATTTACATTGTAAGCGAGAAAAATATAAATCGATAGGCTTTTTGATTATAAACTACCGTACCATACGCATAATGGAATACCGGGTTCGATCCGGCATGAGAATAATTTTTGCTCTCGACTCTTAGATTTGTGTGGTGTATCATTCATACTATTATAATGTCAAGTGAGATTCTGAAAATTCTAGACTATTATCATGAAAAACAGGGTAGGTTAAAAAAATAATTAAAAATTAAATGGGTACCTACTACAGGGTAGGCAACGCATTCGCAGCCGAGGCGACGGTAACCACTTAACATCAGGTGGACCGTCTGCTTGTTTGCCTATAATTACATCAAAAACTATACTTCATTTACTAAGTTAATTGTAGTTATGTGCTTTTTAATTCATTAAGACATATTCGTAATAAAATATGAATTTGATTATCTTTTTATCATAAAAATTTGATTTTAACATAAAACTATGTGAATATCACTATTATCCCGTAAGTATGTGTGAACAGGATCGCAAGTGGTACTTAGAAGCAGTAGAACTTATGGCCAAGCTCGTTCAGAAGAGTACAAGAAGTACTGTTCCAAACCGATTTCTGAACTGATTGATGTAAATAATTGTCTAGATCCCAGAAAAGCAAAAATAAATGCAGACAATCACCATACTCACCTTTTTTCGTAGGATACGACGATCTGCGGCTTGTAATTTATTGACGTCAAAGTTCAATATGGCCGCAAACGGTTCTATTACTCTATTTTTGGTCACATACCCGTACAGACCAGCGTATAAAATATGATGTCCAAGTGTTTATTATATATTTTGTTCGTCCATGTAGTTACGTATTTTCTTGATTTTTGCGTTTTGCGTGTCTAGTAATTTTTTCGGTTGTCAATAAACTGTCAAAAAAATCTGACATTCAAGAGGGCTGTCAACAAATAAAACATGGCGACTTGTTTTGCCAACTGGTCATGTTGTAGCAATACCAATTTGCAAAAATAATGCAAATTTCTCATTGTTTACCACTGATAAAACAAGATTTGTATGCCGTTTTATCTCTAAGTGACATGCTAAGATAGACTGTTCCATGAAAAATGGCGTGGCTTAATTTAAATCAGAGTTTTAACAGTTTGAAAGGACAGATTACGAATTTCGCTACTGAAGTGTTATCTGAAGCTCCTGGGGAGGATACTTTAGATGAAGCCCCACAGAACGAGTCCACACTATCAGAGCTAGAGGAGAAGTGCAGAAATCAGGAGCTCGAGGTGAGTTTTCATGGGTAAAATGTATATCTTATATAGTATGACAGCTGTGTCATAACTTGAGTCGGGGGTTATGTTTTTATTCGTTTTTTGTGCTTCAATTCATATTTTGATGTTCCTTTTACCTTCCTACGATGTAAAAGTAACAACCGCATTATGTTTTCGGTGTTGATAAACCTTCGATACTGAAGAAATCGCTGACTGTCTGTGTAAATAATAATGTTTTTCAAATAGTTGTTCAATTTTTGTTTGAGCAGTTGATTAGATCCACTCAACCCACACATCTATTACGCTCATATCAGACAGTTTATAGCTTTAGTGGTAACTTGTTGAGACTGTGAATATAAATGTAGATTGGCTACAATTTGTCTATCTGTTTGATGATTATTAGTTGTTTGGATCATAAGATTAAAAACCATTCCTTCTTCCCCTACACAAGATACACATTCATAGTGCTGTGCTCACATAGATATCCCTGCATTAGGATTGCCTGTGTTATAGGTGGCATGGATACACACACGCACACACACAAATGTGTATAGCTCGAAACATTCTAAATACCACATTAATGTTTGTTCCCGCTGGGATTAACAGTCCTCTGTTTTAGTCTCCAGAACTCCTGTTTGTGGTGGGAATGACCAGGGTATGTGCTACTGACGTCCCACATTATTGTCTGGCTTCACAGCTCAGTTGGTAGTGATGGTGCCTTGTGGGTTGTAGGTTGTACATTCGATTCTCGCCCAGGACAAAACATGTGTGACAAACATAGATGTATGTTATATGTATCGGTGTTAATATAATGTAATATTAAAAGAGTATTCTATCAGTTGTTCGCACTGTGTGGAATGTCCAATAATATTTATTTATTAAATTTTGATGAACTTAAAATGTGTAATGACAATTTATTAATTTTTAGGGTGTTTTGTGCATTTTCTCTTATTTATCCGTCAGTCAGTTAAAACTTTTATTTCCATAGAATTCATAAAGAAATAGCTTGGAAATATCAATATTATTCAAAATATAAGGTCACGCATACTTATTGATAAGTTTGATGCCTGTTCAAACCCTATCCGACCCTCCATGGGTCCATAGTGGTGGTAGAAATTCTTACCTGAAGCATGTAGTATGTAGTTTGCAGCACTAAGTCTCGGCTGACAGAACTTTCCAACTTTAGAAGCACCGTATTTAATCTTGCTTCACTTTGTTTTCGCATATTTTTTTTTGACTTAGTACCAGAATAATAGGAGCCCATCTGGTGTTAATGAATATAGTGCCTAAAAAGCCATATGACATGGGTCTGTCCCTGTTTATGCGCTTGTGCTACCCTTAAGGTATTTTAAGATAAAATGTCTTATGAGATCACATACCTTTATAATTGGAACACGGTAGGCATTACCGCTTGGAGAAAAAAATGGGAATGGTAGCAGTACTTCCTTAAATATACCCGGCAACTGGCTGAGTTAGTTGGTCGACTGCATTTAAAGCAAGGGGTCGTTATTGGTCAGATTTGAATCCCAAGGGGCGAGCGAATTCAATGTCTGAAACTGTTTCCATTGAATTAGAAATAAATGACTGAAGCGACATATAGTAGGTAAATTAAATATATATATATACGTAAATAACCCTAAACAATGGTTTTTTAATTTCGCGAGTGTGAGTGCGTGAGTGCGTGCGTGCGTGCGTGCGTGCGTGCGTGCGTGCGTGCGTGCGTGCGTGCGTGCGTGCTTGCGTGCGTGAGTGCGTGCGTGCGTGAGTGCGTGCGTGCGTGCGTGAGTGCGTGCGTGTTTTAGCGTGTAAAGTTTTATTCATAAAATTTTAAAAGATTTTCAGTTTCTCAGTTTCTGAAAAGGGAAGGAGGAAAATTTACTTAATAGTTACTTTTTAATAAATAATAAATAAATAAATAAATAAATATTGGTGGACATTTCACACAGCGCCATCTAGCCCCAAAGTAAGCTAAGCATAGCTTGTATAATGGGAACCAGACAATTGATATAATACTTACACTTGGCGTCACAAAAATCGCACCTTTTAAAAAAGCAACTTTAGAATACTTTTACTCAAATTTTGTCAATAGTAAGGGTATGATTGTAGGATATCATTGGAAAGGTAATTGAATTGCTTATTAGAAATTAAAAACATGTGTATGTGTTTTAAATCTTTTAATAAAAAAAAACATAAATAATGACTAAGTTACAAAAAATAAAATTTAAAACATTTAAAAAATTACAAATAAGTCCTTAAAATCTAGTGCTTCCGCCCCTTGCTTTGATCACAGCTTCCATCCGACCCTTCATGGACCTCACGAGGGTCTCCACTCTCTCTTGGGGTATGTTCTCCCATTCTTCCGTCACGGCATCCTGGAGCTCTTGGAGAGTGGTGGGAGCAGGATCTCGTGCTCGTACGTGCCTCTTTACATCGTCCCAGAGATGCTCAATCGGGTTCAGGTCTGGGCTTCGTGCTGGCCACTGCATAACAGGGATCTCAACCTCTTCCAAGTAGTCCCGCACAGTAAACGCAGTGTGGCAACGGGCGTTATCGTGCATTAACATGAACCCATCGCCAACAAAACCGGCATACGGGACCACATGGTCTTGTAAGATCTCCGTTATGTACCGCCCAGCATTCAGCGACCCTTGCCCACGACCATCGCCAGTCCGAGAGACGCACACAAGCTCCGTTTTCCCTTCGACGGATATACCACCCCAGAACATACAGGAACCACCTCCGTATGCGACGGATTCTTCTATACAAGCCTGGGCAAAACGCTCTCCTCTTCTTCGGTATACTCTTCTGCGTCTGTCGTTGCAGAAAAGACATACTCGTGTCTCATCGGTGAAGAGAACGGCCCTCCACTGGTCAAGCGTCCAGTTGACATGCTCCTGAGCAAATTGCAACCGCTCTCTTCGATGCTGCACGGTCAGTTTTGAGCCCTTAGCAGGTCTGTGAGCTCTCAATTCCTTTTCTTTCAATCTTCTTCTAATCGTAGAGACACTAACAGACGTTCTGCGAGCTGATTGGAGCTCTTGTTGCACCTCAACAGCATTGCTGAAGCGGTGGCGCAACGACGTCGACACAATGAAGCGGTCGTCTCTTTCTGATGTGCAGCGTTTTCTTCCGGATCCACGTCTTCGGGTATAGCCACCAGTCTCACGGAATCGTTGGTATACTCGTCGAACTGAGAATCGGCTGAGGTTCAACTGTCGAGCAACGTCAACCTGTCGCAGTCCTGATTGCAATAGCGCAATGATTTTAGCTGCTTCATCACAGGTTGTATCCATCTTCAGGTATTGTTATTTTGCGTATGTTGTTCCGGTGTGTTCACTCTAAAGTCTGAGTAGCGACTGACCCATTTTTTAGCTGGAAATGACCTTTTATACCCTTTTAAGGTAGCTCAACTAGCGCTCGCTAAAGTGGCAATTTTTTCCAACATTTTGTTGATTGGTCCCTGGTTAGAAATGGTAATTGGTTTTTAATGATACAGGTTATTAATGTAAAGGTATTGAAGTGCACTTTACAATGATATATTTTTTTCACATGTGGTATTTATGTGCTAGATTCTAGGAGCGATTTACTGAAAAAAACATAAAGGTGCGATTTTTGTGACGCCGAGTGTATATACTTTTCTTTTGTAAATACATAATTATAATACATATTAACACCCAGACACAGAACAAACATCAATGTTAAAAATGTCACAAATGTTTGTTCTGAGTGGGGATCGAACCCACGACCTACAGCGCAGAAGGTAGGGTTACTAACCAACTGAGCTATGAGGCCAGTCAAATGTGATATATCAGTATAATGTGAATAAGTTAAGGCACAAGCAATATGGTCCACCTGATTTGAAGTGTTTTCCTCTGCCCATAACAAAAACAATCTCTCCTGAAGTCCCTGTTATTTTTATGTGATGCAGTTACGGAACGAGCCGACGGCCCACCTGGTGTTAAGTGGTAACCTCGGCCCATAACAGCCAATGCGATTTGGGTCCTCCCATACTAGGTATGACAAGACCTTATAATATAAGACATTATATTAATATAATGCCTTATAATATATTAAATAAGACCTTATTATCCCCCCCTTCTAATAAATATCGAAATATGTTGGGGATGTTTAATACAAAAATGTTTTATTTAGCTACAAACTTATGTATTCACTATCGGGGAGCCTTATGTCTCTTTCTAAACGTATTTTTGTTAGGGACGAATCAATACGTTGCCTGAATAGTTAAATTGTGTCGGGCCATGAGTATAGAGATCGACAATGATTTCTAGTTAGCTTACTTGCTAGTAAACACCCCTGTGAAGGGCCCCGGGTTCGATGCCAGGCCGGGGCAAACATTTGTGAATATAAATTTTGCTCTCGCGACTTGTTTTTTTTTTATAATAAATTAATATTGGTGGACATTTCATACAGTGCCATCTAGCCCCGAAGTAAGCTAAGCATAGCTTGTATCATGGGAACCAGATAACTGATATAATACTTATATACTTTGCTTTTGTAAATACATACATATTAATACCCAGACACAGAACAAACATCAATGTTACATAAATGTTTGTCCTGGGTGGGAATCGAACCCACGACCTACAGCTCAGAGCAGAGAGAGTAGAGTTACTATCAACTGAGCTGTGGGGCCTGCCTTTTTTTTTGCTTTTATTTATGAATTATAAATAATAATAATAATCTTTATTGTTCTGGTATCATTGTACAATTAATTGATTTGAAGCCTTTGGCTCCCAAACTAGTAAAAACTGTATTTCGGAAGCCATCGTCTGATTATATATTATTATCTTTTGATATAAGATAGAATAAAAATAAAGATATAATCTCTTTACTTAGTAAGTAGAGTAGAGACTTAAGAGCAGTAGAACTCTCGCCAAG
The DNA here is from genome assembly GCA_947359385.1 of Chesias legatella. NCBI lineage: Eukaryota > Metazoa > Arthropoda > Insecta > Lepidoptera > Geometridae > Chesias > Chesias legatella. The sequence continues at coordinate 12,883,906 of OX375765.1, forward strand.
TTCGTCCGGGGTAAAAGTACTGCCACCATGCCCATTTCTGCCGCCAAGCAGTAACGCATTCGCGTACTGTGTTCCGGTTTGAAAGGTGTGGTTGCCGGTGAAATTACAGGCACATGAGACATTCCACCTACACGTCTCAAAGTTACGGGCGCATACGATGCGACTTGGGACTTGTCGTACCTAGTAGGGGAGGACACAAGCCGCATCGCTTGTTATGGGCTGAGGTTACCACTTAACACCAGGTGGGGCGTCAGCTCGTTCTGCAACTGTATTACATAAAAAAAAAACTTTATACCTAACGTGGTATTGCAACGCTTATTTCGTAGCCCCAACATTAGCGACATGGCCTGCTGGTACATACATAGGGTAGATACACTATCAGTGTTTGCACAGCGATACCCGCTGATACTGCCCACCTTTCTGGATATACCTGTGTGGAGTGGTGTGCAGGGACGGGTGTCTGATCATGTAGCTTCACATTTGTACTGAACATTATATATTAGGGATTCCCCGTTAGAGGAAAGCTAATAAAATCTCTTCTTCTTCTTCTTAGTCGGCATCTTCATTGCTGAAGGTAGTGTCTAGTCTGACATGTAGATCACTTGATGCACTATACTCTCCCATGTACTTCTGTCCTCGGCGGTCTTAATAGCTTTGGATATTGGCATAAAATCTGCATCTGCACAAATATCTTCTCTACATAGTATAAAAAAGTAGCTCCCGCTGTCTGTACGCTGAGATCTTTTAAACTACGCAACGGATTTTAATTCTGTTTTCAGCAATAAATAGAGTCATTCAAGACGAAGGTTTATACGTAAAGTTTAATATTGTTTTTTTATTAATTTGTTGAAATGTGACGATAGTTGTTCAAGATGTCGGAAGAAATCAAGCCGACTGGGAGCTTTACTGGCTTATACCAATAGAGTTGTATATCGTTATTATATTATATTAGACCATCGTTTTATTATTTAGGCATAGGTATAATGTTCTGGGTAGTCTATGTAGCCCCACCATTGCTATGAACAGGGTGTTGTAAAGGACTCGTAAAGAGCTGAGAGACTTTTTGGTATAGTAACCCACAGGCCGCTAGTGTAGAATGGTTGATAGGACTTAAAGTTACCTTGGCCTCTACTGAGCAATGAGCAAATCCGCGAATCAGCATTGCCAGCACTGCCCCATGTTCCCTTTCCAAATCATTATCCTTTAAATCAACAGTGACCATATCCAAAGTACTACTTAACACTAGGTGGGTCATCTGCTCGTTCTGTTACTTTAAAAATTTATGGAAACACCAGTTATTTTTTTACGTTATGTAGTTACGGAACGAACCGACGGCCCACCTGGTGGTAAGTGGTAACCTCGGCCCATAACAACCGATGCGACTTGGATCCTCCCCTACTAGGTACGACAATACCCAAGTCGCATCGTATGCGCCCGTAACTATGAGACGTGTGGAATGTCTCATGTGCCTGTAATTTACCAGTATCCAAGAGTCGATAACAAACCTTGAAAACTTCACACAAATGTTTATCCCGACCTTGGAACGTTTTTCTCGACTCGCAGACTGGGTTACTACCAACTTACCTGTCACTCAACTAACAGCTTAAAATGTGTAGAACTGTAGGTGTGGGTTCGATTCCCACCCACGACAAACGTGTGTTGCGGACGTAGATATTTGTGTTGTCTGGGTGTTAATATGTACTATATGTTAAAAAGTATATAAGTATTACATCATTTGTCTGGTTCCCATGATACAAGCTATGCTTCGCTTAATTTGGGGCGGCGCTGTGTGGAATATCCACCTATATTTTATTGAATTTAATTTAAGGGACCCACGTTGCTCGCGTCCGTAGTCGATTCCCCTTTGAATCCCTACACGTGTCCCCCGGGTGGTGCGAAAGGAGCAACCCAAAGTAGCAGTAGAACTTGTGCCAAGTTCGCCCGCAGAAGTACTGCGACCACACTTGGTAATCTGCCGCCAAGCAGTAATGCACTCGTGTTGCTGTGTTCCAGTGGAAGGGAGTGGGTGCCGGTGAAATTGCAGCCGCATGAGACGTAACATCCCCGTCTCGGGGTGATAGACGGAACGCAATGTGACTTGAGTCATCTCGTGCTTTGGTGGAGAACTTGAGTCTTGCTGTTGGGCCGCGGTTACCGCTTAACATTTGGTGGGCCGTCAGCTCGTTCCGTCATATATTTGTTCGTTGACTATACGCACTGAAACTTGTTAGCGGAGTGGGGATATGGGATGGAGCTTCGTTGGGACTAAACCTCACTTAGGTAAAGCGACCTCTTTAAAATTCGCTCACCAATTGAGCTTGCTAAATATTTCCTGTTATTTGTGTGTTTACCAGGGTTTACTTTCATGGTTTATTCATGGGGCGAATCAAGTTTTTGATATTTACATCGCCACATGACTGGTGCTGTTTTTTCCAGACGATTTTAAGCCAAATGTAGATATAGAATAGATTAGACTCATCCTTTGGTGGACATTTCACACGCCATCTAGCCCCAAAGTAAGCTAAATAGCTCGAGTCATGGGAACCAGACAACTGATATACATTATTGTAAATACATACATATAATATTTATCAACACCCAGACACAGAATAAACATATTCGTCACACAAATGTTTGTCGCGGGATACGTGACCTAAACTCTTACAGTGCAAGTGTGCAACGTACCGCTTCAAGTTCGTCTGAGGAAGTACTGCTGCTGTACACATTTCTGCCGCCGAGCAGTGATGTATTTCCGGTTTGAAAGGTGTGGTTGCCGGTGAAATCACGAGACATTGCACTTACACGTCCCAAGAGTTACGTTACAAAATGCGACTTGGGTCTTGTCTTAAGTAGGGGAGGACTCGATTGGTGTCGCTTGTTATGGGCGGAGGTTATCACTTAACACCGGGTTGGCCTTTCATTAACATATGTTAAAAAATGTTTAATACATGTTCCCGTTCTTTGTTTGAGTCCGTAGAGTAGGTTATTATGCGAATGACGTGTGAAGACTAGAATTAGAATATATTTGTCAATGGGATAGATCTGTGATTGTAATCAGTGTCCCAGATATTATGTTAAAAGGTGCTTGCCACCGCCGAGTCCTGTACACTCTATTACTAGCTACCCGCCCCGGCTTTTTTTTTAAGCTATTGCATAGCTTCTATCGCGGGCCTTGAGCGTGGAGACCGAATCCAGAAATTCCGTAACGAAGAAAACCTAACACCCCCCACTCCGACCGGCACAGCGGTCATACTTTTTAGTTTTTCCATCTATCGATAAATACCAGAACTTTTAATGACTTTTTGAAATATCACGCGCAATAGCTTTACCGCGGCAGTCTCCGAGTGCCACACGTTTTTTTTTTTATGTGATACAGTTACGGAACGAGCCGACAGCCCACCTGGTGTTAAGTGGTAACCTCGGCCCATAACAACCGATGCGACTTGGGTCCTCCCTTACTAGGTATGACAAGACCCAAGTCGCATCGTATGCGCCCGTAACTGTGAGACGTGTAGGTGGAATATCTCTTGCGCCTGTAATTTCACCGGCAACCACACCTTTCAAACCGGAACACAGTAGCGAATGCGTTACTGCTTGGCGGCAGAAATGGGCATGGTGGCAGTACTTCCCCGGACGAACTTGGCGAGAGTTCTACTGCTCTTAAAATCTATTGTGTGACGAAAACGACATTTTATATCGCTATCGAATCGAAGCGCCATAATAATACAGAATGAAACGACAGCTTTGTTATTTATGATGTCGATCTGACCTATTGGCTGCTTGAATTTAAATCGGTTCCGAATTTGAATTACAAAACGGACGTTCCTGATTGGCTGGTTGGTTTCTTTTTTATACGCCCGCCGGCCGATGACAAGTTTTTCTTTCAACCATTGAGTGTTTAATACTGTCGTTTTATTTATTTCGTCCGCGTGTATTCTGTTCACGTCTTCTATACAATAGTACCTAGTCCAATTATATTATATTTATTTGTGGGTTATCGTCTTCGATGCATGTTTTTTTAGAGGCCTTTTTTTGCTATATAATTTTTCTATAAAACATTCATAAATCTTCTCCTGTTAAGGCACTGTTCGTAAGAAACATTCGTCCGAGCGTTTTTTCGTCGATTTATGTTGCAAAATTTGTCTCCACAAAAAGGTTTTATTTTATGTGGATAATATACAGCTTTTGTACATGACAGTCCATCCTAAATATTAGTGAAATATTTTTTCAAATCGAATGCGATGTTTGCGTTATGTTCTCTTACATATAAAGTTTACGTCTCTAGTATCTATTTTTTTAATTCTATTTAATATTGTAAAAAAAAAGGTTTGTTTGCTGTACTAACTATTCTCCACTGATTTATTTAATTTCTCACTAGGACCTTTCTGTTTTGGGCACCGTCATTTGGAAAATAACTAGAATGAAGTGTCTAGTCTTAAAATAATTCATTAAATACATCTTGAAAATTTTGGTATCAAAAGACCCCTTGTACTTACCTACTTTTATATAAATTTATGAATAGTTAAACAATACACGAAAAGAGCCTCTTTGAGATTCACTTCAGTCCTTTCACCGCACTGGGTACAAGAGAGTTATTATATGATAAATAATAGTAGTAATAGTTTAATTTTGACTGGCCTCATAGCTCAGTTGATTAGTAACCCTACCTTCTGTGCTGTAGGTCGTGGGTTCGATCCCCACTCAGGACAAACATTTATATGACATTTGTAACATAGATGTTTGTTCTGTGTATGGGTGTTAATATGTATTATATGTATGTATTTGCAAAAGAAAAGTATATAAGTATTATATCAGTTGTCTGCCCATGATACAAGCTATGCTTAGCTTACTTTGGGGCTAGATGGCGCTGTGTGAAATGTCAACGATTATTAAAAAAAAAAAATTTGGTTATCTTTGTTTTATGCTATTTAGAGATGTGTATTACAAGATGTCAATCCGTACATACTTAGTGGTACCCGTGCGAAGCCGGGGCGGGCCGCCAGTAATGTAATAAACATTTATTTGTCTTTCAGATTGCAGCGCTGAAGAAGCTCAACGAAGGATTACAGGCTTCATTGCAGTCTGAGGTAAGTTTACTAAATACATAAAATTAAAATTACTCGGAAATTTGGTATTATATAGGTTTTCCACAGCTTAAACACATATATATGACGACCATTCGCCGTGTAAATACCGGACTCCCTGTAAATAAATTATACATAATAATAAATATATTGAAGGACATTTTACACATCGATATCTAGCCCCAAACTAAGCATAGCTTGTACTATGGGAACCAGACAACTGATAGAATACTCATATACTTTTTGTAAATACATATTAACACCTAGACTCATAACAAACTTGTACGTTCGTCTGTCAAATACTTGTCCTGAGTGGGAATCGAACCCATGACGGGCTCAGATAGCAGAGTTATTAACTGAGCTGTGAGGCCTGTCTAAAATAGTTTCTTCCCTTTCCAGACATATCTGTATCTTTAGGGTTTTGGCTGCTTTCAACAAATGAAAGAGTTTACAAATATTGATATTTTTGTAGGAAAATCATGGCGTATTGTTTTATAACAAGAACTAAATGATTAACATATTATATTTTGTGTACCGGTGTGCAACAAAACAGGAAACGCTAAATATTTATGAAGACCCATGCAAATCAATACAATAATAGGATCGTTAGGGATGCGATATCGTCGACGCAAAGGTGAACGAAGCCGATGGAGTGATGACCCGCTTTCCTGTGCTTTATATATTCCATGGGATCAGAAACCCGTGTATTGTTAATGTTTAGAAATTTGTCATTTATGTTTTGTAGTTTTTTAGAGAGAGCGTGGTGGTCTAGCGGTACTGACCCCCGAGTTTCAATCCGGAGGTCGCCGGTTCAAATCCCGACGTGCACCTATGAGTTTTTCGATTGAAAGATTTATGTGCGCAATACCACGTTCTCAAAACGGTGAAGGAAAACATCGTGAGGAAACCGACACGTCCTAGAACTAAAAATTCGAAGACATGTGTCGTGTTTTTTTTTTTTTTATGTGATGCAGTTACGGAACGAGCCGACGGCCCACCTGGTGTTAAGTGGTAACCTCGGCTCATAACAACCGATGCGACTTGGGTCCTCCCATACTAGGTACGACAAGACCCAAGTCGCATCGTATGCGCCCGTAACTGTGAGACGTGTAGGTGGAATGTCTCATGTGCCTGTAATTTCACCGGCAACCACACCTTTCAAACCGGAACACAGTAACGCGAACGCGTTGCTGCTTGGCGGCAGAAATGGGCATGGACATGTGTCGTGTGCACGAAAGGAGCCTCTTTGAGGCGCACTTACAATCCTTTCACCACACTGGTTCGACAGAACCGGTGACTCGAAGAAGAAGACCTCTCAAATCTATGTACAATAGCAAAGGAAAGGCTGGCTGTGTACTGCTGACCGCTGTGTACCGCCACCACCTAACTGTGTTCCGGCCAGAGTGCCCTGCCCGGGCGCACCGCGGCGCCACCATCGTTAGTTCAGTTCAGTCGCTTCAGTTTGCATCAGAATATGATGCAAAACTCATCCCTATGGAAAGAATAAAGCTTTATACAATAAATAGGGTCGACGAAGCTAACCACATACGAGAGATAAAAGTATTGATCGCGCTATCATTATGGCGATAAGCATGGTATAAAAGCGATAGATAACATAGCCGTTGCTTTGTTCTAACACCTTGTGGCGGATGGAGGTATCGGACTACAGTTACTCGCTACTCTCGAGCGGCTAGAGTGCATCCTCAGGTATGTTCGTTTACTACCGGACTTTGACTTCAAATTCTGTGCTCACTTTATCTATACAAATAAATAAAATTGGAATGTCTGTTTGTAATATTAAAATGAACGCTTTTTACTAAGTGCACTGTAATAGTATTTGTTACACGGAGCGGCTACAATTTGATGATTTAATGATTATGCATTGAGTAAATTATATTACCTTCGAGATGACATATGGTAAAAGATGTCATGTTTCTAACCTATAACTAGTGAACGCCACCTGCGACACAGGTTAGCCTGGTGCATACCAGGAAAACTTGTGTCGCAGGTGGCGTGGAAACACGTAAATAACACGAACAACCACGAGCCGACAACATTTTTATGTAATGGTGTAGATAAACACATATACATATAAGAAACTTTGCTCAACACATAATCTGCCCCGGTCCGGGATCGACCGGGATTGCAAGCCTGGCTACTACTCTACAAGCTCTATAATTACGGGCACACCTTAGTAGGGGAAGACCCAAGACTTTTTTTATGGGTAGAGTACCGCATAGCATCAGGTAGGCCCTTAGTCTTACCGCAAATAATTCGAATAAAAAACTACTTCAAAAAACAAAAAGTTTTCTGATTGGGGGGAATAGGTCGCGTTAAGTATCTTGTTAGTGTTAATTACAAAAGTATTTTAAATTCATTGCTTCTTGAAAATATCACCGAAACGTAATTAAACTCGTATATTTACTCAAGTGTCTCCACATACCACGTTTATCTATGAAAGTAATGTATTTGTGAATGTGAATACTTGATATTGGGCTGAGAAAACGATTAGATTGCTCCTACCAAAGGCTCTCTCGAAGTGCGCCTCAAAAAGGTTCCTTTCATGCACTACACACAAGTTTTCGATTATTTTGACCTTTCACATAGCGCTGTTTAGCCCCAAACTAAGCATGTACTAAGCTATGTAATACAAAATATAATGTGAAGCGTACTTATTACTTAAATTGACGTTCAAATCCTGTCCGACCCTCCATGGGGAAGAACAGTCAGAAACCCCTAAAGGAGGTCTTCGTTTTTGTCCCGAGCACGAGCCTTCTAACAATTTGAGTACCGTATTACTATGTTACATTTATGCTTGTAAAAACTGGCATGCAAAGTTAAGAAACAATTAATTCAAGTCTATGTTGTTAAAAAAAGTTCCAATATTGTAAAAAGCTTTAACAAAATCAGTACAATTGACATGTAAATGAAAAGTCCATAGGAAGTTCGGGGTCAGTATAAAGCAAGTTATACACGCACATCCCCTTCGGTCCCGGGATCAATTTCAACGAGAATATTTATGAGGCATTTATTCGATACTCACTCGGAGCGCTGCATTTTCATGAAGGTTTTGTCGTGCGCACACAAACATACGTACACTGTATGTGTGCGCGCGTGTGTGTGTGAAGGCGTAACTCAACCGGCGCAGGCGCCGCCTCACCCACTCAGCGGGTTTCAGTTGCATAGCGAACGCCGCGCCGCACGGACGTGCGCTGCGCGCTAAAAGCATCCCGTTCCGAAGTTCAAACATAGTTATCGGTTTCTGTTTGCAGATAGGATATCCGCGGCTTAAGGTGAGTTTTGTAATGTTTGACTTTGATTAGAACCCCATAGGTTATGGTTATTTTCTGCTTTAGAGTTTGTGACATCATTTTGAAGATTTATGTCGAGACTGTTTCTTCGTATATGAATCATGTCGTGTTAACCTAGTGTGTGTCATCTGAAGGTAAATAATGTTTACGATAATGTGGATAAGTCTACTGTGACTTAGATTTTCAGGATTAGATGAAAATTGCAAAGGCAATAAACATGTCAAAATTAATTATAAACTATGCGTTTTTATATATATAAAGGCGAGCTAGCAGAAACAATGGCCTCATTACTCATATTCCTGAGAAACAGCGACGGCTCGCTACAATGCAGAGAAACCAACGAATCTAACCTTAAAACTAAGTCTCAAGTAATCCACCTTGCTAGCTCGACACCTCGTGGTCTCAGCTTTCACGAGACATCAGTTTGTAAAATGATATTCTAAAATGTATAAGTTACATCAAACTGACGTAGACAACTTAGTCTTTATTTTGCAAAAATTATAAAGGTTGGTTAATTAACATCCATTTATTTATCCTGGCGGCCTACCCTAGACTTGTTGTACCACAGCGCTGGGGTGTATTACCCGTGCTAAAGCTATCTCAACTAACCTCTTTCTTTCGGAGTAAGACTATGGTTAGCTGGTAGCCTCGGTGTACTTGGAGGCGTCTGAGATAGAGTGCTAGATTCGATCAGTTCTTACAGACCTATGGGCAAAAAATGTTAGTGTACTTTTTAAAATTCAGGTAACCTCTCAATTTTATTTCCTTGGTGGTTCGCGTCGGGGCTTTGAAAAAAATCTGTTAGGCATGACAATAGTTACAAAACGTTAGATAAAAAAGCTAAATACTTGATTAATTTACTTAAAAAGCTGTAACAGTTTTGTAGTAGTTTCATTGTGTAATTTACAATATTCTCATTTACTATTACAAAAACTGTCAAGCTCAGTAATGAAAATGGGAAAAATAAGCCTTTCAGATCAAAACATAAATTTTTACTGTCATTTTCAACTTATCTCCGCGTTTAAAAAAAAAAGTCGTACGCCATCGTCGTCGACCGTTAATTGACAAATACAACCCATTACATTCCTGTTTGAAAGGTGTGGTTACCGGTGAAATTACCAGCACATGAAACATTTCAGAGTTACGGGCGCATACGATGTTACATGAGTACTGTTATACCTAAGTTGGGGAGGACCCAGTCGTATTGCGTGTTAATGTTGATAGAGGTTAATATTTAACGTCAGGTGGGCCATCTGCTTGATTTTCTTTTGTAAATACATACATATAATACATATTAACACCCAGACACAACAAACATCAATGTTACAAATGTCACATAAATGTTTGTCCTGAGTGGGGATCGAACCCACGACCTACAGCGCAGAGGCCTATGAGGCCAGTCAAAAAAAAGTGTATTTTCTTTGTAAAAAAATCTTTCTTTTTGGTGTACAATAGAGTCTATCTATGTATTGTAGATACTTTGATACGTAGCACATAGCGTGATGTACACAATACCTATGTACATAGAAATGATGAATATAATAACCTTGCGGAGTCGCCGATGCGTTGCAATCCTCGTGAGCGATGCACTTGGAACATTTTATGACTTTATAACCTGTTCTATGTGAATATGAATTCTGGATTTTAAATTTTGGATGCCTTTTTATTTGGATATTATATATATAAATAAATAAAAAAAGGGGTAGGTAATATCCCGTTAAAGTTGCTAGTCTCATGTAGGGTTTTTTTTATCCGGAAAGTTTAATTTTGACTGGTTGCATGGCTTTATGTGCTGGGGTAATATGGTTTTGATGTATCTTACATTATTTTCTAGGACATGCTTGTTTGGTCGTAATACGAATTATACAGGGCCGTTGAAACTAAATTTTAAGCCATTCAAATGCATTAATAGTTTATTTATATTATTATACAAGATTGAAAAATCTGAATAAAAACGGGCTTGATAAAAGCAATAACTTGCTACAGTTCAAATATAAGTAATGGAAAGTAAACCTGAAATCCAAAACTAAAATTGAAGTCCTCTTAAAATATGTTAAGTTAATCATATTGTTCTATTCGGATAGGCATTGCGTGAAAACTCAAATTATTTTTCAAGGAATTTGGTTCAAGAGTAAGTAGTAGTAAGTAAGAGTAAGTCTCAGGGCACTATTTCCTTCCACCTTCATGGCAAAATTATTGAGACATTTGTCTCGGGTGAGAAATAATTTCTCCCAAGCCAAGTATGTACTTAAAAGTACCTTATTAGTGTGATGCTACTAGCTCCCGTCGGCGGCTTCGTCCGCGTGGTGCCTTCATTAAAAGTAGCCTCGGTTTCATGTTTCATATTTTAATGTAATCGGTGCTGTAGCTTTGGCGCGAACGAACCATCAAAATATCGAAAGAAACTGTCATTTTTATTATAAGTGTGACAGTACCTTTATAGTATATTTTCTTGCAGCTAAGGCCTATGTTGCATTCAACCAGCGTGCCCATCTGTGTCAAGGATGGTCGTTCAATAATCGTAATTATCTTGTTATTACTCGCATATTTATAACTATTTTCATTAATTAATTAATAAATTATGAAAGGTTATTTTTTTTGTATACTTTCTTATAATGCACAAAAATAACATCGCGTAACGAATCGTTATTAAGAGCAAGTAGGTCGCGTTTATGATTCTCAAACGTGGACCTCCTTGGTCGGCTCAAAACCTCTACGCTTTTAACCTTCTTTGATAAATACTGTTTATTAGTTATTAAAATTAAACACAAAACACGCGCCTATTTTCACTATGTCGAAGGTTAGGACTTCCTGTGTATCCACATCTAGTCATATGCCTTTTAGCTTAGCCATTCTTAAAATACTACTACACTGTACTCTTTACATATTTATAATATCATGATTTCACCTATTTAACTGACCTCACAGCTCAGTTGGTAGTAACCCTGCCTTCTGCGCTGTAGGTAGTGGGTTCGATTCCCATCCAGGACAAACATTTATGTGACATTTGTAACATTGATGTTTGTTCTGTGTCTGGGTGTTAATATGTATTATATGTATGTATTTACAAAAGAAAAGTATATAAGTATTGTATCAGTTGTCTGGTTCCCATGATACTAGCTATGCTTAGCTTACTTTGGGGCTAGATGGAGCTGTGTGAAATGTCCTCCAATATTATTATTATTATTATTACCTATTTATCTCCGCACAAATATACATGTTATTGGTACTTTAGGTTTGAAATGCAAAAATGTTCGAAAAAAAAAACCGTTTTACTATCTTACCTTTGCCAATCCGTCATTTTAATTATATTGCGTTACTAAGTAGACTTATTGGTTAAGGCTGTTTTAAACAAGTAATTAAGCACTTCACGGTAATCAAACCCCGGACCATTTGTTAATAATCGTCAATTCAAGCTGAGCCAACGTGTCGCTAATCGAAATATGAGGATATTTTATTCTGTGATAAAATTCTTCTTAATGGTAAATGGCCCACCTGGTGTTAATAAACTTCTGCCCGTAACAAATAATACGCCTGGGACCTCTCCTTAGGTACGACAAGACCCAGATCGAATCGTATGCGCTGAGATGTGTGGGTGGAATGTCTCTTGTGCCGGTAATTTGACCAGTTTCAACCCGGAACATATGAATGCTTTACTGCTTTGCGGCAGATATGGTGGCAGTACTTTTACGGACGAACTTGGCGTAAGTTCTGCTTCTACCAAGAATATTACTAATTAATTTTATTATTATAAATTGACATCAATTTCATGTTTTAATGACCCGAGAGCAAGCGTAGTATCTAAAGAACGCCCATGAAAAATTTAATTTCGCCATCTAGCGAGTGACATTATGTATTACTTGATCGAAATCTTTAAAAAAATAAATATAATATCTTTAATAAAATAAAATTTATGAAACACAAATTTATTAATTATGTTACCAGAAAGCTATTCGTGAACATTTATTTTTTGTCTTATACAACCAGATTACGAATTTTGAATACGTTTTCCTTCCTAGCCAACCTAGACCAGGAAGACTAGAAACCTAGGATACGTTTATGAATTAAAAATTAAACTTACGCATCTCACCCTTGCACTAGTATAGTTCATGTGTCACAGGTGGCATGGAAACACAGATACAGGACAGTGCCTCGCTTTGCAGGCTTGTTGCTTTATACAATGTCTATACTTAACCTTGGCGTTTTTAGTCTTCATTTATCAATAGTCTTATTAGATTCCTACCAAAAATTTACAATCGTAGGTCTCAAAAATCATATAGATAAAGAACCCGCTACCGGTAAGTCCTGCTTCAGTAGTTTTACCCGTTTCAACTCTTTTCTCGGAAACACGAAATTCCGAAATTGTCGCCGCGTTGTGAAGACTCACAAGGTTATGTTAAATTTTATTTAGAAAAAATAACGACGGGTTAATGTACTTGGAAATATTTTTGATGAACTTTGTCAACGACAAATTCTCATACAATAATACATATATACACTGAGAAATAATGTATTTCTGTCAGAGTGTCTTAGAGTAAATGACGATTACTTAGGGTTTCATACTCAAAGATACTAAAGACTACATTCCTTCAATTGAGAGCGTGGCTTCTCAGACCGAAGGACGCCGGTTCAAATCTCGACGTGCTATGAGTTTTTCGCTTGAAATATTTGTGTGCGCTATACGTTCTCATAACGGCGAACGGATTTCTACTTATACTACTATTCGAGCTAAAGGACTGGGATTTAAGTGCGCCTCAAATATATATAAATATTGGTGGACATTTCACACAGCACCATATAGCCCAAAAGTAAGCATAGCATGTATCCTGGGAACCAGATAACTGATATAATACATAAATACTTTTTTGTAAATACATAATTATATCCATATTAACACACAGACACAGAACAAACATCTAAGTTCGTCACACAAATGTTTGTCCCGGGTGGGAATCGAATCCACGACAGCACAGAAGGCAGAGTTACTACCAACTGAGCTTTGAGGCCAGTAATATCAATAATCCAGCAAATAGATAATAATGTGTCTATTAGGTCTCAGTAGTTTCATACTCTGCGCCCCATACATTCTCACGTGTCAAGGGTAGAGCGCGCGTCTCTGCGGTAGCAACATCAAGAAGGCTGCGGACCTAACGTGTCTCGCAGTTTTTTCCATAGACAATTATAGACGTCCTCTTTTTTAGTTGCACAAACAATAGACTCGCGTGTCTATGGTACGTTCCAAGTACCGAGCGCCAATGATAGATTACGATGCGTGTGCGCTGCGCCCGCTCAATGTCATCCGTTAGGGCTGCGTTTTACATGTATTTTATATATGTGTGTATTTAAGAGCAGTAGAACTCTCGCCAAGTTCGTCCGGGGAAGTACTGCCGTCATGCCCATTTCTGCCGCCAAGCAGTAACGCATTTGCATTACTGTGTTCCGGTTTGAATGGTGTGGTTTCCGGTAAAATTACAGCCACATGAGACATTCCACCTACACGTCTCAGAGTTACGGACGCATACGATGCAACTTGGGTCTTGCCGTACCTAGTAGGGGAGGACCGAAGTCGCATCAGTTGTTATGGGCCCAAGCTCTTGAGTCTTTACAGCATGATGGCTTAACATGATCTGGGCAATTACTTTGAAGCAAAAATGTAACTTAACCTGTATATTTTATAAAGAGGAACCAAACGTTGAGAAAATCTTATATCAATCATTACTTTAATGTTACTTGATTATATGCTTGTATCATGCTTAGTTCCCTCCTTACTTACACGCTACATACTAAATATGTACGCTTATCAAAATTTGACAAGCCATAGTGGTATGTAACCATTCTTAAGAAATAAATACATATGACTCGTGACTTCGAGTGCTGTGAAACAAGCGTATGGACAGAGGTTAATACTTAACAAAGGGATGGGCAGTGTGTTATTCACAGCCTTGTCCATGATAAGCGGGTAGGACGCACAGATGTACATACAGACAATTTGTATGTGTATGTAGCCTACCCTGTTGTAGAGCTTAGCGCGGCCATGGTGTTTGCCTCTAGGTTTCAACTTCACGTTTCAGAGTGGCGAGTGCAATGTGGTGCGACTTGGGTCTTCCCATATTTTAGTTAGGGAAGAAATATATAAGAGAAGAGGACATATTCATATAGAAATATATGAATATAATCTAATTCAATATACCTAAAATTTTGTAAACAGTACATAAAACAAAACTAGATGGCGTTGCATTGAAGTTTGAGATTCTAGATCGCGCTAACGTTGTACAGTGCGCTTAATAATTAATAAATCTTGTTTTTTTAACAAACCGGTGTTTTTATGCCAATTTAATTTCGTACACATTTAGCTATGGGGGCAGAAGATATCGCTTAACATCAGGTGGGGCATCCGCTTAACACGTCACATGCAAAAACTAATAGCGGCAAGGCACCGACACACTAAGTTTTAACTTGCGCTTACTTAGCAACTAACGCAATAAATTAATATTCATTCGAACAATTAAACGACTTATTTTATCGTTGAACCACCTCGAATTTAGCAAACTAATTAATGTACAACTCACGCCTCACGAATTCAAAGCGCAAACAACCGTAGACTTCGCTACAGATAACTATAAAAAAAAAAACTATAAACATAGATAACAAACGTGACAGCGAAAATGGCGGGAAACGAGACCGTTATACTTATCGGTTGTATTTTTTTTTATCTGTGACATCGTATGGGCGTTTACGGCGATGGATATGATAATTTGGGTTTTAACACGCTTCACTTGAACTAAAATATTGTGAAACTATGTTACGAGTTGTATTTTAATGTAATATTTTTATTGATGGTACACGATTTTTGTGCATGTCTTTTACTACAATACTTTGTCACCTAAATTAGACTTAACATTTTAGCATACTAGCTGCGCCCCGCGGTGAATATTGAATAAGTAATCCCACGGGAACACGGCACTTTTCCGGGAACAGAAGTAACCCACGTGTTAATCCAGGGTATAAGGCTATCCTGGTACCAAATTTCATCCAAATCGGTTCAGCTGTTCGAGCGTAAAGGAGTAACAAACGTACACATACCCATTCATTTGTACAAATACTGAATTGCAGACTTTTTTTTTTATGTAATACAGTTACAAAACGAGCTAACGGCCAACTGGTGTTAAGTGGTAACCTCAGCCCATAACAATCGATGCGGCTTGGGTCCTCCCCTACTAGGTACGACAAGACCCAAGACGCAACGTATGCGCCCGTAACTCTGAGACGTGTAGGTGGAATGTCTCGTGTGCCTGTAATTTCACCGGCAACCACACCTTTCAAACCGGAACACAGTAACGCGAACGCGATACTGCTTGGCGGCAGAAATGGGCATGGTGGCAGTACTTCCCCGGACGAACTTGGCGAGAGTTCTACTGCTCTTAAGTGTTAGTAATTTTAGTAATTATTCCTATTTAAAAGAAAATTAGTAAAAGCTATCAAAAGTCGCAATTATTTGTTCTTCTACTTTGTTATTGTATTAAGAGGTATCAATTTTTTAAGTCATTTTTGAGTTGGCAACACTAACAATGTTGTTCAGTTAGCAACACATATATGTAATCCGCGGTGTCACACTCGAGTGGAGCCGGATGTGGTTGTATGTACGTGAGGACAACTGAACATACATCGCATTTACATAGATAGCTTGAAATAAATGTTATGTGACAGTTTCCCTTGAAACCGAAACAGGTTGATGATAATATTTTAGGTAATTTGAAGTAAAACGTTTCGTATTTAAAGTTATTTGGTTTATTCCACGCATTTTGTTTTTACTACGGCTTATAATTAAATTATGGTAATCTTTTTCAAGTATAAATAAACATGTTTTGTTATACATTATTTTTGATATGTGTAAAATAGGGTCCCAGAAATTATCTCAAGTCAGAAGGCGTACTTTCGATAGGAAAAACTTTAAAGTGGTCTCCAAGGCTCTTCGCAAAACTTTCACTGTGTTTGAACTTTACAAAATCCATACATTTTCGCTGTATTTTCAGAACAGTGATGGTCGGTTCGGTATGCATATCGAAATTGATGTATGTGAATGGTACATTTTTACTTAACTTAGCTTCATAACAGTGCACAAAACAAAAAAGAAATTTATCGACGATCGACTTTCGCTTACATCGATTTGGAGTGAAATGAATTAAGCATATATAAGGTGACACATTTCTTACTTAATTTAAAATATCATTAATTAATTAAAAGTCATAAAAAAGTAAGGCATACAAGCAGACGCCCCACCTGATTTTAAGTGGTTACCGTCACCTATACTTTTTCAACTTTGGGGGCGCAAAAGCGTTGCCTACCCGTGCAGAGCGTGGTGGTCTAGCGGTACTGACCCCCAAGTTTCAATCCGGAGGTCGCCGGTTCAAATCCCGACTTGCACCTATGAGTTTTTCGATTCAAAGATTTATGTGCGCAATACCGCGTTTTCAAAACGGTGACTGAAAACATCGTGAGGAAACCTACATGTCCTAGAACTAAAAATTCGAAGACATGTGTCGGGTGCACGAAAGGAGGCTCTTTGAGGCGCACTTACAATCCTTTCACCACACTGGTTCGACAGAACCGGTGACTCGAAGAAGAAGAAGACCCGTGCAGAAATGTCTTTTCTTTTGAAATGACCCATGTCGTAATGTGCCATTTTCAAGTGCCATTTTCGGTTTAAAACTGAGCAGTTTTGTCCAAGTGCGAAATATAGGTAATATCAGATAAATTATTGATATATAATGTATTATTGTGCTCTTGATAGGACTCAAAATTCCATTAAAAAGATATAGTCGAGTGTTTCGCGTTACTGATAGTAAATATGTTATTACTAAGTCATTGATTTATTTGTTATATTCGTGTCAATAAAGAGATTTCTCCAAGATACGGAATAGATTTTATGATATCGGAAGGATATTAAATAAATAATACATATTAGTGGACATTTCACACAGCGCTATCTAACCCCCAAAGTAATCTAAGCATAGCTTGTATCATGAGAACCACAGACAATACCAGACACAGAACAAACATCTATGTTTGTCACACAAATGTTTGTCCTCGTTGGGAATCGAACCCACGAACTACAGCGCAGTAAGCTACTACGCGTTACTACGTTTCAAGTAAGCGTTGTTTATAAGTATTTGTATTTATTTATTGATCTTTCTATATAAATATATGTACATAGACAAGTCGGATAATACAATAGAATTATTTTAAATTAGCCTTGCCCGCGACTTCGCGTGGAATTCGGTTTTAACCCCTATTTTACCCGTCGGAGAAGTAGCCTAAAGTACTCCTTGTTACATCAGCTATCTGCCAGTGAAAGTTCCGTCAAAATCGGTCCAGCTATTTCAGAGATTAGCCGGAACAGACAGACAGATAATATGTAATAATATCGTCATTTTGAAATATTAATAGTGGGATCTGCTCGTGCAGTCAGAATAGAGGACCGGACAGTCTGTTCACCAATGTTATGTGTTCTATTTCTTAGAACATCGCGGTGAGCTAAATTATTGAGTGTTGGATTTCACACTGGTTCACACAACGTACGGGGATTTATATTCATACAATCATATCGCAAGTTTTGTATGAACACAGCGAGTTAATTCATGTTTTTGACGAGTCGACAAAGAGTAAAAGTAAGTTAGTTAGTTCTTAGTTTTTCTACTAAGTTTAAAAGTAGTCACAAATGTAACATAGACCTAAGTACTCAATTGTTACAAGGACCGTGCTCGCGAAAATAAATGAATCCCTCCATTAGGGGTTTCTTGGCTGTTCTCCCCCATGGAGGGTCGGATAGGGTTTGAACAGGCATTAAACTTATCGATAAGTACGCGTGACCTTATGTTTTGAATATTGACGTTTCCAAGCCATTTCTTTGTGAATTCTATGGAGATAAAGTTTTTGACTTTGACTTTGACTTTGTAAACGATTATCATATTGGTATCTCAATTGATATTTTTAATTCAATTTTCATAATAATGATGACAAAAAATAACTTATTTATTATTTGCCCGATAGTTGCGACAGGTAACACAATATTTTGTTTGCATTTTTAAAGAATTTTCGTCAAGGTGAATTTCAGCACTAAAATATAACATTTTTTTTGTGATCAATAATATTCCTTTTTTAAATCGACTTGAAAAGAGATTGAGTTACTTTGTATTTTTCATGTTTGTTACCTCATATTACCGTCATTTAAATCGATTTAGAACATTCTAGTGCCATAGAAAATTCATAAAAATCGGTTCTGTTTATAAATAGCAGTAGAACACTCGCCAAGTTCGTCCGGGGAAGTACTGCCACCATGCCCATTTCTGCTGCCAAGCAGTAACGCGTTCGCGTTACTGTGTTCCGGTTTGAAAGGTGTGGTTGCCGGTGATATTACAGGCACATGAGACATTCCGCCTTCACGTCTCAGAGTTGCGGACGCATACGATGCGACTTGGGTCTTGTCGTACCTAGTAGGGAAGTCGCTTCGGTTGTTATGGGCAGGGGCTACCACTTAACACCAGGTGGGCCGTCGGCTCGTTCCGTAACTGTATTACATAAAAAAAAATAGAGCTTAAGTTATTATTCAATAACTTAAACCATTAGGGAAACTACTTGACATGTTTTATGTGCTAAAAATATTAAAATAAAAATGATAAATATTACAATAGCAAAACAGGCGAGTGTATTACAATTTCAAAAAACGAGTTGACGATTCACTGACCAAGATTTTAGTTCGCACGAATTTTGTAACCTTTTATTTTTCAAAATTGTATATTTATAAGATTGATTTGTTATTTTGATTGTTTTAAAGTCAATGGCTTGTCAAATTTGAAAAGTCACATACGTCAGTTTAGATGTATGGCGCGCATGGATATTTAAATAATTTCTTTGTTTCCAAATTCTGTAGTTATCTATCCATAATTTATAATATTAAACTGTTAAAAGAAACGGATATTCTTTTTGCATTGAAATATATTTTGATACGATTTAACTTGAGTCGCAGAATTGTGAGTTTTTCGTAAACTTGTACGGGGTGCCATAGACTGTCGAAATATTAAATGTATGAACATTTCACTGGCCTCACATCTCAATTGGTAGTAACTCTGCCTTCTGCGCTGTAGGTCGTGGGTTCGATCCCCACCCAGGACAAACATTTATGTGACATTTGTAACATTGATGTTTGTTCTGTGTCTGGGTGTTAATATGTATTATGTGCATGTATTTACAAAAAAAGTATATGTATTCTGTCAGTTGTCTAGTTTCAATTGTACAAGCTATGCTTAGTTTGAGGCTAGATGGCGCTGTGTGAAATGTCCACCATATTATTATTATTGAATGCACTAAATACTGAAATTTATAAGGCAAAGTGCAAAGTGAAATTTGTATCAAATACAATAAACTATATCGTCTAGGTATGCCATGTCAGGCAGGCTCTATTTACTCAGTTGGGTCTGTGTTGACTCTGCGCCGGCGCAGGATGGCCGCGTGCCTTTGTCGCGAACGCTCGCTTTTTACAATGCAAGAATATATTCGAATTAAGAATTATCTAGGCACGCAATATATTCATTAAGATACATTTAAATTATTTCGATTTTACATTATTTAAATCTTTAAAAAGTTTATAGGAATAAAGACGTCAGATATCTAGATGGTCCCATAAAGTTCCTAAGTTTTCACCATCTTTTGTAAATTCTTTTTTGTTTTATTTTTCAAGAAGATTTTACTGTCTGATTGGCCTGATAGAAATTGTGATCACTACATCAGCAATACAAAAGGCAATGCTGATGCGCTTAATATGTACACACTATGTCAATTTCTCAAAACTGTATGACAAATTAATTCAATTGGGCGGCTTTCACCCAAGTTAACAAGTCATTACGTCACAGCAATGTCGATATCATCTAAATGCCGGTAACCAGTTGCACATTTCAACTGTTCCCGTATCTTCAACAAATTTGTCTACATTTTAAGCGTATGCCACAATTCTAGATGCGTACGCCTCTAATAGCCAGTATAAAATGAACTACACAATCTACCAGTTCTCATTGAAATGTGTTAGTTGTGTAAACTCGTGCGGCTCTGTTAACACTGGACGTGTAAAGCCAAGAACGTGACCGGAATGAGACGCCATTTACGAGATAATTTTTCGAAATGAGAATGCGGGCTTCGCGCCTAACACCTGTCAACTGTCACATGTGTGTTTTTTTTTTAATCAGTATTTGCAGAGCAAAGAGGTCGCGTTCGGCCTAATTTTTCAGGGTTGTCAGAAATGTAATGAATGGTTGTAATATTTTTTCCACATATTTGTTGTTTCGGAGGTATTGTGTTGAGTTTCGTCGACCTTATGTGAAGGCATCCGTAGAGGCTTCGTGTTGTTTTTGACAGAGCTACTTTGTTGACCTTTGAATGTTTAAGATGTTTCGTTTGTCTACAGTTTTTTAAACCTGTAAATAAATAAGTTTTGTTTCCTAAATTCCTTGCGTGGTTAAAATGACTGCTTTATTGTTGTAGTCGATTTCGTTTCATCTTCAAAATAGTTTTCTTTCGTAGAACTATTGCAGTTTATGTGGACCAAGACCGTTCGCTACCATAGACAAGATAATAAAAAACTCATACGCCACTGTGGTTTCGTAACGTAACCCCGCTTAACCTCCACAAATGCGACATATTACCAAGTAAATACACTGTTTTCATTGTGATTCAAATAAATTTAAATTACCTAGGAACGTCGTCGCCGCTGTGGCAATGTTCTGATGTAATCGTCTTTACTTTTGTTAGGTTTGTTTAGATTTTGTGGTAGGTCTATAGTCTATTGGCACGTTACTGTCAGGATCATCTGTTTGGATGTTGTATTTTTGTGTTCTACATTTTGTTTTTCCTCTTAGAGGGTCGGACAGGGTTTGAACAGGCGTCAAACCTAGCGATTAGTACGTGTCACCTTTTGATCACACACATTCACATTTTGAATGTTACTTATTGAAGCCATTTATTCATGAATTCTATATAAGTGGAGTTCTTTGATTTGACTTTGGTACACGTATTTATTTGTGTATATCAAATTATAATACGCATTTATGGGATGTTATGGGACTCGGTGACCACTGTCCACCAGGTGGTACTTTGACTTGAAACATCAATAAGAAAGTCAGTACCGAGGCGCGACTAAAGTTTACTGTTTTATTTTTAAGAACACAATGATTTGACAACCCATCAAATTTTCGTTACCTGGGAGGCTTTAAAGAGAAAGATAATTTATTTGCGAAACATGTGTAAATTACATTAAATACAGATGGTAACATTTTGAAATGAGTTATTTTTCAACGATTTACAAGTTGAGTATAATTTTCCGTGTGTTTGTGAATGTTTTTCTCAAATTTTCACTAATATTTGTGGTCAAATTTTGTACATTTGGGCGAACATTAAATAAATAAATAATGGTGGACATTTCACACAGCGCCATCTAGCCCCAAAGTTAGCTAAGCATAGCTTGTAACTTGGGAACCAGACAACTGATATAATATTTATATACTTTTTTGTAAATACATATCAACACCCAGACACAGAACAAAGATCTATGTTCGTCACAAAAATGTTTGTTCTGGATTGGAATCGAATACACGATTTGCAGCGCAGAAGGCAGTTACTACCAACTGAGCTGTGAGGCCAGTCAAATATCCGTTCTTGTCTTTCGTAGCTTATCGCGATCTACAAGGTAGTTTTTTTATTTAGTTTTTTCGAAATTTCGCACCACAAATTTTGTTTTTTTGGAATCAGTTCGCGAAGAGGTTGCGTTTGGATGTGAGAATCTGTGGGTGGGCTTGCGTTTCGAATTTTTTTCCCGCCTTTTATGTATTTCGAACGGTATTTCATTGTCTATCGGCATATCTTCATAACTTACACTTATCAAATACATAATGATCTTAAGTTATTAAAAGTTCTGTTAAAGGACAGTCAAAAGTTTTTTACATTATCGTTAAGTACTTACCAATCAAAAATCATTTTTTTTTTTCACCAGGAATTCAAAACAACATCCCAGTTCATAAGGAAGTAATAACATAATTCATCAAATCCACCGTGAACCGACGCATGCGCCTTTATCGTACAACAAACCCTGTGCCGTCCCGCTCGCACTCGGCGGCAGCTCGTATAGTTGTCCCGCTCCCGGTTGCTGAGCAACGCTATGTTTACACGGCTCAGGTTATTAGTCCTGAATACGAGACGGTCGTATTTGCTATGAAGTAAAACATTAAGGTTTGTTTGCGAAGGAATCGTAGTTTTCTGACGCCATTGTTCTGTCGTCGCTGTTAAAATGCTCCTCGAAGAGGCTCCTTTCGTGCACACGACTTTTTAAAATCAGAAGAACTCACGCCATTATTGTCCGGGGAAACTGCCACCATGCACATTTCTATTGCCAAGCAATAACGCATTCGCGTTACGGTTTGAAAAGTGTGGTTGCCGGTGAAATTACAGGCACATGAGACGTTCCACCTACACGTCTCAGAGTTACGGGCGCGTACGATGCGACTTGTCGTACCTAGTAGGGGAAGACCCAAGTCGCATCGGTTGTTATGGGCCGAGGTTACCACTTACCACCAGGTGCCTATAATTACACCGGCAACCACACCTTTCAAATCGGAACACAGTAACGCGAACGCGTTACTGCTTGGCGGCAGAAATGGGCATGGTGGCAGTACTTCCCCGGACGAACTTGGCGAGAGTTCTACTGCTCTTAAAATTAAAACTATTGCTAAAAAAAACTATTGCCATTGATCTGGTATGTTACTCTGTGGTGGTAAGGAGGTGAAGGCGAATAATTGCGTGGTCGGATCGATAATTGGTAATCCAAACTGATGATTCCGTGATCACCTTGTGACGATTACCACGTCACAGATAATATAACCTGACTGGGATTGAGTCACTAAAATTGATTTTAGTCAAAGTCAAAGTCAAAACTTTTATTTCCATAGAATTCATAAAGAAATCGCTTGGAAACGTCAATTTTCAAAACATAAGGTCACGCGTACTTATCGATAAGTTTGACGCCTGTTCAAACCCTATCCGACCCTCCATGGGGAAGAACAGAAGAACTGGGGGAGAACAAAACCCGGTAGCTTCGTCGCAGAATTGTTTGGCCTGCCTGGGAATCGAATCTGAGAGTTCTTATAGCGAGTTTAGTACCAATTCGGCGACGATTCCATATCCAATCCATTTCTTTATGAATTCTATGGAAATAAAAGTTTTTGAATGACTTTACTATCCAGCCAGTGGTCCTAGACTAATATATTTATTTTGTAGCGCTTATATATATATGTGTATATAGAGGTATAAAAGTTTGCGTAACGTGACCGCACATCAGTTGGCCACAACATTACCAGCGGCAATGTTACAATGAGCAATATTTTGAAATTATGTTTACAATTCAAGGCGACATGTCAACACTGCTGGGAACCGTACAAATTGATGGACCTCTAGACGTTTACACACAAATCTGTTCAATTATCCCACACGTAAGAACCATCCATTCATAACCCTCGTTATAAACAAATATTGATGGACAGCGCCATCTAGGCCCAAAATAAGCAATTCGGAACGAGATTTTTGACTAAATATTTGTATACTTTGTAAATACATATAATAACACCCGGACACATCATAAACAATTATGTTAATCAAATGTTTGTTCTGGGTGGGAATCCCGGTAGGTCTTCTTCTTCTTCGAGTCACCGGTTCTGTCGAACCAGTGTGGTGAATGGATTGTAAGTGCGCCTCAAAGAGGCTCCTCTCGTGCACTCGACACATGTCTTCGAATTTTTAGTTCTAGGACATGTCGGTTTCTTCACGATGTTTTCCTTCACCGTTTTGAGAACGTGGTGTTGCGGACATAAATCTTTTCAATCGAAAAACTCATGGGTGCACTTCGGGATTTGAACCGGTGACCTTCGGATTGGAACTCGGGGGTCAGTACCGCTAGACCACCACGCTCTCTATCCCAGTAGGTGACTACCAACTAATACCATTATTGGCCTCCCAACTCAGCTGGTAGTGGGCCATTTCACTGACATAGACTTCTGTTAGTAAACGCCACGAAGCCAGGAGCCAGGTCTTCGGGTCTCCTCATCCACTTTTCATCAGCTGCCTATCGCAAGTCGCTACTCATACATTGTTATCTACTCATACATATTTTTAGGATAGCCAGCAGTTGCTGTGTTATCGGCATCTTCAGATGTCTTAGACTTCACATAGTTTTTGATGTGGTTGCCGGTGAAATTACAGGCACATGAGACATTCCACCTACACTTCTCAAAATTACGAGCGCATACGATGCGAGTTGTGTCTTGTCGTACCTAGTAGGGGGGATCCAAGTCGCATCGCTTGTTATGGGTAGAGGTTACGACTTAACACCAGGTGGGCCATCAGCTCTTTCTGTAACTGAATCAAAAAAAAAAACTGATTCAAACTGAACCCCAAGAGCATAGTCAAATTCAACCAACTTTTTCTTGCACGTCTATTATTTGGACAAGGCAAAATATTTTGGTAACATCTAGTATACACACACACACTAGTAAATATACATTAGGGGTTTCTTGGCTGTTCTTCCCCATGGAGGGTCGGATAGGGTTTGAACAGGCGTCAAACTTATCGATAAGTACGCGTGACCTTATGTTTTGAATATTGACGTTTCCAAGCCATTTCTTTATGAATTCTATGGAAAAAGGTTTATGACTTTGACTTTGACTATAGATTAGGGGCTTGGAACTTGTTCAAGAAGGGACATCTTACATGCGCTAATTGCAAATGCCTTGTCAACTTTCTAAATTTGGTTAGCCACGTACTTTGCTGAACTTTACGAGGAGTGCAGCTACGCTGCGAGCGCTTGTCGCCATGTTAGCGAGTGGTGTGGTGTGGTTTGTAACGCGAGACCCTGAGGTTAGAAACGTCACTACCACTCACCAGTAGTGCTGTCACCAGTCTGCGCAAGTTGTTGCTGACAGGGATGGAACAGAGGTATCTAGATGATACCGTTAGGAATAGGACACCTAATAATGTCAATATTATATAACAATTCAGCTTCCTTGTCTCCCAAAAGTCGAAAATTATGGGTTGACTTGAATTTTTTACACTATGTTGCTTTTTTTTTAAGCTATTGCATAGCTTCTATCGCGGGCCTTGAGCGTGGAGACCGAATCCAGAAATTCCGTAACGAAAAAACCTAACACCCCCCACTCCGACCGGCACAGCGGTGATAGTTTTTAGTTTTTCCATCTATCGATAAATACCAGAACTTTTAATGACTTTTTGAAATATCACACGCAATAGCTTTACCGCGGCAGTCTCCGAGTGCCACACGTTTTTTTTTTTATGTGATACAGTTTCGGAACGAGCCGACGGCCCACCTGGTGGTTAGTGGTAACCTCGGCCCATAACAGCCGATGTGACTTGGGTCCTCCCCCACTAGGTACGACAATACCCAAGTCGCATCGTATGCGCCCGTAACTATGAGACGTGTAGGTGGAATGTCTCATGTGCCTGTAATTTCACCGGCAACCACACCTTTCAAACAGGAACACAGTAACGCGAACGCGTTACTGCTTGGCGGCAGAAATGGGCATGGTGGCAGTACTTCCCCGGTACTATAACAATTCAACTTCCTTCTGTCCCAAAACTCGGAAGTTATGGACTGACTTGAATGTTTACACTATGTTGCGTTTGTGTATGGGAGAATTTTTATTAACTCAAAAATTTCTATAGAACGAGAAATTCCAAGATATAATATTGGTGGATATTTCAAACAGCGCCATCTAGCCCCAAAGTAAGCGCGTAAAGTAGCGACAGCCATGGATTTTTTTGTTGTGTATTTGTCTATCCTTGCAGCTGCGTTGGTATCCCACTGTGATCTGAATATTGTCTATTTGTCTATATATGTAAGTCGTTGTCTATTTGTCTATTAATGTAAGTACCAAAATTCGTATTCACAGTTGCATTCAGTGCATTCACAGTCGCCTTGTCCCCGATGTGTGCGGCGACTCGTATGTTGACAATGTATTCCCAACAATTTGTGCCCGCAACTAGGGTTACCATAACTTAGGCATTACCCGCTTTTTTATGTTTGATTTATTCAAATCTAGTTTACTCTGTGGACGATTTGCGAACCGGCACGAACCTAGTTATATGTTTTATTTTATTGTATGCTGTGACCTCTAAATGAGGGAACATAGTTAAGTAAATGATTTATACTTCCCCAATTTATTCTTCCCCATGGAGGGTCAGTTCAAACCCTATTGAACAGGCATCAAACTTATCGATAAGTACGCGTGACCATATGTTTTGAATAATATTAACGTTTTCAAGCCATTTCTTTATGAATTCTATGGAAATAAAGTTTTTGATTTTGACTTTGACTTTTATATTTCTTAAATATTAATATTCTACAGGGTTTGGACATGCTTTAAATCAAGCGATAGGTACGCGTGGTCTTATATCTTGAATATTACTTATAGACGTTTCTAAATAACTCTATGGAAATAATGTTTTTTTTGACATTGATTTGACTTTGACTATATATCATTCGCTGGTGATACGATAAATAAATCAAGCTCAGAGTTTTATGTAGTTCTGTATTGAAAGATTGTCCGACAGTATGCCGTCATTTTAATTATACGAAACGTCGAGAAATAAAGCTACATTTTAAACTACGTTTCAATTGTAGCTTTATTCACACGGCCTTACGCTTAGCGACTATAGTTCTAACTGTCGCCTTTCCAACTAACACCTTGACTGTGGTAAGTTCAAGTATGATCTACGTATACAGGGTGTCCGGTAATGAATGGATAACCTTGAAATGGGTCTTAGTAGAACTATTGGGCATTCGGAAAACAAAAAGCAAATAAAAAAAAAAAAAACAACAAAACAAAACAAATAAAACAAAAAATCAAAACATCGATATTATTTAAAAAATACATATCTTTGATACTACTTGGTTTTTTT
The DNA here is from genome assembly GCA_947359385.1 of Chesias legatella. Classification (NCBI taxonomy): domain Eukaryota; kingdom Metazoa; phylum Arthropoda; class Insecta; order Lepidoptera; family Geometridae; genus Chesias; species Chesias legatella. The sequence continues at coordinate 12,911,309 of OX375765.1, forward strand.
TATTTGATATTTTTTTCCGAATGCCCAATAGTTCTACTAAAACCCATTTCAAGGTTATCCATTCATTCACCCTGTATATAATAGTTAGGTATTAGCGCTGTTGCCCGCGACTTTGCGTGGAATTCTATTTTATCACGCACCCTTGACCCCGAGGAAAAGTAGCCTAAGTTACTCCTAAGTGAAAGTCCCTTCAAAATCGATCAAGACAGCTAAAAAAACCCGCTTTTTCAAATTGTTTCTTTAAGTACCGTAGATATATATACTTTCTTATGCATTTAATAAAAAGCTGGTATTAGGCTGGTATACATACAGTTCAATTTTATTTATTAGTATAGATTAATGAGTCTGTGTACTTTGATGTGGTTATATTCTTGAGAGGTAAAAATTATACTAATTGTATAGAACTTTAAGATTAATTCCATTTTATGTGACTAAGTAATGAAACTAACTCATAGCCCATTTGCCTGTGTACATATCAAGTAATACGACTTGGGTTCTCCCCTACTTAAGTACAAGACCCAAGTCGCATCGTATGCGCCATCTGAGACGAGAAGGTAGAATGTTTCGTGTGTCTGTAACTACCTTTCATTACCAAACACAGAAAAAACAGTTCTTCACACAAATGTTTGTCCTGAGTGGGGATTGAACCCACGTCCTATGCGCAGAAGGCAGTTACTACCAACTGAGCTGTGAGGCCAGTCATTTCATTACCTTCCTGCGCCATGAGTATTTGCAATAGCTTATTATTAAAGTTGTAGAAATGAATTCGTATGCATATTTGAGGTCATCTATTTTAATTTAAACATGAGTGTATATATAATAATATTGGTGGACGTTGTCACACAGCGCCATCTAGCCCCAAAGTAAGCTAAGCATAGCTTGTATCATGGGAACCAGACAACTGATATACATAGGTACTTATATACTTTTCTTTTGTAAATACATACATATAATACATATTAACACCCAGACACAGAACAAACATCAATGTTACAAATGTCACATAAATGTTTGTCCTGGGTGGGAATCGAACCTACGACCTACAGCGCAGAAGGCAGGGTTACTACTAACTGAGCTATGACGCCAGTCACACTGATGTATTTAAATATACCCATGTGTATGGATTTATCTCATCGATAGTTTTACTGTATTGTCTCTGCGCTGCGTAGCGATGGTTTGGCTACTGAGTGCCCACAATCCAATCTCGGTCACGCACAGTCTAGTCATAACACGTAACCTAACAGGTGTTGTTTTCAAAACTTCACTAGGGATGGGATAAAGTTACGGAAAATATATGGCATTGATTAATAGTCGGAATTTGTTGAAGGCGCCAACGTCTTTAGTCATTTTTTCTGGGAGCTTTAGCTCGACACTGACCATTACACCTCCGTAAATTAAATTAACATCTTGTGGGAAGAACTTAGAAAGATCTGTTTTTTTTAACCGACTTGAGAAATAGCTGGAAGTTATCTGTAGTTTGTTTCAAAAGTTTGTTTCAGTGCCTGTAACTTTCGTAATTGGAAGAAGTAAAACTATAATTGAACATTCTAATGCCAGACGGCCAATACTTATGATGTCTTATACAGCTTTTTAAAAGGAACCGTTAATATTTACTATGAGGGTTGCTTCGTAGGCCATATTACAATTTGTATTTGTATAATACATGTCAATATTGTATTTTTTATAATTGGTAATATTATGCCGCTACGTAGTGTCTGGTTTGTTCTAGTTTCAAACTCGCTCTTAAGTAAGGCCACTGCATTTCCAACATGAGGCTTGTAGGCTGTTCTGCCATCACACTAAGACTTCTCAACCTATATTTTGTCTAAAATGTCTCCTTTTAAGCACTAGCTCATTTTATTCAACTAGCTGCTACTAGTTTCCATCCGGCCAAATTTATCAAACGGACTTCACCGATTAAATTCCGATTAACCTCATCGTCCCATCTCTACCGTCAGTTTCGCAGGTATTCGCTGACTGGCCATTCGCGGCCATTGTTCACGTTCGATATTTGAATTATGAATTTAAAATTAGAATCGTGATTTTGCGTTTCGTTCGTCACAAGTGATTATTGTAAAATGTTTTAGTGAAATAAAATTAAAATTAGTTAAATCAGGATTACTGATTATAAAAAAGTAGTTATAATTTTTATATCGATAAATTAACTTAACATTACTAAATAGGAATAAACTAATATCAAATTGCTTAGTTTGTATAGGATACAGTTATATTTAAGTGCTTTGAAAATGTAACGATACACACAGCGGCGTTTCATTGAAAATAATATAATTCGTGATCAAAAAGCGTGCAACCTGTTCGGTAATTATATTATACAGAGCGGAAAATATCAAAATATCAGTGTGGCCATGTGTGAAAATACAACGTAAATGGATTGTGATCGATGCAGGGCGTACAAAATATTAAATTGAAAATAATTTTGATTATTTCGGGATTTTATTACTCAGGTATTAGCCCCTTCAAGGTGTTTTTTTTCTTTATGTAATATATTTACGGAACGAGCCGACGGCCCACCTGGTGTTAAGTGGTAACCTCGGCCCATAACAGCCGATGCGACTTGTGTCCTCCCATACTAGTTATGAGAAGACCCAAGTCGCATCGTATGCGCCCGTAAATGTGAGAGTAGGTGGAGTGTCTCATGTGCCTGTAATTTGACCGGCAAGCACACCTTTCAAACCGGAACACAGTAACGCGAATGCGTCACTGCTTGGCGGCAGAAATGAAATAGTAGTGATATAATTAGGTTACTACGACTTCACATTTAAAGGTTTTTTTCTTTTCTTCTTGTAATTTCTTTGAATCAACATCTAAACGATGCAGTGATTACAGAGTGAGGGAAATAAAAACTGGTCATTTTTTTCTGTAGGATTTTTGTATGAATTTCACAAAATAAACAAATTTAACTTGAACTCTGTCAAGAAAACTGTCGGGTCATATAGTAGTAAATAATAAAAATACTTTTATAATGTACTTAAGCAAAGTGTCAATGAAATAAGGCCAACTTTAATATGATCAAATTTTATATGATCAAAGTGTGTGCATTCCTCCACCTGACTGGACTGACGAGCTGTACCCTGCTGGATGGACAGGTACCTTATTTCCCAATTACCCAAATGTTTGGCTGGAGTTAAAAACACCGTGTCTAAAGGCCGCGCCTGGCCTCACAGCTCGTGGTCGTGGGTTCGATTCCCATGACAAATATGTGTGACGAGTTTTGATGTTTGTTCTGTGTCTGGGTGTTAATGTGTATGTATTTACAAAAACTATGTATTCTATCATCTAATTCCCATAGTAAAGTTTTGCTTACTTTGAGGTGGGGATGAGTGAAATGTCCACTTATATTTATTTTTTATTTTATGTCAGTTACTTATCGCTATCCGTTCAAACAAGTTGCGTCATTTTTAACACAGACAATATGGCGACTCGACTTTCGTATCATTGAAATCCAAAATATCAGAAAATCCTTGTATTTTGTCTTAAATTAAAATTATTAGTAAATAATGAAACGGAAGGTATATAATGGCTTCCTACTATATAATGTGTTATGCCAATGACGACATTATCCCACGTCCCAAATGTACGAAGGTCATCCGTCGTTAGCGCGGACTCGGACTCTGAGACAAAAACTGTGACACGAATCAAATTAGTTATTACAAGTTATTAATTGTGAGAGCGTGGTGGTCTAGCGGTACTGACCCCCGAGTTTCAATCCGGAGGTCGCCGGTTCAAATCCCGACGTGCACCTATGAGTTTTTCAATTGAAAGATTAATGTGCGCAATACGACGTTCTTAAAAAGGTGAAGGAAAACATCGTGAGGAAACCGACATGTCCTAGAACTAAAAATTCGAAGACATGTGTCGGGTGCAGGAAAGGAGCCTCTTTGAGGCGCACTTACAATCCTTTCACCACACTGGTTCGACAGAACCGGTGACTCGAAGAAGAAGATCTTAGTGGACCAACAATTACGTTGAATACGGTCAAGGTTTCCGTAGAACCGCCTCACGGCTGAGACGACCACACTATTGTCTGTCACACAACGCAAATTATACAAATTGACCAGAAAATAGCTTAACGTTCATTAACTGGCCTCATAGCTCAGTTGGTTAGTAACCCTACCTTCTGCGCTGTAGGTCGTGGGTTCGATTCCCACCTAGGAAAAACATTTATGTGACATTTGTAACATTGATGTTTGTTCTGTGTCTGGATGTTAATATGTATTAAATGTATGTATTTACAAAAGAAAAGTATATAAGTTATCAGTTGCCTGGTTGCCATGATACAAGCTATGCTTAGCTTACTTTGGGGCTAGATGGCGCTGTGTGAAATGTCCACCATTATTATTATTATTATATACTTGCGACAGTCCGAGTGGTAATTCCAGTATATATAATTATATATACTAAATATAGTGTATACAGTGTGTGCGGTGGTCAGACTGGAGGGCTTACGTAACTCATTGTCGGAGACATTGTCACAATCGAAAGTTGGTCAGCTGTACAATTGCCGTGTCGGATGGTCGCTAGCCGTCACATAATGAGCGGTACAACCTCTCAGCTTGGTGGTCTAGCGGTACTAACCCCCGAGTTTCAATCCGGAGGTCGCCGGTTCAAATCCCGACGTGCACCTATGAGTTTTTCGATTGAAAGATTTATGTGCGCAAAACCACGTTCTCAAAACGGTGAAGGAAAACATCGTGAGGAAACCGACATGTCCTAGAACTAAAAATTTGAAGACATGTGTCGAGCGCACGAAAGGAGCCTCTTTGAGGCGCATTTACAATCCTTTCACCACACTGGTTCGACAGAACCGGTAACTCGAAGATGAAGCGTGGCTGCAGTTAGCAAACTTTGAATTTGAATGTGCCATTTAATTTAGCATCGGCGAATAGGCAGTAGGCAATAGGGCAGTAGGCAGTGTAGGGCGCCGCCCGCCCAGGCGTGCAGAACTGGCCATCACTAGCTCTCTCATGCGGTGAAAGAATTTAAATGCGCTTTTGAGAGGCTGTTTTCGTGCACTTGGTTGACATTTCACACAGCGCCATCTAGCCCTAAAGTAAGCTAAGCATAGCTTGTATCATGGGAACCAGACAACTGATATACATACTTATATACTTTTTGTAAATACATACATATATTATATGAACAGCCAGACAGAACAAACATCTATGTTCGTCACACAAATGTTGGTCCTGGGTGTCAAAGTCAAAGTCAAAGTCAAAGTCAAAGTCAAAAACTTTATTTCCATAGAATTCATAAAGAAATGGCTTGGAAACGTCAATATTCAAAACATAAGGTCACGCGTACTTATCGATAAGTTTGACGCCGCGCCGGTGGGAATCGAAACCACGAACTACAGCGCAGACGGCAGGGTTACTACCAATTGAGCTGTGAGGCCAGTCTGACAATGATGAGTACCTACCACTGTAATGTCCTCAGTATTCATTGTCTCGTGGGAATGACGCGAAGGTGCCTGGTAATTTCCCGGCGTCCACGAGGCGGCCTCAACGCAAACAAAATCCCGACTCATAGCTGCACCAACAATGGACCATAAATTTTATACGAGCCGAGTGTTTCTATGTTCCGCGACCTTTCGCGGAAGTTCATTGTCGCGAGGCGAGAGTAGAGTGCTAACACTACGCGGAAGTATTGAATGTATTTATGGACGTATTAATGACCCTAGATTGACCCTCTGGGTCAATGCTCATTTAACAATAGCTGTCGCGGAAGTTGGAAATGGTGGTTTTATTTTCCAAATCAACTTGTTACTGCTTTGAGGCTGTTAATTGCGTTACAAGCTTGGTTCTCTTGTAGGTCTGAGAGGATCTTCGAACTGTTCCATATCAGCCTGGTGATCAGTACTTTGTTGCACCTAATCATCAAATAATAATTTATTATAACTGCCCACGATACAGATTTATTCTAGTGGGGGGTATCACAGGAATCTGGATTAATATCAAATCTGTAACAGTAAGACGTTTTGCATCGTTAACCAAAAAATGTACTGTATTTACCAAAAAAATATTCTTCGTGTTTTGTTGTATGAATAATGTACTGAAAAGTTGTAATCTTTTAGTGTATTTTTCTCTTTGTGGAAATAAATATATTTTTTATTTTTTTTCATTTTTTTTCACATAATGCAGTGCTACATAGGAGCTTACTTCTTATCATCGAATTCAAATTTCATTTGGTTTTTTCAGTCACGTTTTATTATAATCGTATCGTAGAAAGCTTGTTGTTCCACCAGTACAGATCCAGAGTAGCAATCCGGTGGTCGCCGGTTCAAATTCCAACGTGGATCACCGAGTTTTTTCACTTTTTATGTGGTCAACTCAACGTTTTCAAAACGTGCAAAAGACCGTGATGAAACCGATATGTCCTAGTACTAAAAATTCAAAGGCAATTTCAAATGTCAAGTGCAAGGAGCCAGTTTGAGGCGCACTTAATCTTTTCACCACATACACAGGTTTGAGAAAGCCAGTGACACGGTAGTAGTATGATCGCGTGTACTTGATCATCGTAAGTGCTGCCACCTGTTGCAGCAATACACTCGCGTTACGTGCTATGTTTCAGTTTGAAAGTTGTGGGTGTCTGTGGCACATTCGGCGTTCACATCTTCATATATATACTAAGAGAGATCGTTTGAAATGATTATTTATAATAATAATATTGGTGGACATTTCACACAGCGCCATCTAGCTCACAAGTAAGCTAAGCATAGCTTGTGTCATAGGAACCAGACAACTGATATATAAATACTTTTTTTTGTAAATACATACATATAATACATATTGACACCCAGACACAGAACAAACGTCTATATTCGTCATACTAATGTTTGTCCTTTGTGGGAATCGAACCCACGACATACAGCATAGAAGGCAGGGTTCCTACCAACTGAGCTGTGAGGCCTGTAAGGCCCGTCCGTATATTACAAAACATGTTGACATTATTGCCCCGTGTACCTTACCGTGGTTATAAGATAAAGATAATGGTTATCTTAATCCCGCACGGGCCAAATCAAACAAGTCATCTAGTTAACCTAGTTTTGATATTTTCAGCTGTGACGCTGATGAGGGTAGGCAAGGATACACGCGAATCCGTTACATGATAGGCTACGAACATGCGTCAAACTTAGCCATAAGTATGCATGACCTTATGTTTTGAATATAACTGACATTTCCAGGCCATATTTTTATATATTTTATAAACTAAATGGAAATAAAGTTTCTGTTAACTTTGCCATGTTTAAAATAACGAATTTTGTTTTAAATCGATAAATTTGGCCTGACTCTCTATTATAAATATTGGTGGACATTTCACACAGCGCCATCTAGCCACAAAGTAAGCTGAGCATAACTTGTATCATGGGAACCAGACAACTGATATAATACTTAATTACTTTTTTGTAAATACACTCATACATATAATACATACCTATAATACATATCAACACCCAGACACAGAACAAATATCTATGTTTGTTCTGGATGGGAATCGAACCAACGACCTGCAGCGCAGAAGGGTTACGGACTGAGCCTGTGAGGCCAGTCATGAATACTGAGGCCAATGAATAGTTTTCGAGAATTATGTGGAAATTTGTGTTGGGTATGTAGTTATAGCGAGGTATGGGTTACCCATTGTCGGTTCACGAGTCACGGTACCTTATCAGCAGTGCGGCACTCGGTTATAACTTGAACTGCGACAAGCACTAACCCATTACATGATAAATAGGTGGGCCGTCGGCTCGTTTCCGTAACTGTATCACATAAAAATAAAACTTGCTCCTCTAGGACCAGCCTAGTTTGGACATGTGGACACCCCCAAATCATCTTTGTATCTAAATAAACAAGATTCAGGTAATAATAACACCCACCTGGCTGACCTCACAGCTCAGGTGGTAGATCTGAATTCTGCGCTGTAGGTCGTTGGTTCGATTCTTATCCAGGACCAACATTTGTGTGACGAACTTAGGTGTTTGTTCTGTGTCTGGGTGTTAATATCTATTTGTACGTATCGATACAAAAAAGTGTATGAATATTATCGTATATCAGTTGTCTTGTTCCTCCGATATAAGCTATGCTTAATTTGGTGATAGATGGCGCTGTGTGTGATGACCAAAAAATACGACTGCCCTCTTTTGTGCAAGATATTCTGTTTTCCACATCGAATTTCTACCGGTTGCTTGAAACTTTGAAAAATAAATACCATACAAGATATAGGATTACTCACAACACCTCAATCCATGATCAGGGAAATATTATGTTTTTTAAACAATATTTGCCTCTGTCGGGGATCGAACTCGAGAACTTTTGCAGCCATGGTTACATACAACCCACTTACCCACATAGTCCAAATGTGCGCAGTACTGCCCAACTAATGTACTCCCTTAGTTCGCTTCGGTTTTCCAAGTCTCATTTCCTAATATCACAACGCCCCCATTTCTACAATTCTGTACGCTTTCTATTTGAACAAATGCTGAACCTGACTACGGGGCTGAGTGTACCTCTGACTCAACTGGCAATAAACCTACAGATAACTTATCGTGTGTTTAAACAGGCGTACTTACACACCTAACTTTGTATATAGTGACGTTGTTACAAGATATATTTTTTTTACTGGCCTCATAGCTCAGTTGGTTAGTAACCCTACCTTCTGCGCTGTAGGTCTTGGGTTTGATCCCCACTCAGGACAAACATTTGTGTGACATTAATATTGATGTTTGTTCTGTGTCTGGGTGTTAATATGTATTATATGTATGTATTTACAAAAGAAAAGTATATAAGTGTTATATCAGTTGTCTGGTTCGCATGATACAAGCTATGCTTAGCTTACTTTGGGGCTAGATGGCGCTGTGTGAAATGTCCACCAATATTATTATATTATATACTATGTATATATGAGCGAGACACATAATCGTGCTGGTTTGGTATCAGTATATACTGTTTCATCAAATGAATCGAATACTTTTCCCCTCTCGAAATATTCAATTGTAGTATGGATTCATTCGGCAAAAAATTTTTACAGGCTTTTTAGGCTTTTACTTATGCCAAGTTAAACCCGGAGGTACTGCCACAATATCCGTTTCTGCCGCCAAGCAGTAATGTGTTCTGTTTGAAAGGTGTGGTTGACGGTGGAATTACATTGTGTCTTCACGTCTCAAATTACGGGCGCATACGATGATACGATACTTCGATCTTGTACCTAAGTAGAGGAGGACCCAATTCTTATTATTTGTTGTAGGCAGAGGTTACTACTGAACACCAGTTGGGCCATCTGCTCGTTCCGTAACTGTATTACATAAAATGCAGAACTAATTAACTGGATGGGTGACCCTTTGATTGACATATGGAATTTAATAGAAATAAGTATGATAAGACATAGAGCCTCAATCAGCGCTTTGATGTTTGATTCCAAATTTTAATATAATTGAAACTATCGTGTCCATCTATTATCGGAATAGTGAGAGCGTGGTGGTCTAGCGGTACTGACCCCCGAGTTTCAATCCGGAGGTCGACGGTTCAAATCCCGACGTGCACCTATGAGTTTTTCGATTGAAAGATTTATGTGCGCAATACCACGTTCTCAAAACGGTGAAGGAAAACATCGTGAGGAAACCGACGTGTCCTAGAACTAAAAATTCGAAGACATGTGTCGAGCGCACGGAAGGAGCCTCTTTGAGGCGCACTTACAATCCTTTCACCACACTGGTTCGACAGAACCGGTGACTCGAAGAAGACTAATCTAAATCTAAACCAAACGGTCTTCTTGCCTCGTGTGAAAGCGTACAGATGTGTACTGATTATCGAATACACCTTGACGGCTGTTTATTCGATCAGAATGGCTATATCCAACACATTGTTTGCTTCATATATCTGCGATTTTCCTTTTTGTCGTCTGCGTCTCTATTAATCTGTATTTGGTATGTTATTTAATGTTTTGGTAAATAAGATAATATGTGCCTATTTTTTTAAATCTTGCATTTTTGATATAAATAGTCAGAAAAACGAGCAAAGACTTATGTACAAATTGTATGTAGTTGCTTACGTTTTTTTTTCTGTCTTTACAGAGGCTTGCATTACAAAATGGAGTCAAAGAAGAAGAATCCAGTTGGTATTGGGACCCACCCCCTCAAACATCAAAACTCGACACGGTCATCGAAAACAACTACAAAGAACATATACGGGCCTTACAAAATGAATTATCCTCCTTAAAAGAACGAGACACAATGGATCTAAGAATAAATACTGAAGATGAAATAAATAGGCTGCGAGAAGAGAACCAAAACCTTACTACTAATCTTGAAGATTTAGATCACCAACATCAGCTAGCTATGGAGAGACTGATCTCACTAAAACAAGAGTTGCAGAGAAATTTTGAAGTGCTAAAACAAGACCATGAAGAATTAAAGAGTAGCAATGATGATTATGCAGAAGAAAACAAAACACTGCTAGAAAAAATTGGAGAGAGAGATAAGGAAATTGAAAGTTTAAGGACGGTTAAAGCAGATTATGATACACTTCACCACAAATATCAGAATCTGGAGAGAATATACGCGTTATTGAGGGAAAATGCTGAGAAGTTTCAAGAAGAAAATCAAGACTTAAATGAAGAAGTATTCAAACTACAAGAACAAGTCACCAAATTAGAACATGATTTAGAAATAATTACAAAAAATGCAGAAGTTTCAGTCACAGTGCCGAAAGAGAAATATGATGAGGTAATGAAGGAATTGAAAGATTTGAAAGAAAGGAGAAACGCTTATCAAATGCATCTCGATGAAATCAATATCGATGATAATGCAAAGAGTGTAATAGAAAATTTAAAACATGAAATAAATGATCTCAGGCACCAATTGAATCAGAAAGAATTAGATAGTCAAGGAGACTCAGATAACAAAGTTGTTAAAGCAGAAAGAATTGTGCAATTGTACAACAAATATGTGAACTTTGAAATTCCTGTAGATTATGTAGGTGAGATACCTTCAGTTGGCGATGAAACAGTTACTCATAAACTAGAAACCGTCTTCAAAACGGTGAATTCATTCAAAAAAGAAATTGATACACTTGAACATCAAATTTCAGAGAAAAATCACAATATTAATCATTTACAAACACAAATTGATGATTTGACAACAGAAAACGATTTCTTGACCACAGATATCCAACATTTCGAAAGAGAATTGAATGAAATGAAGAAAAATAACGATTTTCTACTAGCAGAAATCACAAATTTGAAGAACACATCTAAGTTGGAACCAATAATAGAGACGAATCACGAAGATAACTTAGCTAAATTAGAAATTGAACTTGCTGACGTGAATAGAGTAAACAAAAGTTTTGAGTTTGAAATAAAGAAAATAGAAACTGAACTTGAAGATGTCAGGAAAGAAAAAGCTATTCTTCAGGAGAGCTTAGCTGATTTGAAAACTAAATACAAAACTATGCTCAGTGAAATAGATATGTGCAAGAATAAAACTGAGGCCGTTGAAGAACTCGAAAAATCTGTTCATGCACAACAGTCAGATAAACTTAAGAAGGCAACTGATGAAATAGATGATTTGCGAAAGAAATTAAACGCAGCCAACTCTAAAAATGAGCAGTTGTCTATTGATATTCATATTATAGAAAATGATAAGGTTTTGCTCACGAAACAAGTGACTGATCTCAGAAATACAATAGAAGAAAAAACATTTGCACATAAAGAATTAGAAGCTCTGAAGTTGGCTTTAGACCATAAACTACATGATTTCGAAACGAAATTAGATGACGTCATCATACACAAAAGTGAGATTGAAAATGACAAATCTAAACTTGAAGAACAGTTGATTACGTTAGAATCAAAACTAGCTTCCACTCATAATCTTATTCCAAATGAAAATGTTGAAAAAATACTAGCTGAAAAAAAACAACTGGAAGAAGATCTAAACAAGTTAATTTTGAGTAATTCAACCTTGAAGGAGTCATTTGTACAATCTGAGGCTAAAATTAGTCTCGTTGAAAGAAATAATCAACAATTACAAGAAGAATTAAAAAATAACAAACTCCATGTCCAAGAGACTCAAGTTCTAAGAAATAATGAAATATCTCTCAAAGAACAATTGGAATCTTTAAAAAATAATAATACACAGCTTCAACTTCGCAAAAAACAACTGGAAACAGAAATTTCTGATACTGATGCCAAAATTGTTAATTTAGAGAAAGGATTTGACAAACTATTAAAAGACATCGACGAAAAAGATGAACTAATTGACGCTCTAAACACTACAATTTACGAAAATAAACAAACAATAGCAAGTCTTAATATGGCTATCACAGATTGTGAGAAAAAATTACTAGAAAAGTGTACACATGAAGAAGCTATACTTAGTACTGAGCCGCAGTCAATTCCGTTAGCAAAGTCAACTGATCTGTTTAACAGAACTCAAATAGACTCAAATGATGTACAAAGTGATGCCCTAGAGGTGAGCAAAGAGTTAGAAGAATCGAAACAAAAGTTACTCAGCGCAAATACTGAAATATCTACATTACATTTTCGACTAGAAGAACTAGAAAAGCGTTGTGATGAATATAACAAACAAATAGAAAAGGACGAAAACAATAAAAAACAATCAGATGCGCCTTATGAACCATCACAAAGCAAAAATGAGATCGAGAGAAACTATAAGGAAGAATATTATGAAATCGTAAAAGCAAAAGAAGTTCTGGAGAAGGAATTCATAGAACTACAAAAATCTGTAGCGCTACATGCAACTGCAACCATGGAAATGAAAAAGCAATTAGATGAATGCAGTGCAGTCATAAACAGTAGCACAGCCGAAAAAGCGGAAATGATAAATCTTATAAATTCAAAGCATAACGAAAGTTTGAAATATCATAATGAAATCCAAAGATTGAACCAAGTGATCTTAGATCAGACCAATGAATTCAGGCGTATAATTGAAGAAAAAGACAGACTTCTTCAAAATAGCTCCAAAAGCTGTTCAAATTGTGAAAATCTACGAACAAACCTGAAGGCAAAGGATGAAATTATTCTTAATTTAAATCAGCATGCAACTGAATTGGAAAGGTTTAAAGCTGAACTGGCAAATGCTAGTGAAATCATTAGGAATTTGACTGAAAAATGTGATATTACTGATAGGAATTTAACAGTTCAATTGGAAATGGTAAAGAAATTGACGTTAGAAAATACACAGGTAAATATGCCATTTGAAAGTTTGAAGTGATTATCATACATTTTATTGGACAAATTGTAAAATGTAGTTAGAATTTTACAAAAATACATGCATATTCATGAGATTATTATAATCACTCGATACGTAGATTAAAAATTTAATATTCTGACAATAAAAATACTACACATAATTTTTATATGTATAAGTATTTTTTCAGTTGTCAGAACAAGAACAAAACTCTGCCCGGGAGCTGGAGAGACTGAGGCGCCACTTGGTGGAGACAGAGGAAAGCTATACGCAAGAGCTTATGACGTCAGAGCAGAAGCTAACAGAATGCCAGGCAAGGCTTCACCAAGTCGAAGAGAGAGCCAAGCAGACGAGCACCGTCTATACCAGTAATAGGTAAATACTGGCTCAAACTATTCCGAACAAGTGTTGTAAAATTGTTTTATCAATAGCCCAATTCCGGTGTATTCCATCCGTTCAAATATTGGCGGTAAAACCAAACACCGTGTTGGAATTGAATGTATTAAGGTGTGATTAAATGATATTAAATGTATAATCATTGTAACTACATCATTTGTATTTATATCAAGGCCGCTTTCTTTGATGTTGGACGGCGCGCGCCTCGTGTTGATATGATAACAAATCTCGAACAGATTATTTTAACGATTCTCGAGTAACGAGCTATCTTTTCCTTTAAAAAAATTAAAACGTTTAAACGTCATGGAGAAACAAATATAAGAACTAGTTGCGATGTTTATGATCTAACAAAATAAAAATATCTTTGAAGATCAGGAGATGCTGTGAAACTAAAAAAAAGACGTGTGGCACTCGGAGACTGCCGCGGTAAAGCTATTGCGCGTGATATTTCAAAAAGTCATTAAAAGTTCTGGTATTTATCGATAGATGGAACTAAAAAGTATCACCGCTGTGCCGGTCGGAGTAGGGGGTGTTAGGTTTTTTCGTTACGGAATTTCTGGATTCGGTCTCCACGCTCAAGGCCCGCGATAGAAGCTATGCAATAGCTTAAAAAGAATGATGAAACAAGTCAAATAGAATGATGAAAAAATTATCTGATGAATAAGTTTCCTAATTAATGTTCCCTGATTGCAGCATTCGTGCCAACCAAGAGGTGGAAACTCTTCGCAATCAAATCAAGTTGCTTGAGAAACAACGTGAAGAAGTCCAGGCGAAGTTGAGCGAAGCTGAAGACGCCAGGAGTCGAAGCGAAGCGGCGCTTACCAATCTTCAGATCGTGCTTGAGCAGTTTCAATTGGGTCAGTTAATTATTACACTGTCAAGTCAGATGAAACATTTTTTTTCATTTAATGCTTTGTGTTGTTCATAATATTCATATATATCAGAATGGAAGCAAATGTGTAAATAGTAACATCTAAAATTAACACATATCTGATTCCAGACAAAGAACGAGATATTCAAGCCGCTACTGAAAAGATCCGCAACAAATTGGAGGACCTGAAACGCCAAAACCGCAGCCTTCAGGACGAGATAGCCCGACTTAATAACAAACTGGAGGAATCCCTGGCTGGGCTTCAAGCAGCGACTAGGCTCGGTGATCAGTTAGAAACTAGGACGGCTCAGATGAACGATTTGAAAGAACAAGGTAAGTCACTTTCTCATTGAATGGATGTTTGAATGATAATTTGTAATTAATTTTCGTTACATTTCTCCTAATTATTATAGTTAGTTGTATTTAAATTTAGTAATACGGTTAGTATTGAAACTGTTATTGATTTATGTAGTTCAGTTTATATGTAATGAAAGTAATAGTAATTTATATAATCATCATAATATCTGCAACCAGTAGTCAATTATAAAAAAATACAGATTGTGTGAAATTTGTTTAAGGATTAGAAAATTTTGTTGTAATGTTTTAGAAAGTGTGACGGTCACTACGGGTAATTTTTGATGTTATAATTAATTGTAACTTGTCATATTTAATTATATGTGTGTATAACTATCACGTATAAAAATGTAGAGCTTCACCCGAATAGATAGAGCTAAGGCGTATCATCAGATGCCATTTAACCATCATCAAATGCCGGTTTCCGACTAAATATCAGCTGGTAATTCTGGGCAGTTCTACCCCAGACTATCAGTTGATATACAGTTTGAACCGACCCGACTACAGTAAAAATGTTGACACTCGTAAGTTGAATGTTAGATGTTGCTTCTGTATGTAGATGATGTTTTTGATCAGTATCGTTTTGAGCTTTCATTTTTGTTTTTGTAATTTTGATGTGTTTGATGTGTTGAGGTGTGTTGTAATTTGATGATTGTTTGATTTGTACGGTCATATTGTACTGTCGGTGAATGTTACTTGGCCTGAACTACGGCTTGCCAAAATTGTGCCAAGGAAATTGTACGGTTGGAATGAAGTCCCGTTATTTTGGGACAACAACAATAATGTTCAGCCAAGTTAGCTTTCACCTGCTGTATTGAACTTTGATAATTTTGATTAAAAGTAGTAATTCATTGCATATTGTTGTGTATACTGTCTAGTTTTAATATGCAATATGAAGAGCAAGCTTTAGCCTACTTCGGTCTAATCTCATTTGGTAACTGTGAGGCTTATCCACCGCGGCTGCGAGCTGTCAGCTGCCTGTCAAGATTGTCGGCAGTTTGACAGAAGCACGTCCGCGTCACACTCAGATTACCATATGGGGTTTGATTGAGGTTATCGGCTTCACATCGTGTCGTCCCGCGTTTTTTCACCATTTTCGCTTACGATTGTGCACTTTGATGTTTTGTCTGTTTTATGTTTTCTTTTCTTGGTTTGGGAAATTAAATTATTTCTCTTAAATTACATTCTATTAAGAGAGACGTCAAATATTATTTGACTAAATTATCGTTAACAATAGTTAAATCAAATTGAGATTTTATATTTATTAAAACCTTAGTTTCCCAAAGTAAGTAAGATTTTGTTTTGGTTTTGCCTCCCTTTAATAGAAGCGTAGAACATTTTGAAGACTGCGGCATTGTCTCTGAGTATTACTTCAGGTACTGGTGGTAAATAGATGGGGGCTCGGGTCACTGTCACTGGGCTAAGTATTACATAAAACCAAACGATTGCCTTTCGGGGTTTCATTAAATGCCTATATATATAAAAGAGTTTCCTTACTTGAAAGAATATAATTCTTCGACATAACTAAGATCATGATATTATTCACCTTGGTTTGGGCTATACTGCTTTTCTTGTTATCGTGAAACATTGCCTTTTACCAACTCACTACGCATCTTTTTCGACTACATGGATGATATAATAATGTTCGTATGTATGGCATTCTACGAACTGTCACGCGTAAAAAGTTTAATAGTTTGTCATATGGCCATGGTTTAATGTTTGAAAAGCTTGTAAGTGTCGATGTGGCACGGGCTTCCTGCCCAGTGGCTGAATAATACTTTGAGATCGTGTTTGCATTGCATCGAGCATCGAACCGGAACTAGTAGAATGCATGGTAAGAGTACTTTGAGTAAACATTAATGATTTGATTTAACTTTATGTAATACATAGTTTTCTAATATTGGATTGCTTTATTGTGATATGATACATTGTTATGAATTGAATGCCAACTTTTATTGTGTACCATGATAGCTAAAAACAATATGATTCGTCTAATGAATGCTGACAGTCGTCAAAGATATCTTTGTTTGTTAAATATTATTAATGTCCATTTTTTTCTGTCAACAATTCTCTTTCTAACGCCTGTTTTTTCAAGTGCTAAATAATTCCTATTGATGAAAAAAGGTTTAAAAATAACCCAATTTAAAATTAAATAATATAGCTTCGTCGCGTTTGAAATTCACTCATTTTAATTTTCATGGGTTTTTATTAGAATCAGCATTGCCTCTGGTATTGCAGATGTCCATGGGCGACGGTCACCACTTTCCATCAGGTGACCCGTAAGCTCCTTTGATCGCTATTTTATAAAAAAAAAAACCTTATCAGCAACATTTATCCAATTGTCTAACTCGATAATATAATCTAAACACTATTAGTTCATTTTCTCTACAAGTATAGATTCTTCGTTTCCAATTTTCAAAAAGCTGACTTGAAGCTTTCTTGTTTATTATCGATGGTTACTAAAGTTTACTTGCTAGTCAATTGTTAACAAAGATTGTTTTTAATACAGTAAGGACACTACAAACGTCAGTGGCAGCCGCTGAGGAGAGGTACCACAACGCGATTTCGAACCAACAGGACAAAGTGGACAAAAACCTTGTCAAAAATTTGGTTATAAACTATGTTGTGACGGCAGCTAACAGCAAGTAAGACTCCCTAATACATTCACACATATATTCTAATTTGCACAAATGTTATTACTAATATTCTACTTACATTAATAACTCTTCTAATGAAAAAGGAGAAAGATCAATGCTGAAAAATTCGGTACCTATAAAAGTAGATATAGTAAGTTATTTCAAATCGTTCAATAGTTAATAAAGTAAAGTAAGAAGAAGGCTAATTCAATACCCGCCACTGAGTCGGCCATTCGCAAGGGCTCTTTGTAGTTGTTCACCCGACCCGGATTCCGAGAGATATTGTATTTCCTTAGGGTAAGAACATTCCTGGATTCTGATAAACTAAATCAAACTATGACCAAAATTTTAATTTATGTTCATTATTTTTATTTTTATTAATTATTATTCAAACTATTCTCCCTGAAATTCTTATACACTTTTTAATTCTTTAAAGCCATTCCGTTTCAAGGATTGACTTTTATTTAGAGGTCTCGTCAATGGCGTTTGGGAATGTTCCTCTGTGATCTTGAAATAATATTGTTATCGGCCTTGTGTCTGTTATTTACTTATTGAATTTGAGTGTTATTTTTGTCCCAGAACCCAAGTCCTCCGGATCCTGTCAACGGTATTGGACTTCAACCAGAAAGAGTGCGAGAGGCTCGGCCTAGTCCGCGCCGCCGCCCCCGACAGCCTCGCCGCTGAGTTTGTCAAGTTCTTGCAAAACGAGTCCACCCCCCGCCCCGCCGCGCCACCCCCACCCCCCGCGCCCCACATATCCATGGCGCACAGCAGGAACACGACTCCCTCTGTTTCCAGGAGGAGCTCCACCACCGGTAAGTGTTGAACGATTCGATACATGATACATGTTTCATTACATGATACACGTTTCATTACATGATACACGTTTCATTACATGATACACGTTTCATTACATGATACACGTTTCACTACATGATACACGTTTCATTACATAATTATATGAAACATGGTATTGTTCGTCCATTGCTAGGAGATTATTTTGTGTGAATAATTAGACTGGAGAAGTTTTTTATGTGTTAAAATTAAGAGACTAGTTAGTCACTGTCCATAGAGCAATACGACGTAGGTCCTCACATTCTTAAGTACGACAAAGCGCTGGTATGTGGAAAAAAAAATTACATACGATACATTTTATCTTTTAGTTATAATACGTATTTTTCAGGTCCGAACCCGACGCTGGGTGGTGTTCACACACGCACCGCATCCACCGGCTCGAACAACCTCCTGTTCGCGAGCTTGGACAACGCGGAGACATCGTCACAAGTGTCTCAGGGCTCCGTAGAGTTGCGCCACACTTTAGACACGGGCGTCAATCAGACGCGGAACAACGAGGGCGCCATTTTGAAACACGTCTTGAGGGATATGTAGTTGTGGCCGGTCGACGCTAGATGGCGTTATTATACATTTTTGTGATTTTCACGTGTTATCCCGTAAATTGGACACACATTTTTGTCGTATCGGTAGTTTTTACTTTGATCCATTTATATGGCCCACAGCTCAGTTGATAGTAACTTTTGCATACTGGGTCGTGCGGTCGATTCCCAAAAAAATTTATAAATATTGCTGTCTGGTTCCTATGTTACAAGTTATGCTTAGCTTGATTTGGGCCTAGATGGCGCTATTCCACTAATATTTATTAATTAATGGCGCCAAAGTAATGGCTACAAAGTTAACGCTGGTGTTTGTAACACTGATTCGATACAAAGCTTATTTGTCTGACTGTATGGGAGCCTTTTGACACCTTGTGTGAACTGATCAGATATTTAACTGATTATAAATATTATGAGATAATATATATTATGAAAACATGGTTCCGTAGGTATTATTATGACATACTTGAATTGTTTTTGAACTATTTCTTAATAATGTGTCTGCTGTTTATATAAGCAATACCTTATGTATATTTTTTAACTGATTGATTCACCTATATTTTTCTCTTCTAACACAAGTAAAAGAGAAGGAATGTAGAGATTGGTGGCCCAGTGGTACAGACCCTGAGTTTCAATCCGGAGGTCGCCGGTTAACATCCAGATATGCCTTAATTTTGAAATGATTATGTGTGCAATACCATATTTCTCTGAACGTTGTGTGGAAACCGGTATGCTGAACGAAAAATTTGAAGATATGCGTCTAGTACACAAAAGGAGCCTCTTTGGGGCGCACTCCAATTCTTGGATCAAATGTTTGTAGAATGCTTGTGACACGCGGAGAATTAGTAGCAGCATTCAGTTAAAAAAATAATTTTAGATGGCATTTTTCTGTATGAGGGATGAGGAACGAAATGATGAAATGAATTCATCTTATTAAAACTACTGTGTATTCAGAGATTAATAAGTTTTAGTACATAAAATAAAAGCCTTATTCCAGGTTAATTATTTTGCCTTTTAGATAGTTTTTGATTCGGTCGAAAAAAGATTCGCTGATCCATCGCTAATTTACCTTACTGGATAAGTTTATAAATACTATAGTAATAAAATTGTATTCCAGTGTTAATTTTAAAATAGATAAATACAAATGGGGTCTTATTATTTAATAAACGTATCTCGTAAGCGAGATTCTTTTTAATACCTTAATTTTATGACAGGATTTAAAAATACTTCAATGTAATAAAGGAGATATTTTAATCGTGTGTTTTTTGAAAAGACCACTTTTTTCGTATATTAATACTTGCTAAATAAAATATCACATGAGTATATAGCTGCGTAATTTCATTTTAATGTTATAAATAAAGCACCAATAGAGCATTTAATTTATAAATGTTTAATATGTTCAAATTATGGTAGTATTTTTATATTTAAGATTAGTAATTTTAGGTATATTTTCTCTGTAAAATATTGTCTTGGGTGCCTTATTCACTATAATTATTATAGTTTTAGTTTGTTTTATTTTGATTTATTCTTGAGCAAATGAGATCGTAACTTACCTTAGCTTATTTTGATGACATTAACTTAACATTACGTCAAGCGACTTAGGACTCTATGTCTTGTCTATGTATTTCATGCATCCGAAAAACATTAACTAACTCTCTTTTATCGCTTATTTCTGAGAAGAATGAAATTGAGTTGAACCACCTCAAAAAATACTAAACTCTGATATAGTTTCGAACTTGAGACTGATCTCATGTTACGAGAATAGATCACGATGTAATCAACGCAAATTAACAATAATAACAATAAACATTTATTTCAGACAAATCATCAATGTAATAGATATATTAATATAATATTTTAATACAGTTCTTATTTGTCGTTATTGTAAAATTAGTTACTTCGTTGTCGTATCTATGTTGGCTCTTTGAGGCGCACTTAAAATCCTTTCACCACACTGGTTTGAGAGAACCAGTGACTTTAATAGGAGGACTCGTTATTTTCGTGACTTTTTTAATGTCGCGTGTTTAATAAGTGAAATAAAAATGCAGTATAGTTTCAAAGTCACTGTCATTCCTAAATGTGATTCATTTCAAATTATTATTTTGGCTCGATTCTTTCAAGAATTAGATGAATAACTTTAAAATTCACCATTACTGTGGAATGTCGTAATGTCATCAGTTTAAACTGAACGATATGCGCCGCTAAGTAAAGCTGCTATTCTGGTAGCCTCACGTTAAATCTAGTTCTTATATGAGGCGACGCGTGGCGCCACCGTCGGCTACAAATTAGTGACAACGACATGCAGTCTCGAACTGTCGAAATAGAAAATCTCATCTATCGAGAATTGAGCCGGAATCTTTTCGTTAATACTTTATTTATGAACTGTATGTATGATGTGAGTGTTAAATAATTGTAATGTATTTTTCTTTGTATAATTAAATGCTTCATAAATGTAATATATAAATGTGAATATTGTAGATTTTGGATGGCAATGTTACAGACATACAATTTATATTCGTTTATTCAGTTAATAAATTGATAATTAAACTTACTTTGTCTTTCTCATACAATTTTTTATTTTACAATTAACACACCAGAGGTTTTACTAAATAATAAGTTTTAGTAGGAGTAGAACTTATGCCAAGTTTGTCCGGGGAAGTGCTGCCATCATACGTATTTCGTTGCCCACTTGTGGACATAGGCTCCAAGTTCCAGTTTCTGAAAACGGCTGTGCGCAGTCTACTGATATTACATCATCATCCTTCAACACGGTGTCAAGTGCAAGTGCTAGAACACAAAAAATATCTCATGTGTCAAGTGCAAGGGAAAGTGTCTTTGAGGCGCACTTTACTCCTTGCCGGTGAGTATAACAGTATGTAATTACCACGAGGTTGCAACTTTTTTTTTATGTGATCCAGTTACGGAACGAGCCGACGGCCCACCTGGTGTTATGTGGTAACCTCGGTCCATAACAACCGATGCGACTTGGATCCCCCCTACTAGGTACGACAAGACCCAAGTCGCAACATATGCGCCCGTAACTCCGAGACGTGAAGTTACAATCTCTCGTGTGCCTGTAATTTCACCGGCAACCGCACCTTTCAAACCAGAACACAGTAACGCGAAAGCGTTACTGCTTGGCGGCAGAAATGGGCATGGTGGCAGTACTTCCGTGGACGAACTTGGCGTGAGTTCTACTTGCCCAGTTTTTCTGCCAAATTAATACTATAGTGGAAATATTACAATGTTTATTTATTACCATGTTTTGCCGCAAAATCTCATTAGTGTAATACTGTAAGTACCTCGGATGTGGGCGCGGTGTCTACCGGTGGATAATAGGAGTACCTATTCAATTACCCTAATGTTTTTCGTGAAATATGTAAAATCCGACACGATATTACAATTGTGGCCTGTCGGCAAGTCTGAAGTTGTC
Organism: Chesias legatella; assembly: GCA_947359385.1. Lineage (NCBI taxonomy): Eukaryota > Metazoa > Arthropoda > Insecta > Lepidoptera > Geometridae > Chesias > Chesias legatella. The sequence continues at coordinate 12,933,606 of OX375765.1, forward strand.
TGCAAAAGGTTTCGCATCATATATTCTTATAGACAACTATCAACAGCAGGCAGCAGCTAACTTCAGGTTAGACAGGATTCATTGGCAAGTGATACAATGCCGGGAAAGGTCGAGATCTAGACATGAAGTGTGGTGAGCTCATCTCAATTAGGGTTGCAATTCACCACTCTTCCGTAAAACTCAGCTAAAGATTTTAGAATCATTGTCGTAAGATATAAAATGGATCGAAATGCAAGTCATTAGGGTGAAACCACTGGGCTAGGTCTAGACTGCAAATTGACCTAGGTAAGTACTGAAATGATTTATTACTCCACTACACTGAGATTCAGGAGTGGTAATCCAGAAACCCAAATCTCCATACTACTTCATACAGATTTCGCAAATGTGGTGAAAATATAAGGTTTTTCGAATTCTTGATTGATTGGTTTCGTTGGCGACGTAACGCTAAGCTGTTAACGAAGTATCTCCGTATGTTCAGACAGCAACTTGGTCGGGGCTCGGTCAGACAGTTCACTCCTTTAAAGCCGTTAAAGCTTACGTTGAAAATCTCTAGTTCCCATCGCCAGCGTCTAGCCCCCGCCCGCCAACAACGTGCTGTCCTTGCCTACTTGGGTCCTTGGGATTACCCGTAAAGCAATTTACAGAACAAGTAATTTACACCATTGTGAATATGTTGCGTAGCGACATCTGTGTCACAAGATATATAGTTTATCAGTTATTGAATAAGAACCTTCTTTCTGCTTTAATTATTACTAAAAATTAGATTTCTTGTATTATTTAAGTTGAGCGATGAAAATGGTAATTCACTGGCTTATAGGTTTCCGTGCCTATTTCGGACCTTGAAAATACCCACCGAAAATAGCAACTAGGCCAATAATACATTTATATTAAACATGACATCGTAACCCGAACTCCACCATAAAAAAACAGCTTTCTGAACGCACCAACATAATTAAAAAACAAAATTATTCCCCCACCGCTTGATTAAGGGCCTCCCTCGCCCAAAAGGGGGAGGTTAACACCCCATTTCTTCATACTATGGTCAGTAGTAACGCAGCCGCCTTGAGCGATGTCGTAGCCTTAGAAACTGAGTGCAAAACAAAAATAAACAATTGTATTTCGCAAATTAAAAACGATCTACTTCCCACTATGTGTGACTTTTATCAACAATTCGGTTTTTGAACGAACTTTTATCAATCAGTGTATTTTTTATTCGGCCAGTTAGTTCTAATTTAGAAACCATGGCCGAGGTATACAACCTTCGCATATGCAAAACGATTCTCCATTTTATTGGCTTATAATTTTCATATGTGACGAAACGCGAACACAATGACAGCTGCAGTTTACTTTCGCGCCAAAAAAAACAACATGGTGGACATGGTGTCCGTTATTTTTTACGTTTTCAAAATCAAACTGAAATGACGCACGTTCTAAGTTGTGTTGTGAAGTGATAGCAAAAATGTGAACTTGTGACTTGTATATTGTGATCTTCCAAGACTTTTGACTTAGTGTTTAGATTTTTTGGATATTTTGTATAGTACTTCCGGTGAGTATTTTTTATCAGTGGCCATCTTTTTGTTTTCCGCCTAGATTGTGTTTGTCATATGTTTAAATTAATACTTAAGACTTTTTAATTACTGATGGAAGCAAATTACTCAATCAATAACTCAATCCCGAATGTAACTATTCAAAAGGTGATTTAAGAGAGCATTATATTACCTTATTTTAAGAGCAGTAGAACTCTCGCCAAGTTCGTCCGGGAAGTACTGCCACCATGCCCATTTCTGCCGTTAAGCAGTAACGCATTCGCGTTACTGTGTTCCGATTTGAAAGATGTGGTTGCCGGTGAAATTACAGGCACATGAGACATTCCACCTACACGTCTCACAGTTACGGGCGCATACGATGCGACTTGGGTCTTGTCTTGTCTTGTAGGGGAGGACCCAAGTCGCATCGGTTGTTATGGGCCGAGGTTACCACTTAACACCAGGTGGGCCGTCGGCTCGTTCCGTAACTGCATCACATAAAAAAAAACAAACCTCAGAATACTTTTGTACCGTTAGTGACTCCATTGGAAGTGAATCATTGAATTTTAGACTCATAACAGAACGTTATCTGTTGGCAAATCTAAGCGTTTTTTCATGGAGAAGGATTAGTCAATTCTGGTACCACAGTGGGCAAAGATTTTGTATTGTTTTAAGAGTAAAAAAATAAAATACTAAAATATCATTTTTGTAGCAGTAACATGCTGTATGCGTGTATTTGACCTGGGAAGTTCTCATATTGCTGTGTTCTGGCTTGAAGGGTGTGGGTGCCGGTGATATTACAGGCTTTGCAGACAATGGGGGACGAGCTAAGACATATTGCGAACCCAGACAAGATTACCGTTTAAATCCAAGTGAGACATCGACTTACATTGTCCAGTCAACTGAGAAAAGAAGTCCTTTTACTGCCATTAGTATTATAAAGTATTAACTTTAAAGAATGTGACAATACGGAATTCGTATCTACCGGTAATTTTACGATAACTTACAGTACTTAGTGCTTTCGTACTTCGAATGGCACTTTGGGCAGTCGATCAGCCATATCTTCAGCTTTACAAGTCCTGAAAACTAATAACTTGGTCACTTAGTCACCAGTTCAACTTAATAATTACCTTGCAATATTTCCCTTGAAAAATTCTTAATAAACCACTGAATAAAACATGTATTCAGGTATATACTAGTACCTACCTGCCTGTATCTAGACGCCTACGTATGGCTACCTTGAACATAACCTTATTCTAAAACATTTGGCCGAAATCTCCCCAACGTTTGCGTGTTGAAGTTTGATAGTCTACATTTGGATATAAAAAGGTGCCTAAATAGAGAAATTATTATAAAAAGGTGTAGCAAATGTAATATGGACGAAGAGCCCTTTGGTTTCGCCCAAGGCCGACAAAACTATGTGGTCGAATTTTCAGAACCTAAGACGACATTGTCTGCCGATGTACCTAGGTGATCAATGAAGTTAAATTTCTCTTTGAACCAAAAATATTCAAAAAATAACATTTACAGTCTACAGACTCAAAACTGAAATGCGTTATTCTGTATAGAGTTATAATATAATAACTTTACAAGGTTGGTCCTGTTGTAATCTCAAACGAAAGTGATTTGAGCTTTGATATTATTTGGCACATAATATTTCACATATTATTATAACTTATATAACAGAATCTTTTAATTTTACTTCAATTCAATTTTTGACTAATTATATATTTTTTCGTAGCTTTGAATCAAATTTTTTTCAGTTTTAATCTAATCCAGTTTTTTCTAACCATCCCGATACTAGCTTGAGTAAAGTTAAAAACAGTTATTGGCTCATTCTTTGAACGCTACGAAGCAACACTTATTCAAACTTAAAGGTGATACATATAATATAAGATAGATAGATAGATATAAGGTCGTTTTCCAAGTATGCTGGTTAAAAAATGGCTTACCTTAGAATTTTGGGGTGAAATATTTTTCACTATTATCATTTTACACCACTCATCGCATAATGAAATTTTCCATACAAAGGAATGATTAATGATGTTCCGATAGTTGCCGAGTTCCGGTAACAACCAGTCAGCCGTAGCCCGTAAAGAGGGCGTTGCTAGTCAATTAAAATATTAACTAAACGGAGAGTTTAAATTAACTAGTTTTTAAATTATTTAACTCCCATCATTTAGGCTCGCAGAATCTCTTAGAATCTTCACTTAAAGTGCTGTCAAATCGAATTGTTCTACCTGCCCCACCAAGGCGCCCCACTAGTGGGGCAGAGTAGACACTAGACAGCCTTAAAATTCGCAGTGGAATCTGCCCCACTAAAATACCGATTTAGTGGGGCAGTTCCACTAGTTTAAAATGTAGTGTATTCTGCCCCACTAGGGTTGGCACTTTAGTTTGTAGATGGGTTTACTCATATTGTAATATTTGTCTAGACTTATCAAATCTTTAAAATTTTGTAGCAAAAGTTTTACAAAAACCTTTATATTTAAAACAGTATAATGCAATTAAATGTTCAAAAAACAGCAAAACATGGACTTAATTATTAATGATTTGTTGCTTTAATGAAAAAATTACGACATAAGTTTAATCAAATGAAAAAATGGTGCACGTCAGGATTTGAACCGGCGCGGCGACGTACGGATTGAAACTTGGGGTGTGTAATCTCATATTGAAAAAAATTATCAGTGAGTACATTATTTTGTGACATTTTATAAGTTACCTTAATTTTCACTTACTTACCTTCAGGGTATTTAGGTGAAGCTACCTGGTGGCATGCATACATAACTTATGGTAATAATTGTAAAGTCAAAGTCAAAACTTTTATTTCCATAGAATTCATAAAGAAATGGCTTGGGAAACGTCAATATTATTCAAAACATAAGGTCACGCGTAGGTACTTATTGATAAGTTTGATGACTGTTCAAACCCTATCCGACCCTCCATGGGGAAGAATAGGCAAGAGAGTATACACTATATAGTACTGTATGAGATGGAACGTTAATTTATTTATTTCTTATATATACACAGCCTTACAATTAACATCTTAAGATAGCCCTCGTTGTGTTAAGCTATTTCCTCTGTTCATAACAAGAGCAATACAAGGAAATACTTTTTGATTTTTGAGCTTCCGGTAAAGGATAACATCATGAGAGATAGCGCTGAAATAGCCCGAATCCTTATTACTAGCTAGCTACCTTTAGGTGTTTTCATTATTTTTCTTATTCTTCTTACCAAGTTAGTTCCATATGTGATTAAGTTATGGAACGAACAGATGGCCCACCTGACGTTATCCGGTATCCTTTGCCATTGCAATAACAACTTGGATCTTTCCTTTCTAATGCATGGGAAGATGTGTAAAAAATGTGCCTGTAAATTACATACTATATTATTAATGTTACTACATAATACAACATTATTTAATCAGAACACAGAAGTAAGATTTACTGCTGCTTACTCCAAGTAGATCTCTCAAAAATGGGTATAACAGCTGTACCTCCCCCGACAAAATACTGTATGTTTCTAATTCCTGTGAAAATTAATAGAAAATCCATTAAACCTGAGGCAAGTAATTTGTAATTGGATGTCTTCGAGAAATGAACTGAGTCAGCATAGCACCGCGTGAGTCATTGAACTCGACGTACAGTCAGCAAATTACTCACCAATATGACCTTTGGCTACATCTGACATTGCATCGTATACCTTATAAATATGGCCTTTACAACATAACCATTTCTATATTCTTATAAATCCGTCATCAGGCTAAAAAAAATGGTTGTCTGTAAAGTCGGTTTACTGACGATAGTTGAACGTGACAACGTCTTAAGAAAATACTGATGGAATGGTAGCATTTTATTAGGCATTACCATTATCGCTGTAATTATCGTTGCTATAAACAATTGACACCACATTCACTTTTCACTGCACTTGATACTCGATCAAAACATGTAAATGTAAGTATTAGCAGCTGTCCACGCAGACGCATCGCTCACTCAAGTAGGAGAGAGACGGATGTCGAACGCTGCCGAACGCAAAGGCCGATTGTGCTTCTTTGTCGCTCGTTCCGCGCTCTCGCTTGCACTTGCACAAGCCTTACATGGAACGCCTCAGAGCGAGGTAACGCCGCATGAGTCATGTTTTTTCGTGCGTGCAGCCGGCTCTATCGAATTATAAGACGTTGTCACGTCAAAACATTAATAAGGTAATAAAAAAGTGTAAATTTAGTAATTGTATTACTACTATTAGTATACTAGTATTAGTACCTATACTATTAGTTCACAGTCCATCAGACGCGCCATCAGTCACTTCAGTCAACTTATGCACTTATAAAAATTACTGATTAATAATTCATGAAAGTATTCTTTGAACTTCACATACAAAGTCATTTGATGCCTTTGCGATAAGTTGCTTAGAGGATTTAAACGCCGTAATTTATCTTTGAACTGCAATAACCGTCACGGGTCGTCAAGGGTCAAAATAAAAGTAATTGGTTTGGAACTGATTTTGCCCAGGACATTTCTTCAGGTATTTCTTAGGTCAACTTGGGACTGCTGGTTAAATTGTTTCAGACTATAATAGGAAATTCAATTCTTTCTCAACAAAAAGAACTAATTTAGGCTCATATTTGCTGTAGGGACTACATAAGGCGATACGTTTTTATGCCACAATTTTTTTATTTTATTTTGAAAGCAACATTGTTCTGACGTCAGTGCACAAGATCGATACACGTGCATTCCGAACTAACAAGATCGCAATAAGTTTGCTGCGATTAGCGCCAACATGTTCATTTTGATTGACCTCTCTTTAATAAGAGCAGTAGAACTCACGCTAAGTTCGTCCGGGGAAGTACTGCCACCATGCCCATTTCTGCCGCAAAGCAGCAACGCGTTCGCGTTACTGTGTTCCGGTTAAAAGGTGTGGTTGTCGACGAAATTACAGGCACATGAGACATTCCACCTACACGTCTCAGAGTCACGGGCGCATACGATGCGACTTGGGTCTTGTCGTACCTAGTAGGGGAGGACCCAAGTTTGATATAACTTCATATTTAAGCTCGTGTGGCTAAATATTTTGCTGCGCGACCTACTATTATATCTGACTACTAGTATTATGTGTAAATTTTTGTCGAAAGTAATGTCAAACGTGCAAGAACTGCCCTCCATTGGACTATGAGAAGTCAGTTTGGACAAATTTTATACAGGGTGTCCGGTAATGAATGGATTACCTTGAAATTTGAAATGGGTCTTAGTAGAACTATTGGGCATTCAGAAAAAAAAAACTAATAAAAAAAAAACAAAGATATGTATTTTTTAAATCATATCGTTGTTTTGTTTTTTTTTGTTTTGTTTTGTTTGTTTTTATAGTACTTGGTTTTTTTTCTTTGATATTTTTTCCGAATGCCCAATAGTTCTACTAAGACCCATTTCAAGGTTATCCATTCATTACCGGACACCCTGTATACTCAATAGTTTGGAAAATAACAAGTCAATAGTAAGCTAATACTAGTAATTACTAGCTATAAGAAGTGACATTATACACCAAATGTTTCGTGTTGGAGTATAATAACTCAAATTTGGCCGGTCACTGTAATTTTCTGTTTTTGATGTAATCATTTTGCCATGCGAGTTGACAGAAATCTTGTCGGAGAACAAGTCGCTTGAGAGTTGAATCTTGAAAGTTTTTCATTGTTATCTATATCTTTGGTGGGGAGGACTTATCATAAGGTGGGCCGTCAGCTTGTTCTGTCACCTAAATGAAATGAAACAAATATAAATAATCTTAATCACCACCGTGGTTCTTGAACAACATTGTGCACAGAAAGTTATAAATTGCAGAAAATTACTTTACAACAATTTACACAGACATTACGCAAAAAATGACAAAATACATTGCGCGTTTCCAACGGTCTATAGATAGCTCACCTGATCAAGTTTACTGGCACGTCTGACGGTGCCCGACACACTGACGGAATCACCTCGCTGGAAGGCAATGCTCAATCTCTGAGCCAGAAACGTGACAGGATGACTATCGGGTCGCGTGACGTTTCCACCAGAACATATTAAATTAAATGTTTTTTTATTTTTATTTTAATAAACTTAATAAAACCATTGTCATTCGGGGTTAGGACAGAATACAAATCAAGAGGCATATAAGGATCTTATACTAAATTACACTGGTTTCCGTTCAGAACAAAAGTCCAAGGGCATCTGGGTTTAGGAACCCAAAGTTACAGAATAACTGATTAAAAATCTTTGTTTCCTTTGATTGCAAATGCCAGTTAACCTTAAAGTTAAATTGTGTAGACAGTTTATTGTCAAAGTTGCAATTAAGTTAGCCAAACAGCTCGTTTAGAAGTAAGCCTTGTGATAATTCCCACACAGTTCAAATTTTGTATGACCGAAGATATTTATTGTATTTGGGTGTGTATGTAGTAATGTATCTATATCCCATAGTACAGAGAGCCAGAGAACTGATATACACACTTATATACTTTTTGTGAATACATTACATATAAAATCCAGACAGAAAAACATATATGTTCACATAATTGTTGATCCTGGGTGGGAATCGAACACTCGACCTACAGCGCAGAAGGCAGGGTAGCCACCGATTGAGCCTTGAGGCCAGTCTGAGAATATGTAAGAAGTACAAACTAAAAAAACTTACGCATTTACAATATTAAGCAGAGATTTAACTGTTCACTTCCTAGTTACATATGAAATGAGCACACACCTCTTTTAATACCCCCAAAACGAGTAGTTAAATCCTTCCGTCCGTCTGTTCAGTGCGTGGGCCTTGACACAGCGATAAGGGAAGTGTACCAAGGCTGTCCCCCGTCCTTGGGGGACCAATTATATGGCCATTAGCCTATATGTTAGGACTCTTCCAAGCGTCGCCCATTTCATTACGTTTTGCGAGACCTAATTTACTGGATCGCTTTAAGGAAATTAGTTTTTATGCCTGTGTGTCATTTAACTAGAGAGCCCAGTTTCGACTCCGAGTTTAAATCCGGAGGTCGCTGGTTCAAACCTCGACGTGCAACGAGTTATTGTGGAGCGGAATGGAAGTCTCATGTGTTTTTAGGTAGTAACTCTGCTTTCTGCTCTGTGGGTCATGTGTTTGATACCCATCCGGGATATTTTTTGTGATGAACATAGATATATTTCTGTCTGGGTGTATGTATTTACAAAAAGTATATATAGTGGTTTCTATAGTATCCACAAGCAATCCTTAGTTTGTGGCTAGATGGTGCTGTGTGAAATGTCCATCAATATTTATATATTTTATTGTTTTATAATTCCGTCTTAACGTCTACCTACGCTTACAAGTTCAGACAAATCCGTTCAGTAGGAAGGAAAGTCTCCATCCAGATAAACTTAAGGGTTATTAGCAGTGAGATGGAATTGATAAACGGATCCTTAGTTAAGTTGGTATGAACCCTGTCTTCAAAGTTCTAAATCTTAGTTTCATTCCTAGAGCTAGCGTTGTGTGGTTAGCGTAAAAAAATTAAAGGTACTAGAATATTTGTGTTGTGTATGTATTCAATATAAGTCACTTGAAATCATTTTGTGTAATATTTTCTACACAAAATGAAGTCTAAAACTTTAACTACAAAAATAAGTGTGCATTATTTGGGAATACGAAAAATTTTGCAGCGGAGTCAAAGTACTGAAAGTTATTTCTTGTATTGAAATTCCATTACAATTCCCAGTATTTTACAATTCGCAGTTTATAAAAGAAATCCCTAATTCCCCGTGCATCATGTGGAAATGTTATTAATTCTGAGGTAAGAATGTCAAAGTAAAGGCGCGTCTATCCGCGTTTAAAAGCTAAACGAACAATTTCTTACGTTTTACAAATTACAGTACAGAATAGTAAGTAGCAGTAACTTGTCACAACACCATTATTTATGTAATATTTTTCAGGAACGAGCAGATGGCTCACTTTTTTTTAAGTGATACAGTTACGGAACGAGCCGACGGCCCTCCTATTGTTACGTGTAACCTCTTCCCATAACAACGATGCGACTTGGGTCCTCCCCTACTAGGTACGACAAGACCAAGTCGCATCGTATGCGATCGTAACTCTGAGACGTGTGGGTGGAATGTCTCATGTGCCTGTAATTTCACCGGCAACCACACTTCGCAGACCAGAACACGTAACGCGTTTTACTGCTCTTAATATGAAGTGGTAACATCTGCCCTGTTTGAAAATGCTTCATTATGTATAATGCAAACCTTTCTAAAGCATGTCATCATACCTTACACTTCTGTTGACTCCTGTGACACAGTTTCCGCGGCTCTGTGATGATTCCCGTATTCTATTCCTGTATATTTCAGGGCTGGGTTTTGATGTTATTGAACTGAGGTGGTTTACCTGTGTGTAAGTTCAATCACTGCCAGCCAGCAACATAATTTAAGTCCTACCTTTATTTAGATATGGGAATAATCGAGTAAATCTGACCCTTGGAAATAGACATGGTGCGTTAAATCTCCAGCAAACACCTTACCTGATTTGCATACTGTCGAATGTACAACCATACTTCTAGCAAATAAATTTCATTTCATTTCATTATTTTCGTTTCATTTCATTTCGTTTCATTTCATTTCATTTATGCTCGCTAACGAACGCTCACACGTGTGAACGCACCTTTAGAATGGCGAACCACTTATCAGTTCGCTCTCCGTAAGGTTGGGTTCGACGACCACTACAAACGTTAGCTTTCGGCTTTAACATAAATAAACAATAAAAATAATTAACATTATTGTGCTAAAAGTGCAGTGGATATTTAATAAGGATAAGAATAATTTATCAAATAAATTTATTTTCTATTATGGCGAAGTTATGAACAGTTAAGATGATATAAGATAGATAACAGACGTCAATTATTTACAAAGTTCAAATGTACATAACCATAAAAAAATTACATAAAAATAACAATAAAATATTTACTGTTTTTATTTTTATAGCATCAGTACAGGAAAATGTAAGTTTATTCGTGGAAAAACAATAATGGCGATAATTCCAAAACATTTGTCCAGTGCACGGAGGGAGCAACCCACTTTGACGCGCACTTTACTTACCTATCACTGGTTCGATAAACCTGCGACGATTAGAACCAGTAATATTAGTAGTTTTAATCAGCTTTATTCTAATCCCGGAATAATGACTTTCTGTAACACATATTGTCGGCCGTCAATTTTATAAAACATAATGCAAAAGTTTTCAATAATTTTCATAGAAAAGACATCAACGCGCTACAGATAACCGGATGTTCCCTCAATATGGTTATATTATGGTTTCCGCTGAAAACCAGCGCTGGGTGCACACATCAGTGTGTATCCAGCACAATGCTCAGCGGAACCCATGTTTGCCTTAGGCTCTGCTACGCACAAATTTTTTAAATCATCACGTGTATATTTGTATATGTATCATATGTAGTTTTATTTATTGTGTAGTAGTTATTAAGGTAAATAAAAAAAGACGTGTGGCACTCGGAGACTGCCGCGGTAAAGCTATTGCGCGTGATATTTCAAAAAGTCATTAAAAGTTCTGGTATTTATCGATAGATGGAACTAAAAAGTATCACCGCTGTGCCGGTCGGAGTGGGGGTGTTAGGTTTTTTTCGTTACGGAATTTCTGGATTCGGTCTCCACGCTCAAGGCCCGTGATAGAAGCTATGCAATAGCTTAAAATATTTTCTTTTCTTTCTTTCTTTTTCAATATTGACATAACACATATTGACTGGCCTCACAGTCTATCTGTCGTATCTATTCAGCCGGTAATACCCACGGCTGAGTAAAGGCCTCTTCTCTGGCACACCACTGCCGGTCTTGGGCAAGTCATATCCACAGTTTTCCTGCTGCCTTCACTATATCTCATAGCTCAATTGGTAGTAATTATTCATTCTACGCCTAGGTCGTGGGTCCGATTCCCACCCAGGACAAACATTTGATTGACGGTTTTTTTTTGTGTGTCCGAATGTATGTACTATATGTATATTTACAAAACATTATTTAAGTATATCAGTTATGGAACCCACGACCTACAGTACAGAAGGCAGGGTTACTGCCAACTAAGCTATGAGGCCAGTGATTATAATGTTTGCATATGTATGCTAAAAAGCGAATTTTTCTTTATTTATGTCCGTCTTTTTGTATTAATGAACCCATTCATGCTTATAAAAATTATTTTTCCCTATAAAAATAATACGAATAAAAGAAAAAAAGGTCAAAGAATAAAAAAACTTTTTTTTTAAGTTTTGTAACTAAATTATCGCTTGGCTTAGCTCATAGTGTACAAAGTTCTCAACCAACTTCTCAAAGAAATGTTTTGTAGTTCACTAAGTAAGTATTTATAATAGCGCGTGCTATTTGCAAACCTATTAGAGTTGTCCAAATAAGGACGGTCATTAGCATAGAAACCGAAAAGCCGAATGCCGAGAAGTTTTTCATTAAAATATTTAACAACAATATTTAAAGACAAATGTACATAATATTTACAAAATACAATTAAATCAATTGAGCCATCTAAAGACCGTTTCAATTATATATAGATAGCACAACTGATCCAATTCGCTAACAGGTAGAATTGTGGCCAAAACACTGGCGGAATTACCTCCCTGGATGGCAGTACTCAATACAAAAAACTGTGAGCCCATGAAAGTGTTAGCAATAACAATCAATAGTAACCATACATTTTATGCAGATTTTTACCCGGGTAAGTACTTTCGCCATACCCATTTCTGCCAACAATCAGTACCTAATGAACGCAATAGTTGTATTCTTGTTTAAGAGATGTGTAGGATTTGGGAACTAAATTAAATTTATATGAAAAATTGGGCTGTGTGAACTTGGCACCCGACTTTGGAAAAATTGATCTTTTTTACGTTTGTTTGATAGATTTAGGTTAGTAGTGGATATTAGTAAAACTAATTTCGTTAGTAGTAAAGCCAAAAAAAAAAGTTACTAAAAGTAAATTTTCGGCTTTTTTATGCCGAATTGTTTTATGACATCTCTAAGAATTATTATTTAATTAGGTTAACGTTTGATACATAACACAAGCAATAAACTGTTCTAAACAATTTCGGTTAACTATAATTAATCGTTTTTTGAGTTATAAACTACTAATTACTAATTTATTTTAATAAACAAAATGTATTTAAAATATCACCTTATTACTAAAGAAAAGAATTTTTTTTACTTACATATTATTAGTTTTTTAGGATGATTATTTAAATTTGTAGAGTAATAGAACGCGACATTCAATACAAAGATTAAAATTTAGCTATGCTACGTATTACACTTGAAATAAATGCGCAATACTAAATTTTTAAAATGGTGAAGGAAAACATCGCGTCGTGAGGTACCACTCAAACTCACCAAAAAAACATCAAAATAAGCGAAATACAACGGATTTTGAGCTTAGTGACACACACACACACGTACAGAAAAATTATATATATAAAGAAAGTCTATTTCCAAAGTACAAGTTTGCTTAGTTTGGGGCTAGATGACGCTATGTGAAATGTCCGCTATCATTAGTTAGATATTTATAATAAATAAACGTTTGTAAGATATACATATTAGTAATTATATAGAATATATACTATGCATACTATTTGTTTTGATAAGTCCGTCTATTCTCGCTTGACTAGGGTAAGCATATATCCCTGTTGTGTCTGATACATAAATAGCAGAATTTTCATATCAGATAAAATATTTAATTAAATAAATAAATAAATAATGGTGGACATTTCACACAGTGCCATCTAGCCCCAAAGTAAGCTAAGCATAGCTTGTATCATGGCAACCACACAACTGATATAATACTTATATACTTTTCTTTTGTAAATACATACATATAATAGATATTAACACCCAGACACAGAACAAACATCAATGTTACAAATGTCACATAAATGTTTGTCCTGAGTGGGGATCGAACCCACGACCTACAGCGAAGAAGGTAGGGTTACTAACCAACTGAGCTATGAGGCCAGATAAAATATTTGATTCGTAAACTAATTGTACCATTTCTTCTTTCCAGATAAACCACCACTCAAAAATGACGCACTAAAATGGCGTTGAAGCTTAAATACACAGACGAGCACGGAATAGTCCACATCAATATGTCACCGAAATCCAGTCCGAGGGACGAAGAGATCCAAGATCCTAAATTCGACACCATAAACAATAGATTCGGGCAATACGACCTCTTTGGCACGAAATACGAACCGGAAGAGGTCACCCTATTTAGTACAAAATTACAATCAGACGCAAACTACAGCTCAAAACTCGACACCGAGAAACAAAACAGTTCTAAATTGAAATCTACAGAGCAACGAAACCTCTTTGGATCGAAATCAGAATCCGTCGAAAAAACAAATTACATATCCAACCTCTTTGCCGAGTCAGATTCGAGTTCTGTTTCCGGGAAAGATAGTGGGGAGAAACCGTCGCTGTTTCGCAGCCGATACAACAGTATAGAAGAGGAGCTGGCCAATACGCCATACGCGTTCGCGACGGAACGGTCCTTGCGCAGCGCGAACAAACTAGACATTACCATCGACCGTTCGCCGGTTTCTCCCTCGAAAGACATCGAAGACAACAGATATTTCAGCCGCCTCAGCTTGGAGTATGATGCCATATTCACGCGCAGTTCACACGCACCCGCGTTCACGGTAACTCAGTTGATACACGCACAAGACAGATACTTTGATCTGTCCTCGAAACAGTCTGTGAGTGACAAAGTGAGTGAAGATGCGTTCCAAGTGCTGAACAGTGATGTGAAGTGTGCGGAGGCGGCGACTTGTCCGTGAGTACTGTTTAAAATTTAGTTTGATAACTAAAGGGCCTGAATTAGAAAACTGACAATTGATTACTAATATATTTTTCTTATTCGGAATTAACTGTCACTTAAAAACTAAGAAACGTTTCTAAGACATTTTTATACTCAAAATAAAATGAAGGCCACTGACTTTCAGCTTACTTTTAAGTCTGAAATTTATCTAGATACGATTTAATTTAATATGAAAAATGATCATATATTTACATTGAAGGTTTAGAGATTTAATTAAATTTATTTGAATGTAAACATATACAAATGGTATTTGAATGTGAGTTATAGTAGGTTCTTGTATAAATATTGTTTTAAACTAGTATAAATTATTTACAGCATCCATTTTCACAATACAATGACCATTTAAAATGAGCTAAGTTAAGCTCAACTGAACCAATTCACAATCAGTTAGAAGTCAAGTCAAGTCTCAAGTCATCGGTGGCATTGCCTCGCTAGGTAGCGTGTTCAATCAAGGAAGGTGCCAATTTATTTTACCGTTTCTATTCAGAAGCTGAGCTTTTCAGTACGAATCATTTAATTCAGGAATTCTTTTTATATAAAAAGTACCAGTACTGCCAACCTTAAGTTAAGCATTATCTCCTGCCCCTAACAAAAGAAACAACCTGAGCCCTCCCGTACATATATGGGTAAAACCAAGTCGCATCTCATCACGCCCATCACCGTGAGACGTGAAGATGAAACGCCTCATGTGCCTGTAATTTCACCAGCACAATAAAACCGGAACACCGTAATGAGACTACACGCGTGTAATATCTATCTTTATAATGATCGCAATTAAACAGAGTATTTGGCATACAATTGGATGTATGTAATCTCATATAGTTTTTATATTAATTTTCCATTTACTTATAATTATAGATGTACTTAAGAGCAGTAGAACTCTCGCCAAGTTCGTCCGGGGAAGTACTGCCACCATGCCCATTTCTGCTGCCAAGCAGTAACGCGTTCGCGTTACTGTGTTCCGGTTTGAAAGGTGTGGTTGCCGGTGAAATTACAGGCACAAGAGACATTCCACCTACACGTCTCAGAGTTACGGGTGCATACGATGCGACTTGGGTCTTGTCGGACCTAGTAAGAGAGGACCCAAGTCGCATCGGTTGTTATGGGCAGAGGTTACCACTTAACACCAGGTGGGCCGTCGGCTCGTTCCGTAACTGTATCACATAAAAAAAAAACTTATTATTGTCTGTATGTCTCTTTACACTACTATGAATTTTCTGAACTAGTCTATCGCGGAAATATAGATTGGTCGTCATGAGCTCATTGCAACTGGTCTTCGCACTTAGCAAGTGCTTTCATCAAGCAATAATTTTTACCAGTTTATCCACTAACATACGCACTGGGATGAATATTTGAAAGCGAGAGTGCTTGGTATAGGCCTGTTTTAATCCGGAGGTAGCTGGTTCAAACCACGACGTGAATCATTGTTTTTTTACTCGATAAATGCATATGGGCAATTATATATTAGGCGTATTTTTTTCGGTATATGAACTCGACTTAACAACTATGACGTCATAATCGTATTAAAACTCTACAAAAGTTTCAATATTTTATTGCAATACCCAAATTAGGGCTGTTTTCAATTTATTTGCTACAAAATTGTCGGCGGCCATTTGTGGAGACGCGTTGGTGGCTCGGTGTGATGAACTTTAAGAAAATAAAATAACAGACATTAGATATTATATTTGGTAGACTAGTGCGGACATCCGATATTGAATCTGAAGGTAATAGGTTCCGATTTCAAGCAGGTGTGTACCAAACAAATTATGTAATTGTATATGATTATGTCCAGAAAATTACAGTAAAGAAAAATATTGTTGAATTCAAGAGAAAATTGTTCAAAACAAAAGCAAGACTATTAATTCTATAATATAATAATTATATACTTCTTTTTGTAAATACATACATGCAGACAGAATAAAGATTTATGTTCGACTTATAAATGTAAGTTTTCGGTGGGAATCGAATCCACGACCTACACCGCAAACACACAGATAACATTCCGAATTTGTGATGAAGCATTCACACATAAATTACCATCGTATCGTAGTATTTTTCCTATCCAAACAGAATATAACCTAAAACATATTTAGTTACAATACGAAGGTTAATACTGATTTTTTTATATGTTTATAGTTAGGTTGTAAACGCATCGCTTCCCACAAGGCCTCACAGTCGGGTAAAAACAAACCAAACCTTTAATTCACAAAGTAATCATAAATAGAGCGTTAACAATAAAAACTAAGATAATTTCCTATTGTTAGTTTATTTAAATAGCATTTCCTTGTTATATAATAATTCGTAAATTGTTTGGGAATAAAGAAAATATCTGTTTGTCACGGATGGGAGCACCGCAATACGCGGTGGTCTAGCGGTACTGACCCCCGAGTTTCAATCTGGAGGTCGCCGGTTCAAATCCCGACGTGCACCTATGAGTTTTTCGATTGAAAGATTTATGTGCACAATACCACGTTCCCAAAACGGTGAAGGAAAACGTGAGGAAACCGACATGTCCTAGAACTAAAAATTCGAAGACACGTGTCGAGTGCACGAAAGAAGCCTCTTTGAGGCGCACTTACAATCCTTTCACCACACTGGTTCGACAGAACCGGTGACTCGAAGAAGAAGAACCACAATACAGGGAACCTTCTGAGCAAGTTTGTCATTTTACATTAGAACTTGTGACAAGTCCGTCCGGGGAAGTACTGCCACCACATCTATATCTACCGCCAAGCAGTGTTTCTATTCTATTGGAGTCACGGTTCTCTCGAACCAGTGTGGTGAAAGGATTTTAGGTGCACCTCAAAGAGGCTCCTTTCCTGCACTCGACACATGTCTTCGAATTATTACTGTGTTGCGGTTTGAAAGATTGTCGGGGAATTTACAGGCACTTGAGACATTCCACCTTCAGGTCTGAAAGTTACGGGCGCAATGTAATGCGTCGCGGTCAACCCATACCTAACTAGGGGCCCCTGGATGTGTTGTTTTATGAGCAGAGTTTACCTTTTAACATCCGGCTGTTATTTAATCACAATAAAAAAGTCACCTTTACTGCACTTTTTCAAGATTCTTACCAATACTTTGAAAAGACCCTCTGACCTCTTGTATTCATTTTTTGTGACAAAGATACGGACCAAGCAGATGGCAGATGAATGCTAAGTGGTAACCTCTGCCCATGATTGGCAGGGCAATATGACTTGGGTCCTCCCCTACTTAGGTACAACAAGACTCACTTTCTTTGAGACGCGAAGGTCTCAAGTGCCTGTAACTTCGCCGGCAACCGCACCTTTCAACCAGAACACAGTAATTAATGCATTATATTGATTTTTTATTTATTATTGTAATAAGTTGTTCCAAATAAATGTTATTTTCTTTCTTTCATTACTGCTTTGCGGCAGAAATGTGTATGCTAGCAGTACTTCGACTACAGACGTACAAGGCATATGTTCTTCTGTATGTATGAAGAACCGACATACTGCCGGTACACCAAACGAAGCCAGGCTGAGAGATATAATGTTTCAAGTTTCGTCTGATCTCAGTATTTAAATCATTCACCGTTGACGAAGCGGCGCAAGGTCGTTTACAAAAACAGAGTCTACTGATATGGCATTTAATCTTAAGGATAGATACATTTCAATTGTCCATGATAATGTTACAAATATATCTATACCCCGTAACTAAGTAAGGGACCTAGTCTTATTGCTATTTATTGCCAGAGCTTAACAGCAAGTGGGCCATCTGCTCGTCCCGTTGTATTAAAAACTCAGACAAATTGTGCCAAATCAGACTGCAACCGAACGATAATTGTAGTTTAAAGATTTCTTACCGATATTTTTTGCTATGTAAAAAATAGCATTCAATTTAGTTTCAAAGACAGAAATAGATTGGCTAAAAGATGTCGTGACTTTAAAATCAGTTAATAGTTTTTTTGAGAAATAACATGGTTTTTCCAAATCTTGGGATAATTTAAATATAAGTAAGTTTTTTATGTGGTGAAGTAACGGATCGAGCAGATGGCCCACTTGGTGTTAAGTAGTAACCTCCGCCCATAACAAGCGATGTTACTTGAGTACCCAGTAACGCTTCCCATTCTCTAACTTAATCATTTTTTTTTTTATGTTATGTTGTTACGGAACGAGCCGACGGCCCACCTGGTGGTAAGTGGTAACCTCGGCCCATAACAACCGATGTGACTTGGGTCCTCCCCTACTAGGTACGACAAAACCCAAGTCGCAGCGTATGCGCCCGTAACTATGAGACGTGTAGGTTAATTTCACCGGCAACCACCGGTGGTATATGTACCGTGTATACATCCATATGCACTTAGTAAAAAGCGGTTATTTTAATATTACAAACAGACACTCCAATTTTATTTATTTGTATAGATGAGAACATGCCTATTCGTCACGATGGTTTCCTTCGCCGTTTCGAAAGGAAATTGTGCAAATTCAAGTTTACATTTTGGTGCAAGCCACGTATAACTTGGCAGCGATGCCCTTTACAATTAAAAAGCAACGCAACAATACCTTAGTCTTCTTCTTCTTCTTCGAGTCACCGGTTCTGTCGAACCAGTGTGGTAAAAGGATTGTAAGTGCGCCTCAAAGAGGCTCCTTTCGTGCACTCGACACATGTCTTCGGATTTTTAGTTCTAGGACATGTCGGTTTCCTCACGATGTTTTCCTTCACCGTTTTGGGAATGTGGTATTGCGCACATAAATCTATCAATGGAAAAACTCATAGGTGCTCGTCGGGATTTGAACCGGCGACCTCCGGATTGAAACTCGGGGGTCAGTACCGCTAGACCACCACGCTCAAAACCTTAGTTAATTTAATGTATGTTTTCCAAACACGATAAATCATGTAACTAAGTATTTATGTACATATTTAAATAAAGGCCTCGCGACGCGCGCTGCCGTTTTTACAGGACCTTGGGTTTTGCTTGTCATCAGTAAAGTGTGGAATTACTTGAAATTAGTTATACAGGGTGTCCGGTAATGAATGAATAACCTTGAAATGGCTCTTAGTAGAACTATTGGGCATTCGGAAAAAATATCAAATAAAAAAAAACCAAGTAGTAGTAGGCCGTAGTTTTTGTTCTCTACCTTAGCGAAGGTATACGGATAATGGCACATACATTTCCCGTACGTATAGATTGTTCTGAATCTTGTTGATACATATATTAAACTAGCTATTGCCCGCGACTTCGTCCGCGTGGAATTCGGTTTTATCACGCACCCCTATTTTACCCCTCGGAAAAGTAGCCCAAGTTACTCCTTGTTACATCAGCTATCTGCCAGTGAAAGTCCCGTCGAAATCGGTCCAGCTGTTTCGGAGATTAGCCGGAACAAACAGACAGACAGACAAAAACTATATATATAGATAGAAACTTTTATAGTAAATACATAACATAAGCTATTTATATCGAGGTGTAGAAGAAATACCTACGTTCACATAACAAGGACACAAATATATCCTGGGTGGGAACCGAACCCACGACTTTTTTCACACACAACTCACGACGGAAGCTTTTTTTTCATGAATTAATATTTAATATTAAACATTTTTTATACAAAATATAGGCTTAGTTCTACCTTTATGTAACATTAGTTGAACTATATACTAGTTCGCTCATTTACTTTAAAACCTTTTTAATAATAATAATAATAAAAATAATAATAATAATGGTGGACATTTCACACAGCGCCATCTAGCCCCAAAGTAAGCTAAGCATAGCTTGTATCATGGGAACCAGACCACTGATATAATACTTATATACTTTTTTTTGTAAATACATACATATAATACATATTAACACCCAGACACAGAACAAACATCAATGTTACAAATGTCACATAAATGTTTGTCCTGAGTGGGGATCGAACCCACGACCTACAGCACAGAAGGTAGGGTTACTAACCAACTGAGCTATGAGGCCAGTCAAAATCTGTAGCGTTAAGCCCTCAGTAATCATATCTCTCAGACCTATTCGACACACACTATTAAGTTGACCTCAGATATATTCCAAACAACGAATCATTATTTCTACGTATTATTTACGTAAGTTACACCGATACTTAGCTAATCCATAAAAAAAATGGATCAGTGCTCCTTGCGTCATCAGCAATTTGCCATACAGTAAGACAGACGATAATTATACATATATACAATGGGTTATGTCTATTGGTCTGTTTATAACTTTGTGTGTATCTTGGTTGCCTAAATTATATATATCTCTGAACTTTAAGAGTTGCGCTGAGTTGTTTTTTGGAAGTGGGAATACTTTGACTAAGTTACTTAACAGTCCACCTATGTTTTAAATATTTCACACAGCGCCATCTAGCCCTAAACTAAGCATACTTGTACCAAAATAAAATAAATAAATACAACTGATATAATACTAATATAGTTTTATATAAATATCTACATATAACAACAAAACACATAACAAACGTCATTATTCATGACACAAATATTTGTCCTGGATGGGAATCGCACCCACCTTTCCACAAGATAAAAATATTCTTTGTTTTTCACTTTGAAGTAGCACATAGGGAATGATGGGGATATGACTTTCTTTTTGTAAGTAATGAAACAGTTTAAGATACAATTTCTCCAAATTGTTTAGGTACCAACAATCCACTGATTCAGAATCAAATTTAGATGATGAAATAAAATGAGTTTTTCATTATTACCCTAAGTTATTCTGGTGAATGTGATCACGTAAATGTTACAGCATAGATTTTTTGTACAAAAACATCTGGCTTTGTTCACTAAAACGATTCTTTTTTGTATAATAATTGAACGCGTGTAGAAAGTGATTCATTACGGAAATATGTTTGCAAGAGTAACTTCAGTTCTTCAAATTCATATAATTTTTGTGACGCAATTAAGTCTGTGACAGAGGAATTTCGGGTATCATCCTAGAAAGGCATTTAAGAAAGTTCTATCTTTATGGGGACCTTAATCAACTTTTTTTTTATATTTTTTTTTATGTGATACCTACAGTTACGTAACGAGCCAACGGCCCACCTGGTGTTAAGTGGTAACCTCTGCCCATAACAACAGATGCGAATTGGGTCCACCCTTACTAGGTACGACAAGACCCAAGTCGCATCGTACGCGCCCTCTGAGACGTGTAGGTGGAATGTCTCGTGTGCCTGTAATTTCACCGGCAGCCACACCTTTCAAACCGGAACACAGTAACGCAAACGCGTTACTGCTTGGCGGCAGAAATGGGTATGGTGGCAGTACTTCCCGGGACGAGATTGGCGTAATTTCTACTGCTGCTAAATAGTTTACAACGCTGTACTGTTGGCAGTAAATCCATGAAATTTTATGATATTATGTACCTTTTTAGACTTAGTCTGGACTTTTTGGTAACTTCACTGGTATAATAAGATTGGTCCAGGCTGTCATGTTATTACAGATATGAGCTTAGGAAATAGTTAGCCAAGTTATTCGTGCAACCAATATTGGCTAAGAGCTTTCCAATTGTCCACATTCCTAAGGTAATGTAACCAACCAGTAGAGCCATGTAGAGATGTCAAAGTCGGTTTTAGTTGATGTCATCGGAATTGTTATTACAATTGTTAAATATTACAAGTTACAAGTCTATCTACCTCAAATTTGTACCCTGTAGTACCCTTAGTATGATTGAATGTATAAAAAAAATTCGTATGATTATCTCTACATAGTATAAAAAAGTAGCTCCCGCTGTCTGTATGCTAAGATCTTTTAAACTACGCAACGGATTTCAATGCAGTTTTCAGCAATAAATAGAGTCATTCAAAATGAAGGTTTATATGTAAAGTTTAATATTGGTTTTTATTAATTTGTTGAAATATGACGATAATTGTTCAAGATGTCGGAAGAAATCAAGCCGACTGGGAGCTTTACTGGCGTACACCGCGTACACTGACGTAAACAAATACAGTAGTATCCTTATTATATTAGGCCATCGTCTTCCTTTTTTAGGCGTATAATGTTCTGCTACCCGTTCAAAGCCCGGGCTGATCGCTAGTTAAATATATAAAATGCCTAGAGACAGAGTTATTAAGGTACAGTTTTAAATTTGCAACAATAAATGAAGCAATCCCCGTTAACCTATTAGATCAACGAAAACATAATAAAAGTTCATATAGGAACGCGGCTCTTGCGATCAACATAAAGTTTTATTCAAGTAAATTGCAGCAATAAAATGTATTAATTATTCAATGAACGCAAAGCAAGGCCTCCGCCGAAGTGACGTAAGTGGGACAAAACGCAACATTTGTGTACAAACTCATACTATGTTAATTGTTTTATAATAAACATATACAAGTTCAGTAAATTTTGCTTTCAACAATAAGATTTTGGTGTTTTGCATCACCGAGGGCTTAGTATGTGTTGAGACGTTATGTTGAGGACATTCATTAAATTCACAGAATTAATTTAAGAGCAGTAGAACTCTCGCCAAGTTCCTCCGGGGAAGTACTGCCACCATGCCCTTTTCTGCCGCCAAGCAGTTACGCATTCGCGTTACTGTATTCCGGTTTGAAAGGTGTGGTTGCCGATGAAATTACAGGCACATGAGACATTCCACCTTCACGTCTCACAGTTACGGGCGCATATGATGCGACTTGGGTCTTGTCATACCTACTTTGGGAGGACCCAACTCGCATCGGCTGTTATGGGGCGAGGTTACCACTTAACACCAGGTGGGCCGTCGGCTCGTTCCGTAAATGTATTACATAAAAAAAATATATACCATAATGTTTATTAATCTTAATACATTATAGTATGTTATTAAATCTCACTGATATATTGAGGTAATTAATTCATTTTTAGACGTCCGTCAGCTTAAGAGTGGTCAAATAAATTATAGCGACGACAGAATACAAAAAAAAGATTTTCCCAATTCAACCCAATTATATAAGACTCCATGGAACCACAGCCATGATACCATATTGTATTATTCTCGTCCAATTTACATTTAATGTTCCAAAATTCCAGATCAGTCGGTTGGAAGTTGGATGTTTCACAATAAATGATAAGGATACTGATTGATTGATTGAAGGAACGCATCTAAAATTCATTTGCATTTGACTTTCTTTAACAGACAAACATAAAAACATTGCAAGTTATATAAAAGCTTGTAAAAAACTAAATTTGTATAAATGACATTCTTTCTAAATTCTTATATTTAAGCATAGAAAGAAGAGCATTAAAGAATTATAAATTAGGTTTGGTAAAATGCCAGGTCAAAGAATGCACTATACCGACCGAGCATGCGTGAAGAATATGATAAGAATGGATGAAACCTAGGACGTATATCAGTATCGTAGCAGGTAGAATACCGTGATCTCTGCCTACCCCACCCGGAAAACAGGCGTGAATATATGTAGGTATGTAAGGAATTATAGGAAAAAACATTACGACTGTAATCCAAATTCGATTTACGTCTTTTACATTGGAGATACCAAATCTAAAAGACAATAGAGTTAAATTACAAAATGATTTACCAATTAAAGCCGTAACAATAATGAGTGTTGCGCATGCGCGTAGGATGTGTGTGAATGTAGATATTGCCCTTGAGCGGATGGATCCCGCCCACAGCTAGGGGATTGATGTACCTCCATTAGTGGCTGACATCTTCAAGTGGCGAGGCCAATAATCCTTTCGCCAGATCACAACACTGGCTAGTAGCTAAACTGGTAGTAACGCTGCCTTCTGCGCTGTAGGTCGTGGGTTCCATTCCCGCCCAGGACATACATTTGTGTGATGAACATAGATGTTTGTTCTGTGTCTGTGTGTTGATATGTTATTATATGTATGTATTTACAAAAAACTATCATATGTCTTGTTTCCACTATACAAGCTAGCTGCTTAGCTTACTTTGGTATATAAATAACTGGCTGTGCCCCGCGGTTACACCCGCGTCCCCCATGCCCATGTCGCCCATGTCTTCGAACTTTTAGTTCTAGGACATGTCGGTTTCCTCACGATGTTTTCCTTCACCGTTTTGAGAACGTGGTATTGCGCACATAAATCTTTCAATCGAAAAACTCATAGGTGCACGTCGGGATTTGAACCGGCGACCTCCGGATTGGAACTCGGGGGGGTCAGTACCGCTAGACCACCACGCTCTCAAAAAAGCAATATGGTGTTTTCCACCGATTATCCATTTTCCACGAGTTGTATCGAACGCACAATGGGATGACGCAACAATAGGGTTCCGTGGGAGGTGCGGAGGTTCCGTAGTTGCGACACGCTTAATGAGTCAGGTGCAGCCAGGTGTGAGCATTAGCTACGGATGCGGCCATTATGCGTGTAGGCTCTGTGAAAGTTTGTACGACCTTCTTGATTTAGATAAGTTACCCGTATAGATGGCCCACCTTACCTGGCTACCCGGTTTTAGTAGCAGTAGACCTTATGCCATGTTTGTCCAGGAGCTTAGCCTATTTGTGCCATCAAGCTTTGCCTGTTTGAAACCTGTAGTTGCCGGTGAAATTACAGGAACTTGAGACGTTCCACCGTCACGTCTGAAGGTTACGAACGCATACGACGCTATTTGGGTAAATTGGCCTAAATAAGGGAGGACCCAAGTCGTATTACCTCTTAGTCGTGAAGGAAAATAATATTGGTGGACATTTCACACAGCGCCATCTAGCCCCAAAGTAAGCTAAGCATAGCTTTTACTTTGGGAACCAGACAACTGATAGAATACATATATAGGAGTCCGGTAATGAATGGATAACTTTGAAATGGGTCTTAGTAGAACTATTGAGCATTCGGAAAAAATATCAAATAAAAAAAAAACAAGTAGTATCAAAGATATGTATTTTTTAAATAATATCGATGTTTTTTTTTGTTTTTTTGATGTGAAACATCTATAGCCGCACGTAAAATCGATTTCTGGCGTGGCGACGCGTCGCCACGGCATGCGTTGCATATTACTTTTACAAAATAATGTCGATGTTTCACATCTGCCAGGCGTCCCGTGACGGCTCACATTTTTTTTATTTGTTTTTTTTATACTACTTGGTTTTTTTTTTGTAAATATGTACATATTAACATCCAAGAAGGTGCTATGTCTCATGTAAAATGAAATGGGTTAGGTAGAGGTATTCTTATTGACAACACCGCATACAGTTCCAGTAATTCATATAATGCAGTCAGCGCTGGCACTGTTAATACAATTGAAGTTTGCGGTCAATATAGCGCGGCGTTGAAAGAAAGTTGGAAAGCATTTAAACTCATATTCACATCGAAACATGTGATGTTCGCCCCGGGAATCATAGGCTAACCAGATAACTCAGTTCTGCTTGCTGCGTGACAGGGGCACGGGGCGTGACGGAGGGGTTTACGTGGGAATCAATTAAT
This sequence comes from Chesias legatella, assembly GCA_947359385.1. Taxonomy (NCBI): domain Eukaryota; kingdom Metazoa; phylum Arthropoda; class Insecta; order Lepidoptera; family Geometridae; genus Chesias; species Chesias legatella. The sequence continues at coordinate 12,959,354 of OX375765.1, forward strand.
CATCTGATTGATGATTGATTCAATGATCAATCAAATATTTATTTGCTTAAAATAAGGGTAACAAAGGTCTTCAGGTCTTACGACTAAAATGGTTCCTTAACTAATAACTTAACTTAAAAACGAACTTAACTTAAACTTAAAAATTAACTTATAGACGTGTACTTATAGAAGTACACGTCTGCCACTTGTTTGTACTACTTTTTCACAATTTAATGTGTTACTGCTTGGTGGCAGAAATGGGTATGGTAGCAGTACTTCCCTAGACGATGTTTGACTAAGTTCTAATGCTACTAAACAGACAGTGACAGGGTTGGCCACACACTGGACGAACTTGTTTCGGGACATCGCCTCGCGATCAACAAGGCTAGGGCGGGGCGCAATGAATACGCGTGATTATAGAATAGTGTGCACAGTGCGTGTGGAGGCAGCGGCCGAGTCATGAGCGGAAGCGATTCGGTGACCTGTTTAAGAAATAGCTAATAGAAAACAATATTAAGCGTTGGCGTAAGAAAATAACTTAGCAAAAGAATAACCAATTTTGATACTTTTTGTAAGTGAAACAAGAGCCTACTTTACACCACTTGCCCATTACAAATGAAATACGACTTCAGTTCGTTTCCACTTACGTATATAAGACCCAAGTCTCATCTTATTGCGACTTGAATAATCTACGAAATAAGCAATAAACAGAAAACTATGTTTGTTAATAATATTTACAAAATATAATCGTGTTTTTCATCACGAGATCATGATAATAGTAAATTTTGAAGTGACGACAGGAATTGGCATAGTGGCAATACTTCCCTGGACAATGATTTCCCAGTTTATTTAATCAATCACTTTTTGGTTCTATTTAGTTCTGAACGGCCGCAATACGCAGTAAAGACTATTTTCGATCTCTCACACGAAATTGTATAAATATACGTTAGTATGACATTTTTGGAAATTAAAATCTGTTTGTAGGAGCTGGCGGAAGATCAGCGCAATGCGCATCTGTACGTAGCCCATCGTGCTGAGCCTTATCCTAGTTCGCAGCTGTAGCCTACAGCGTACTTAGGTTATTTAACTCTGTTGCTTTATTTCAATTGTAAGTCTTAGTTTTAATAATAATAATAATAATTTAATTCAGAAAAAACTTTCCATAGAACACAGTACATAGCACACAGTAGGTACAATAAAAATGAATAGAGTACAATAGAAATTTAACTTAGTTTAACTAAATTTAACTTTTAGTTTTTAATTATGAATTTTATTTTCTTTCTTTCATCATCATCATATCAGCGGGTAAAAGTCCACTACTGAACATAGGCCTCCAAAGATTTCCATTGTGAACGGTGTTGAGGCACCTGCATCCAGGGATTTCCTGGGATCCTGACTATGTCATCAGTCCATCGGGTAGGTGGCCGCCCCACACCGCGTCTGCCGGTTCGTGGTCGCCATTCGAGAACCTTTATTCCACAACGGTTGTCGGTACTTCTAGCTATGTGGCCTGCCCATTGCCACTTCAGTTTGCTTATTCTGAGAGCTATGTCGATAACTTCGGTTCGTCTACGGATTTCCTCATTATTATTTTCTTTCTTTAATCATAATAAATCCCCGCTATATGTGACACCCCGCCCCGCCGCCATCGACGCATATCCAGCGAAAGTAACCCGCGTAATGACCGCGTGCGTTTGTACGCTCCGTGCGTCAAATGTGTGCCTTGCGGTATAATAATTATTATATACATACACGGGGACATAATATATTCCTATTAGTCCCCCGAGTTTCAATCCGGAGGTCACCGGTTCAAATCCCGACGTGCACCTATGAGTTTTTCGATTGAACAATTTATGTGCGCAATACCACGTTCTCAATTCGGTGAAGGAAAACATCGTGAGGAAACCGACATGTCCTAGAACTAAAAATTTGAAGACATGTGTCGAGTGCACGAAAGGAGCCTCTTTGAGGCGTACTTACAATCCTTTCACCACACTGGTTCGACAGAACCGGTGACTCGAAGAAGAAGAAGAATTAGTCCCCTTTTATTGATAATCCTTACACATTTATTAAGTAATTATTTTTTATTTATGATACAAAGAAAACTCACAGCATAAGTTTATTTATTAAACTGTTATCTAACTATTTGTAAGACATTGTTAAATTTATCTATAGTTATATAAAATTATAAGAATTCAAAAAGCGTTAGCTAGGTATGCGCTAGTGTTAGCCCCAATCCCCTTATAGATTGGCTATAGTCTATAATTGTAGCGATTTTATTATTTTTGAAAACGAAGAGTTTGATTTAGAACATTAAAACAAAGTAGGTAACATCCTTTTTGTAAAACTTACGATCTGTAGATCGTGGATCCTCCAATGAGCTTGGCCTTTGGTGAAGGAAAACATTTTGAAGAAACCATAGCTTGTAAGGACAAATGCCTTCTTAAGACCTTTAACTTAAAAATCTGCCACGTGAGCACCTAACCTGTTCCTGTAGCCTCACCTTGAGAGCTAGATTCCATTCCAGCTGTTGCGTTGACATGTATTTTCAAATTCATTTATTTTTGATATAAAATATGTGTTATTCTGTATTATGTAGAAAATGAGTAGTAAAATTATTATTTATATTTCCCTTTATATAAAATCCATCTTCTTACGGATTTATCTCAACATTAGATACATTCTGTTCATTTACTTTAACTTAAATTACAAAATAATTGAATGGTTCAATGTTGAAGTAACAACGAGGTCATGTTACAATAACAATGTCCGAATAACATTTTCTAACATTTCAAATATTTTCAGCGATGAATAGATAAATATATCGTAATTTATTGCAATAACACCAACACACTGAGAGCGTGGTGGTCTAGCGGTACTGACCCCCGAGTTTCAATCCGGAGGTCACTGGTTCAAATCCCGACGTGCACCTATGAGTTTTTCGATTAAAAGATTTATGTGCGCTATACCACGTTCTCAAAAGGGTGAAGGAAAACATCGTGAGGAAACCGACATGTCCTAGAACTAAAAATTCGAAGACATGTGTCGAGTGCACGAAAGGAGGCTCTTCGAATCCTTTCACCACACTGGTTCGAGGGAACCAGTGACTCGAATAGAAAAGAAAAGACTGACAAATGGGTAGGCATGTTAAATATGTGATTATTATCCGGGGAATTTGATATTATCCTTGATTAGTTAATATTCATTGCATAACCATACAGGTCAACCATTTAATTGAGTCCCCTTTAGGGGCTTGACAGACACTTGGAGCGGAGATGTGGGGAGGATCAGGTTTATAAAATAGGTTTTTATCAACATCGCAAAAATTGCCATTACCAATATTAACGGCATGGCGTAGAATATACAAGTAAGACGGCACGCATAGCTTGCACTAGACCTTATATTTCAGACAAAGTGTGACCATCTAAAGACGTTTTAACATGATATTAAGAAGTTTTAAATCCAACGTAATTGCTGATTATTTAAAATGATTTATTAATCAAGTATTAACTCAAGTAATACCCCTGGCCAGTCGGTAGAAGACTGCTAGACCCAACACTTGCATACCTTCCGATCCCGTCATCTTAAAACGAACCCCTATCAAGACAAGAATAGACTGCGTTAAATGGTACGCCTTGTAACACAAGTAAATGGTATTAAATATAATATGTCAGACCTTGTCGGCCCGAAACCTCCTTTCAATTCGATGATTTGACAGTTTTGTGAAATGACATAAACTTTGACGACTTGATTAACATCTTTTGAATAAAATGTTACTAATAAAGCTGAGGTATATTTTTATGATTAATATTGATAAATATAACTTAACACTTGGTGTAAATAACTCTATTAATTGATGGCGTCATTTCCACAGAGTGGTGCCGATACAGAAGCGAAAGAACGAGAAATCTTTCGCGATCCTCACGGAGACTCCGTCATCGCGGCCCGCTAGCGCCGGCCCGCGCTCCCTGCCCCTCCGAGTGAGCACAGTCTCTCCATTCAGAGGTAATACCACAACACTCACTTATTTGTAGGAATTTTTAAACAAAATGGAATTTATTCTCAAAACAAAAATGCAATCTAACAGGACAATAAACAATTTGAGTAAAATTGTACGTCGTGAGTAATAAAAATATTCAGATTACAGATTACAGCATTAGTTTATTGGCCAAATAACAGTGGATGGTATGACAAGACAAATCATGTTTATACAATATTTGTAATATGGATAAAAGACTATGCAGAATTAGTCATGGATTAATCTTAAGAAAACTGTAATTTGTTTATTTATCAACATTAATACTTATCGGGAGATAACTATTAATGTTGATAAATAAGCGAATTAAATATTTTGCGTATGTTACTATTAAAATGAATTAAGTATGCGCTATGCGACGAGCTCACCTTTGCGTCTACGTTCCCGCGATTATGTGATAAGTGGCCCACTGAGGCTCTGCCTACCCTTTCGCGGATAAAGGGTGATTCTGTGTATGTATGTATGTATATATAAGTACGCACTTTGGAAGAAATATCCTATGAATGACACCTACATACAAGCACAGTCATAGGTTGTATATTTGTTAAGTTGTTTTTTTCGAATATATTATCGTTGGGATCGTGGGGACTAACATGTAACTATAATGAGACAATATGTAACAGACGCTTACCTTTTCTGGCTGATTCGAAGACTAGTCTCGGCAAGTTATTGCATGTGTGTATTTTTCCTCAGTACATAAGCTGATTATAAACTATACTTTGTTGAAGGTCGTGGCTTTAGAGAAGAGACATCACGACACAGTACTCCGAAAACCTCCGCTGCCAATTCGAGAAATAACTCTCCCCCACGAAGAAGAACCAACTCCTTATCTAGAATAGACAAGATGGCTACTGCCACGTTACCCCCTCCTGTAATCTTACCACGTCCTCATTCACCCAGGGACTTCGTCAAAGAAAACATAGAAGAAATCAGAGAACTCAGCCAACTGAATAGAGAAAAGCATGAAGCGGAAGCAGAGCAAAAGAGAAGAGAAGAAGAAGAGGCATTGCTAAGAGAAATGGAATTACAAGAGAAGATTTCCAAAAGTCTTGTCGGTTCGCGAGCAAATTCTAGAGCGAATTCTAGGAGTACATCTAGAGTTAATAGTAGAAGTAATTCGAAAAGTAACTCTAGAGCGAACTCTAGAAGCAACTCACCAAGCAAGATCAAACTCCGGTCAAGATCTAACTCTCCCTCTACAGCTCTCAATAAGGAAAATTCTACAAAAGCAACTAAACCAATCCTGGCGAAACCCAGTCTGACGAAACCTACCCTAAATAAAGAAGTGAAGACTAAACCATTCATTAATAAAAATGATGGTATGGAAAAGCCTGTGACTCATAGATCTCGACTGACTAATAGAGCTGTTTCAAAATCTCAACCACAGTCTAATGATGGATCACCGAAACATTCAAAAATACCAAAAAGGCAAAGCTCAGTTTCTCCTGTAAGAATTGGTAACAGAAAAGTGCTTCATATTGTAAAGAGACCTTTTGAAAATAATCTTAACAACCAGAGATTGTCGAGTAGCACGAGTAGCATCCATGAAATTATCAGAGTGGGCAGCCAGATACACGACAAAAGAAATCAAAGTCAGAGTAGTCAAAATCTGAGTATATCCCCAAAACATATCAAAGGTAAACCTCCAATTTCTCCAGGAAGAGGGGGACCACCACCTTCGAACAGATTGATCAACGCGAAACGTCTCTCTCCAATTGTTGGTACTCCTAACAAAAGCCCTATAGAGGATCACAAACCTGGCTCAAAGTCCTCTCTTAAACCCACAGCTGGTGTAAGAAAACCTGTAAAAGTAGCTGGTAATGCTCCTGCTACATCTAGAATTAATTCTAGACAACCTAGCAGAGCAACCAGTAGGGAAACAAGTCCTGATAAACGAAAGACTACTGCCAAAACCCCAGTATCTAAGCCTTCTTCAGTAAGTAAACCTATAACTAGAACTCCTAGTAACAAAAGTCTAACAAAACCTACATCTGGCAAAACTGAGCCTCGAAAACCCATCAGTAGGACAGATAGCATAAAAAGTCTTACAAGAACTCCAAGTAATTTATCCGGTAAACCACCATTGAAGAAAGTTGGGAGTAAAACAAGCTTAAAATCCCAATCTACTGGCAAAATTAATGAAATAGGCAAGAAAGATGCCGTAAAGCAACCGAACAGCAATGAAACAGAAGCTAAAAAAGAAAATTTGAAGAAAGAAACTACAGATACAGCAACTGACCCTGACAAGAATTTGCAGCAAGACAATGAAACTCAATATGACAAACTGACTAATGATAAAGGTGAACTTGTGATTATGACAAAGAAAAACATTGTGTCTATGACTACAGCCGCAATTACGTCACAGCCCTTAGAAATTGTAACCACTGTAACTAATCAGCTTCCGACTTCTTTGGAAAAAGCTAGAGAAAAAGGTATCTTCGAAAGATTGAGTTCCAAAGATTCATTGGTTGGCAAAGACGATGAAAAAGAACATAAGAAAGTTACCGATGCTAAAATTGTAGACGAAAAGAAAAAAGATCATCCAAAGCTCAAACCAATTTTCACAGAAGATCATAAACTGAAGCCTTTACAAGGGCCCTTCAATGATCCGCAACTAGAGAAAGTGAGACAAAAAATAGACGACATACTAAAAACACCAGAAATATCGAGAGAAAACATCCTAACTGCCTCTGCAAAGTTCAGAGCAAAAACAAAAGAAGCTGAAAAAGAAAAGGCAGAAGAAAAAGCAAAGAAGGAAGAAGAAAAACTGACTGAAGTCAAAGATAAAGAACCAGAGCCCAAAAAGGAAGATGAAAAGAAACCCGAACGGATGAAGGAAATACGAGCGGAAGCGACTAAAATCGTTGATAGTATTATAACTCCAGTCGAAGAGCCGACGAAGCCAGAACCGCCGAAACAAGAAAAAAAGACAATAGAGCCAGTTATAACAGTAGTGAAAGAGAAAAAGAAGAAGGAGCCAGAGCCGGTTGAGAAAGTGAATGAGGCGCTGGTGAAAGGAGAAGCGGAAGTGGAAGTGCAGAGCTCCAACGTGTCTACTCCGGGTGCTGATAAGCTACAGCCGGATCACGCGGATGGTTCTGACATATCGCAAAGCAATGGCGGGTGAGTATTCTTATAAACATTACATGTAGTTATTTATCATTAGGGTCTGCAGAATCTATAAAAAAAGAGAACTGTAATTGGATTCTTTCAGTGACATTTGGATCCACTCAGATTTAATAATTTCGCCTTTTTCATCCACACGTTTGTTTGGAACGAAAATATATAAATACATCCATAGTTATGTATGCATGTTCCAAGAAATATTAAGTTCCATCCTAACATCCCAAAAAGACACATTCTACTTAGTCTTTTTAATTTTTCTGTACAAACTCCGAATAATATTAACTTCCCAACAAACACAGACCCACAGACCACTAAGATCACAGATAATGTTAATACAAAGGGTTTCCAAAGTTTCCGCAAGATAGCGTTTGATGAGTTTCAGCAAAGAGGTTCGCATCTTGGTTAGTTTTCGATTTATCGTTTAGGATCTTCACTTTTACAATTGAAATCGTGGGTAAAAGCTGCACAGCATTGTGTTATAATGAGTGCGGTTTCCATGCTCACCGCGTCGCTCCACGGGGCATTACAGCGAAACGTACCCCGATGCACTTTCTTTTACGTTCTCTACTGGGACTTAACGCTGTTGGGAAATATGAGGAAGTAACCAAACTAAATCATTACGGTTTATTGTATAGGAGGAAGTTTACACAGTTATGTGTCGTGGGACAGTTATGTATGAAGTCAGTGAGGAGATAAGTTGGCAATTCCAGTTTGAATGAAGAATTTTGACTGGCCTTATAGCTAAGTTGATAGTAAACCTGCGCTGTAGGTCGGTTCGATTCACACACAGGACAAAGTATTTGTTTCTATTTTTATATCAGTTGTCTGGTCCCCATGATAGCCCCCATGAAGCTATGCTTAGCTTACATTGGAGTTATATGGCGCTGTATGAAATTTCCACGAAGATTACATAGACTTCCAATTCGTGCACATGCAACGTGCCCAGGGAACTGAGGATGGCATACTTAAGTAAGTGCGACACGAATAAACTACCCAAGACAGCGCACAAATTACGATAAATATCTTGTTTTAAAAAACACAGTGACTCAAAGAAGTTGGGAAGCAGTGATATCATTCCGCGGTAAGACACATTTAAGTGGTGTTTGACTCAAGAGTCCAGCACTCGGACAATATCGAGCGAAGTATGGCGTGACCACAGTGCTTATTAGCATACGGGATAGGGCTGCCACACTGGAGCGAGATGAGCATTGAGCATTCATAATCAAGCATGTAATGCTCAATTTAGGAGCAATAACTCCGCTTATATAAGCTTTTATTATTATTTATTAGGGACATCCAAAACAAATACATATATTTATTTATCTGATATAAACGATGGAACAAGCTGACGGCCCACCTGATGTTGAGTGGTAACCGCCGCCCATAGAGAAACAGTACTCGCCTCAAGTCCTCTCCACCAAAGTACAAGTGTCTCAAGTCGCATTGCGTTGCGTCCATCACCCCGAGACAGATACGGTCTCATGCGCCTGTAATTTCCCCGACACACACTGCCTTCCACCGAAACACAGCTATACGAGCGCATCACTGCTTCTCGGCTGATTACCAGATTTAACTTCTCCGGATGAACTTAGCACAAGTTCTGCTAATACTTTGGATTTCACCGAAGGATTCTTGAAGCGATATTGGTGGATATTTCTCACAGCGCCATCTAGCCCCAAACGATTCATAGCTTCTGTTATGGGCAGAACATTTGTCTTGCCCACAGGGTTTATTTTCACACTGTATAGGACATAAACCCAGACTAAACTGCAGCTTAATACTGTTCATAATCATTTCCAATTTGTACCTGCACGTTACAAGGACAAAATTAGATCATCATCAGAGTTCCCAAAAGGTCACCAATGGAAACTCATTTAGTCAGAATTCATAGAAATAATTAAAGTACTATCTACTACACATATAATTTAAAACAGAATAGATTTAAACATGTACAGGGCAGCATGTTTTTCAATAGATTTGTATAAATTAATATAGTTAAAATTCTCGCTACCCGCCCACAACTTTCATAGAATCTACCCCCCCGCACAGTACGTCATACTCTGTAGGTACATTCGTCTGCTGTATTATGTGGGTAAGCCAATTTCCGCTGCGTGAAATGAGTTTGAAAGGAGGTGGCAACCCTGATGACCTGGGTTCACCAATTTTGCCACAACAATTACTTATGTCGCAGACTTGAGTTGAGTTAGTAAATACAAAAAGTTGAAACACAACATGTTATTTGTACTGATTATTTTGTGACTCTAACAGAAAATGGACAGAAAGATTGGCATCTCTGTTCGCGGGATCGAGTCTCGTCTCGAGTCTTTGTGACATACATACATATCGAGGAAGATATTTTATTCTGCTTAAGAGATTTTAATAATTTTCCAAGACTTGTTTTTTTTCTGCATTGTTGCACAGTGCAAACACTGATATATCCAAATTCATCATAAAATTTATGACTACTTGGTAAACTTTATGACCTATGACTTTTTTAAACAAATTATAGAATCTCATTTACTTATGATAGCATAACATCTGTAATTTCGTGTGGGAAGGAGAACTTACCGAGCTTGGAAATTCATGGGGTACTTGTCTATAAGTGTAACTTCAAAGCGCTAATCTAATCACTTTGCCCTCCCGCCCTAAGTCGACGGACTAGCAACCAACAGCGCCTATATTCCACTCAATGCTGCCATATAAAACGTCACAGAAATTCTATCGGCAAATTATTTTACAAATACTTGTTTTCTTTTTCAAGGCCTCATACACACGCCACAAACGCAACTTGGCACTCGATACTCCCCTAAGAAATTTAGTTCGACCTCGCCCGTCTTAACTGCCACCCGCTCGGTATTCAAAGAGAATGGCGCGAAAACCATTCAACCCTTTCAGTCAATAGTGTGTGAATGTAATTAAAAAAAAAAAAAATTTGATCATCTTGGTTGAATGATGTTGCTAAATATTGCCATTGCCAAAAAAAGAAAACATCAACATGGCGCGCTGTTAACGTGCGGATTTCAAAATTTCAGTGTTCTTAGTTAATTACCCTCGTTTGAGTAACATTGGCCTGTTTATTTCCAATGTGGAAGTTTTTTCGTCTAATAATGGTGTTATAGTTTTTGAAAATGTTGCACAATCGTACTGTTTACATACTACCGAACGAGTTGCTGCCAAAGCGGTACGACAACGAAACTGGGTAAAACCAATTGTTTTTTTTTTATGTGAGACAGTTACGGAACGATCCGACGGCCCACCTGGTGTTAAGTGGTAACCTCTGCCCATAACAAGCGATGCGACTTGGGTCCCCCCTTACTAGGTACGACAAGACCCAAGTTGCATCGTATGCGCCCGTAACTATGAGACGTGTAGGTGGAATGTCTCTTGTGCCTGTAATTTCACCGGCAACCACACCTTTCAAACCGGAACACAGTAACGCGAACGCGTTACTGCTTGGCGGCAGAAATGGATATGGTGGCAGTACTTCCCCGGACGAACTTGGCGAGAGTTCTACTCCTCTTGTGTTTACTGAAATATACTCGTATTTCACTATTGTGTATACTTTTATTGGTTAATTTTTCATTTGTGCTCGTGTTACAATTGTTAACAATTTTGAAACGAGTATCACGCCTGGCTTTTTGACAGTCCCATATGTATAGGCGCTTAGATATGTTCATCTTCAAAATGATAGACTGCACAGACCTAGATACACCTCCGTAAGAAGGTAGTAACACATGCCTACGTTAATGAGCTGTCTTGAGGCGCCTCTATCTAACATAATACTGCTTAGATTACTTTTAATTGAATAAACAATGGTTTTGAAACATGGAATACTTCTTCTTCTTCGAGTTACCGGTTCTGTCGAACCAGTGTGGTGAAAGGATTGTAAGTGCGCCTCAAAGAGGCTCCTTCCGTGCACTCGACACATGTCTTCGAATTTTGAGTTCTAGGACATGTCGGTTTCCTCACGATGTTTTCCTTCACCGTTTTGAGAACGTGGTATTGCGCACATAAATCTTTCAATCGAATACTCATAGGTGCACGTCGGGATTTGAACCGGCGACCTCCGGGTTGAAACTCGGGGGTCAGTACCGCTAGACCACCACGCTCTCAATGGAATACTTTAGAAGGGAGATCTCCATGATGACAGGAAGGCAATGCAAACAGGCTTCCAAAGTTTGGATGACCCACAATCCATTTCTTGTGTTACGATCTTTATTATCAAGTTATCATAGATGCAGCGATATGGTTTCTTATAGACGACCCCAACAAAAATACTATACAGTCATCTAATTTTTTTAAAGTACTCACATCTGAGATGATGTTATGGATGTAAATTGTCTTTGAACAATTGGTTGGAAATGAAAAATGGTTAGTCTAAATTCGAAATTTTACATATTCTAGATACCCAGGTCCAGCCACGCTGCTCAGGTAAATAAACGATTCGCATTGCATGCCCGACATTCCATAACTATATATGAACAAACACTTATTTTACACGCGAACCTTCAAGGGAAAGCTTAACAAGTCGACAGCTCAGATTGATCAATTAATTATAAAGTAATAATAAATGACTTGAAAGACTGAGTGGACCTTGAAAACAGTTTTGGGATCAACCTGTATTCAGCAGCATGAATCTTAATCTCTGCTATCTAACAAAACTTTTCTCTAAAGATACGCTTTTTATATCGTTCACAACTATCATGAATGTCTATATTTTTTCCAGATTCCCTCAAAGTACAAGCACCACTCCCAAACCTCCAGCGCGAACTAAAAAAGAACAAAAAGAGAAAGATAAGCAGAAACAAACGGAAACAAACGAAAATGAAATCAATACCTCTCCTGATGATGAGGATAAGAAACCCAACATCTGTTCCCGACTCATGGGTAAATGCAAGAGTAAGTGCTGTCCTTGTTGTGTCAAGGGCGAAGCTGATGACGAGAAAGAGATGCAAGTTGAAACAGTTGAGGATCTAACTGTCAAAGAGAAGCAAGGCGTGATGAGCAAATTTAGCTGTTGTAAGAAGAAGACGAAAGTTGAAGAGGAGGTAGAGAGGGAAATAGAACGAGCCGCCGGAAAGGTGAGCGGATATAGTTTTAACAGAATCAAAGGTTTAATATCAACCGACACATAATGATATATAACATTTTATTGATAGCAGAAATTTTCATTTATTTTCATACGTGAAAATTTCGTGATGATAAATCATAGAATTTAGCCATAACAATGGCAACTTTATTGTTATTAGAGATTTCTTCCGGGCAACCTTTTTACAGCTACCTTAATGTGCGAATTGATTATTTTCTGTAGTAACCTCCTGAAGTATCTTATGTCTTTCATTCTTATTGAAAATCGTAATTATTTTGTTTGGTATGGAATGTTCCGAGTATGACAGATAATAAATAAACACATTATAACGCTTACGTTATTCGCAGGGAGCAACAATCGAATTCGAAGACGAAACGAAACGCAAACGTAAATTTCGCGACGTGTTCTCGTGTTGCGGGCGGCGACGTCGCGTCGGCGACTCGGGCGTGCCCGCCCAGAACGTCGCAGACGTGACCGTGTCGCCGCGACAACACGAGGCGGCGTCGCGCGACGTCGCTGCTGAGGTCGGCTGCTGCGGCAGGAAGAGGCACGTTGAGCGACGCGACAGTATACTCAGCGACCGACCGCCCGCAACGTAAGTGTTCATACACCTAAGCATCGTCATCATCATCCTAGCCTGTAATCGCACACTTGAGAGCGTGGTGGTCTAGCGGTACTGACCCCCGAGTTTCAATCCGGAGGTCGCCGGTTCAATTCCCGAGGTGCACCTATGAGTATTTCGATTAAAAGATTTATGTGCGCAATACCACGTTCTCAAAACGGTGAAGGAAAACATCGTGAGGAAACCGACATGTCCTAGAACTAAAAATTCGAAGACATGTGTCGATTGCACGAAAGGAGCCTCTTTGAGGCGCACTTACAAGCCTTTCACCACACTGGTTCGACAGAACCGGTGACTCGAAGAAGAAGATCGCCCACTGTGGCGTATAGGCATTTGAGGGGCCGCGTTGCTCGCGCCCGTAGGTGATGACTCTTTGAATCCCTACATGTGTCCCCCGGGTGGTGCGAAAGGAGCAACCCAAAGCAGCGGTAGAACTTGTGCCAAGTTCGCCCGGAGAAGTACTGCCACCACACCTGGTAATCCGCCGCCAAGCAGTGATGCACTCGTGTTGCTGTGTTCCGGTGGAAGAGAGTGGGTGCCGGTGAAATTGCAGCGGCATGAGATATAACATCCTTCTCTCGGGATGACGGACGCAACGCAATGCGACTTGAATCGTCTCGTCTTTGGTGGGGAGGACTTGAGTCGTATTGCTGTTGTCTATGGGCGGCGGTTACAACTTAATCCCCGACATTTCTTCAACACCCCGCCTCAAAGTTATTGGCGACGCGGTGATCGCATACCTAAGAAGGATCTCAGGACGTGTTGTTGCAGCCGCTGGTTACCGCTGGTGGGGCCATCTGCTCGTTTAACTGATACACATCTGTGCGTGTTGTGTGTTTCAGTTGTTGGCGGCGCGTGTGCGCGTGGGCAGGCGGCGCGTGCCGGCGCCGCGCGGACCCGCCCGCCAGCAGGCGCGCGAGCCTCTTCTCCAAGAACAAGAGCCTGTCGCCCACGCTGCCGCCCGAGGTACGCCCCAATCTATACATATAATAAAATTGTAGAAAAGTGGTGTCTGTACAATGGAAATATATAAAAAAAAAGTATCAGGGGTTGTTATTATATCGATGCCGAACCCGAAATTGAAATAATTTTTTTTTTGTCTGTTTGTCTGTTTGTCTGTGTGTTTGTGCACGCTAATATCAGAAACGGCTTATTCGATTTAGATACGGTTTTCACTAATATATTGTAGTAAGCTTCACTTAACATTTAGTGTTTATTTCATGTCAATCGGTTCATAAATAAAAAAGTTATGTCAATTTAAAGAATCACGGCGAACATTTTTAACGTACAGAGTACGTACTACACGCCTCGCGCCTGAGCGTCCGTGGCTATATAAAGCGCGCTGAGAGCCGCGCCGCTGCCCCCCCTGCTAGGCGCTCTCTCCGTAGACCAAGACACGTACTTGGTGACCCCCCTGACGAGATAACGGCCGCCTATCCGGAGTTATTCCTATCGTCAGCCCCCCACAGAGAAAACACTCAACCTTCGCACCGACCCCGCCGGCGGGGTCGAAGTATCTCCGTAAATGCCCGCGCGGGGCGCATTTTCTCCAATTCCTCCCGACTCGCAACGCCCCAAGCCGAGGTCCGAACCTAAGTGGTGCCCTTGGTGACGTTGTGTATAATATTAAGTTTTACCGGTTGAGAGCCGTCAGCTCTCACCAAAAGCCCGTGTAAACGCTGTCAAGGCCATCTGCGGCCAACAGCTTAATGTCCATTCATAAAAAAAAAAAAAAAAAAAAAAAAAAAAAGCGCCGCTGCCATAAGGATTCAGTTATTCCACGCGAACGAAGTCGCGGGCACAGCTAGTATTTATCTATAGCTCAACTCAAAGTATTTATTTCCTATTTATTATATAGAATTCATTAAAAAATGCCTCGGAAACGTCAATAATATTCACAACATAAGATCGAGCGTGGTTATCGCTAAGTTTGACGCGTGTTTTAAAACATTTGTGTGACGAACTTAGGTGTTTGTTTGTGTCTGGGTGTTAATATGTATATATGTATATATGTATTTACAAAAAAAGTGTATAAGTACCTATGTATATTGGTTGTCTGGTTCCCATGATACAAGCTATGCTTAGCTTACTTTGTGGCTAGATGGCGCTGTGTGAAATGTCCATTAATATTATTATATTAAATATGCAGTCACTTAAAAAAGGAATCCCTCCATTAGGGGTTTCTTGTCTATTCTTCCCCATGGAGGGTCGGATAGGGTTTGAACAGGCATCAAACTTATCGATAAGTACGCGTGACCTTATGTTTTGAATATTGACGTTTTCAAGCCATTTCTTTATGAATTCTATGGAAATAAAGTTTTTGACTTTGACTTTGACTTGACTTACATAATATGAACTTAGAACTAGTTTACATGACCAGAGTGACTTGGAATATCAGTGTTAGGTCATCGCGAATATGAAACTAAACCTGGACTTTTAAATGTCCACTGAAAATATGGCGGCTAAGTCACCAGTGCGTCTATATATCAGTGACCCTGCCTGCGGGCGGGCCTCACGCAACTCTTTAAATATGACTCAAGGTCCAGACTAGTCATAATTATGGGCTAGTAGGTAGGTACCCGACTGAAAACTTTTCTGTACCGTCAAGATGGAAAGTTTCATGCCATGTAAGTAAGTTTCATGTTGGCCATTTCATTATATCGAATATATAAAATAAAATTATAAATATTTATGCTAATATTGGTAAAGGAATGGATTAAATAATTAACTAAAAGAAAATTACTTTTCTTAGCTCTTGGCTGAGTTCAAAGAATGATTGAATAGATCGTGCTAACATATCAAAAAATGTTGGATCGGTGGACGATCTGGAACTCAAATAATTCACTCTGACTCTAGATACCGGTCAAATTGTATAGTCCCGTAGCTAAATCTGTATTTTAAAGCTGCGAATAGCACGTTTCATTGAGAGGACTCACCGTGAGGGGCCATTTAAAAAAACACATCTTCAAATACTTTTAGTGCTTGTCGAGATAACTATTCGCATGTTCGTTAGTTACACGACAAACCAAATAAATAAAGTTGCAATTTCTTATTGAACTGAACTGAAATTGTTTGTATAGTAACCCAAGGTCGGGCCATCCACACAATGATGCTACAATCGAAGGACGACCTAATACAAAACGTATGAATTGCATAAAACGTAATTTCAGTTGTATTTTGACTTTGATTGATACCACTCGGACAGTTCAAAGATATTTGACGCGTTTTTGAATAATATTTAGTGTAGAAAACCAAAGTTTATGTATTTCTAAGTTTATGGATTTTGTTAAATCGTCAAAAAATATAACTATATTGCAATTAAACAATTATGACAAACTTATTGGAAGTACCGTCGCTACAGTCTCCAAATCTATCGTTAACATCTGCAGGACGTCCGATATCTACAGGATCTAAAATGTTACTGGCGACGGATTTTATGAAAAAAGATACCGATATTGAGGAGGAAATTGAGGTGAAAATGTATGAGGTTTTGTGGCGTTTATTCTTTACTACGGAGTTATACAAATATCATTCTACGTAGCAAAAAGACATGGAAAAAAAACTAACTTTTTTCATAACTGAAAAATTAAAAATTGTGTGTATTAAAGTTTATCCAATGTTATAATGAGCCTCTGAGCCATTTTATCATTTACAAACGAAAAACATATGAAAAATATTAGGTGCTTTATTAAAATATATAATTAAACAAAGAAAACTTAAATTGACACAGTGAGACAGATTAGATTAATAAGTGGGTACCTACGTAAAATAATGAATGAAAAATCTTCTAACATAAAAAAACACAAGTTATCAAATTATAAATATTCTCTAACTCTATTTATTTATTTAATACTTTATTGCACACAGAAAAACAATGTACAGGCGGACTTAATGCAAATGCATTTTCTACCAGTCAACCAGTCAGGTAGAAAAACAATTTTGGCGCATATAAATAATACAGTACAAATACTAAATAATACAAAAAAGTTATTTTAACCTTAACTTACAACTTACTCATAATTTTCAAAAAGTGTTCTTTGACAAGCCGTTTGAATAAAAAAACTCTAAAAACTCTAGTAGAGAATGAGAGAGTAAGTTTTAATGACCAATTATTGTATTTGAGGGTACCCTCTGTATTGTAGGACACTCGCAAGAAACTGGACCCGTCATTGATCGAGCACACGAGCATGATCAGAGCAGCCATCCCTGTCCTGCCCATTGTGTTGGCGTACTTCTGTCTCGTGTGCAACATCGTTGTGCCCGGACTTGGTGAGACTCTACTTGTATATGTAAAACATCATAATCCACATGAAATTACCATTATAAAAATATTACTAATAGTCGTTTTATTTCAGGCAACTTAGTCCATTGCTTACTCGCGAATCGACAACGCGGCAATCACTAGTAATGCCTTTTTATTATTAGATATTTGCCTATTTGTAAAACCAGAGCGTAATAGCCCAGTGGTACAGACCCCGAGTTTCAGTCCATAGGTTGGTGGTTCAAATCCTGACGGGAACTATGAGTTTTCCCGCTTGAAAGATCAGGTCCTTCCATCACTTAAGTAATCGATACTGTGTATCTTTGATCTGTAAAAGCATCAATTCCTCACCAACTTATTTCTTAGGTTCCTCTAATACATAGGGGAAGACCCAAGTCTCATCTTGGCGTTCACTCTGACACTTATGAATGTATGTTTTGTGATAGATTAGATAATTATAACAATATTTTTTTTTCTATGCAGGCTCAATCTTCAGCGGTTTATTCTGCCTGTGTTTTGGTATACCCAGGTTCGGAGTACACGACGGTGCCAAGTACAGGATAGGTGAGCCATAACAAGGATCACTTTGTAAACATTACAGGCATATAATATACTAGCTGTTGCCCGCGACTTCGTCCGCGTGGAATTCGGTTTTATCACGCACACCTATTTTACCCCTCGGAAAAGTAGCTTAAATTACTCCTTATTACATCAGCTATCTGCCAGTGAAAGTCCCGTCAAAATAGGTCCATCCATTCCAGAGATTAGCCGGAACAAACAGACAGACAGACAAAAATTATAAAAAATTCTTACGGATCCCTAATTTTTTGAAAATAAATTATAGCCTATGTTACTCCTCGATAATGTAGCTTTCTATTGGTGAAAGAATTTTTGAAATCGGTTCAGTAGTTTCTGAGTTTACTTCGGACATACATACAACATACATACACCTTACCAACATTATCTCTTTATAATATTAGTATAGATTCGACCGGTTGGGACAATCAATTTTGTGTTGAGCACTCATTTTGCCCTCGATTTTTCGTTATTGACACTGATGAAAACATTACCATTGAAAGTTAAATCAAAGTCAAAATAACTTTGTTCTCCACAGAATTCATAAAGGAATGGCTTTGAAACGTCAATAAAAATAATAATAATTTTGGTGGACCTTTCACACAGCGCCATCTAGCCCCAAAGTAAGCATAACTTGTATCATGGGAACCAGACAACTGATATAATACTTAAGTACTATTTGTAAATATATACATATAATACATATTAACACCTTGACACAGAACAAACATCTATGTTCGTCAAATGTTTTTTCTGAGTGGGAATCGAATCCACGAACTACAGCGCAGAAGGCAGGGTAACTACCAACTGAGCTATGAGGCGAATAAAGGTTCTCGAATGGCGACCACGAGCCGGCAGACGCGGTGTAGGGCGGCCACCTACCCGATGGACTGATGACATAGTCAGGATCCCAGGAAACCCCTGGATGCAGGTGCCTCAACACCGTTCACAATGGAAATCTTTGGAGGCCTGTGTTCACCAGTGGACTTTTACCCGCTGATATGATGAGCTATGAGGCCAGTCAATAAGGCATGACAAAGTTTGTCGCGTGTTCGTTTCCAGGTTCGTTCGTGGTGAATCTGTTGGTGGGCGTGCTGCAGCTGTTCACGGTGCTGTTCTGCCTGGTCGGTTGGGGCTGGTCCATCTGGTGGGGCGTCATCATGCTCAAGGTTTCTCGTGAGTACCGCTCCTACTTCTCCTACTCCCACTGCGGGACAGTCACTGTACAGTCTATTCTCAGTTTGTCTGCAAACGAGGGTTGGTATCAGCTTACTTTAAACTTAATACTTAACTTAGTACTTAGTACGTAAGTAGTTCACAGTCACAAAAGAGCGTGGTGGTCTAGCGGTACTGACCCCCAGGTTTCAATCCGGAGGCCGCCGGTTCAAATCCCGACGTGCACCTATGAGTTTTTCGATTGAAATATTTATGTGCGCAATACCACGTTCTCAAAACGGTGAAGGAAAACATCGTGAGGAAACCGACATGTCCTAGAACTAAAAATTCGAAGACATGTGTCGAGTGCACGAAAGGTGCCTCTTTGAGGCGCACTTACAATCCTTTCACCACACTGTCTCGACAGAACCGGTGACTCGAAGAAGAAGAAGTAGCGGCAAACATAAATACAATTAGATACTTATTAATAAAGTAGGTACGTGTTTACTATTTGTAATGTTTCATTATTGGCGCCCGACGTGGGACTGGTTTATGTTACATGGTTACCCTACTCAGCTAGTGATGACGCATGATTTTACATCGTTAGTATTACATTATTAGTTGCTAGTTTCATATTTTTTTATATATGTAAAATTTTTAACTATATATTTTTTTATATATATACATTTTGCCCTGTCATTTTCTAATGTTGAATCTGGATATATAAAAGAATTACTTTACTTTTATATTATGTAATGTCAAAATATAAACATTTAACTAAAAATTGTTGCTGCTATACGTTTGTGATGCAAATAAATAATTTTAATAATAGATATTACAATTTATAAAGATGACGCAACATCCAGTGTTGGCAAAGTTATGATAATATTGGATTTATTTCGTTTAAAAAATACAAAATAAGCATCAATTTTAACGGGTGGCGCTGACAAAGCTTTCTATATCGTGATGTTAGTTTCTAGTTCTTTTCCTCAGTCATACAAATTACTGAAATAATGTTAATTGCCTAGTTTGATATATTTATTGCACTGATCATTTTATTCACTAATAATATGTTTTTATTTAAATGTGTTATATCTATCTTCAGAAAGGCAATGCTTTATTGTAAACTAAATAGAATTTAACTTAAAATAAAACAATACAATTGGCGGTCTTATCGCTAGTTAGCGATTACATCCTAACAATAAAATCCCTGTAAACTGAAATAAAAAAAAATAAGAATCTTAATTGTCGTCTATGTGTATATTAGTTTGTATGAATAAAAAACTGATATTCCGTATTTCAGGGAAGTACCGGCGGCTGCGAGCCGAATCCCGCGCCGAAGACCCGGACGCACCGCCCGTCACAGCCAACAACCACACACGACCATAGCCGCGCTCACACACACGTCACACGTAACAATGACAGCTGACAGCTAACACATTGACAGCTGTCAAACTTACACGTACAAATGTCATAGGAAGACTCGTGGGATAATCCAGCCGCCTGTATTTTTGGCGGCGTATGTTGGCAACTCTGAAGTTGCCTGAAAAAGCTTTTGTCTGGTACGATGCAAGACACTTAGAAACATGTAGAAATATGTATGTGATCCTTTACTTGAAAGTTGCCAACATATTAATTTGAACTCTGGTTGGCTGCTTGAGTTAAAAATGTAGGTCAATTACACCAATCGAAAGTTTTTGATATCATTAACATGGAGATAAATGTCTGTAAGTTTTTATTCAAAGAGTATCAATAGGTTCTATCACCCTCTCTATCTCTCTCCTAGACTTATTAGAATATGCTGAAGTCAGTTGCCTGCTAAAGAGATTAATATCTTACGGGAACAAACTATGACAATTTTGTACTACTAAAAACTAGACTTCAAATGTTTTATAACAAAACTATTCAAATTATTGATAATTGCCTTTGAAAATACCTTAATCGTATGATGTTCAGTGACAATCACTAAAGGAAATAAATAATCAATTGGAACAGATTAAAGTTTGTTGGATGGATATTTTCAAAAATATCTTTGACGGAAATATTATAAGAAAATATAATACAAAATTTGCGAAATTTATCTGCTGGCCAGAAATAATGAAGCTACTTTAAAAATAAACGTAGTTTTTTGACGTAAATGTGTTATAAATATAAAAGTAAGTTTTTTCAGACCATTCCCAAGGTCAGGTTATTATTAGGTAATATAATAGTGTACCTACATGGTATTAAGGGCCCCAAGTGCTTCTATTTAATTAATAATTAAATTAATATACAGAGCGGTACAACAAATAACACTTTTTTTATGATTATGAATAAAATAAAATTCAATTTTTTTCATACTTAACCGTAGAATGTTTAGGGGAGGTAAATAATTAACTGTACTAAAAATATCTCTTTAAATATCTTTAAATATAAAGTTATCTACATTTTGTAATACTCTGTATATTAAAAGTTTTATATCAGACCAAATAACATTTTTTTTAACTAATCAAATCATTATTATACCTATCAGTAGAACGTAATTTACCTTTAATAGTAATATTAAGTTGTATCCATTATAAAAAAAAATCCTTGAAGCTATTAAATCACCATGTATGTGACAGTTTAAAGTTATTATCCTGTATAAAAAAAAAAAAGTTGAAATATCAAAGATTCAATAACCGGTTGAGAGCCGTCTGCTCTCACCAAAAGCCCAGTAAACGCTGGCAAGGCCATCTGCGGCCAACAGCATAATGTCCAGTCACAAAAAAAAAAAAAAAAGTTTCTATAGTCAATCATTTTATTTTGATGTTAAAATCAGTATTATCTGGAAAACTAAATATAAACTTAGTATTAAAATTGTGTAATGAATACAAAAAAAAATAGTTATGTATCATATATTTTGACAAAGTTCTTCCAGTACAATTTGTTAGTTACTATGTACATAATACTAAAATAATTTTATAATTTGTTGGTCCACAATTGCAAAGCAGCTAAGTTAGATTTAGAACAAATAAGTAACAATAATAAACAATAATAAAATTAACAATTGAATATCCCCGGTAGATATTACTCTATAATGTCTTTATGTAACTAACTAGCAATGTCTAATATTTTTATTTTACAGGACCAATTTTAGATAAAATCTCTTAAAGCTAGGTAGATAATTAATCAGAGACAATATTATCTAACATAGCTGCTTCAAATCTGGGTTGCGTTGCTTTGCGTTGCAGGACAAACTGATCGCGTTATTTAGTACCTATATCAAACCAGATTTTTATAAATGCGCGTGGTTCCTACGAGTAAACTCGTAATCTACTGTTTGGTTTATATCAAATGACTTTTTGTACACAAATACAGGCCATTACGAGTAAATTCGTTATCTTCCATACGGTTTTATACATTAAAATTCACAACTGAGCGTCTAGATATAAATGTACCTCAGAATGGTACATGAATGGTAAACAATTCAGTGCCTTTCCGTAAGATTTTCCTTTCAGTGACGGGAATGTAGAATAAATATGGAGATCAAAGTAACGCTAACTATACGAAGACGTAAAATGCACTTTGACTTGAGAAATATTTGTATTTATTTATAATCACGTCACATAGTACGAGAACCAATGAAAGGTGAGGAGATAGAAATGTTCAAGCTCAGTTGTTATTCTCAACCTTTATCTGTAGAATGTTGCCTCAACCATTGTGAGAATTTTCCTGTAATAGATGCTGACGTTGGAGATAAAAGCTTATAAGTTGGCCGCCATGTTGGATTTGGACAAAACGAGTATATTCGTATACCAAATCAACGAAATAGCTTAAAAATTTGATGCGTTGTCACGCAACGCACGCAGTGTGACCCAACCTTTACTGTGAAAGTGTTGCATGTCTATAAAGCTTGTACACAACGAATTGTAATAAAATAATTGTCTAAATATACCGTTTTTTATTTTTTTTTCCATTTAAAAGCCTAGGTTATTTAGTGGTTCGAGATATCGGTCAAGTCGAATCGTCGATACAGTTCACAGTACCTCCTTTCCTCGCAAGTCCCGCATATTAATTCAATCTATATAAGTCTTGTAGTACAAGTTAATAACAAATGATGTCTAAACACTTCAAAATACCAGTTTAAGAGCAGTAGAACTCTCGCCAAGTTCGTCCGGGGAAGTACTGCCACCATGCCCTTTTCTGCCGCCAAGCATTAACGCGATCGCGTTACTGTGTTCCGGTTTGAAAGGTGTGGTTGCCGGTGAAATTACAGGCACATGAGACATTCCACCTACACGTCTCACAGTTACGGGCGCATACGATGTGACTTGGGACTTGTCGTACCTAATAGGGGAGGCCCCAAGTCATATCGGTTGTTATGGGCCGAGGTTACCACTTAACACCAGGTGGGCCGTCGGCTCGTTCCGTAACTGAATTACATTAAAAAAAAACCTATTGAATATAAAAGGAAGTAAATTTTATCTTTTATTATCATGAAAATATCAGAACTTTCAAGAGCCGTACTAAGGACTCTGGGCACGTAATATAAACTTATCGACATACATGCTCAAACGAATAAATAAATAAATAAATAAATAATGGTGGACATTTCACACAGCGCCATCTAGCCCCAAAGTAAGCTAAACATAGCTTGTATCATGGGAACCAGACAACTGATATACATACTTATATACTTTTCTTTTGTAAATACATACATATAATACATATTAACACCCAGACACAGAGCAAACATCAATGTTACAAATGTCACATAAATGTTTGTCCTAGGTGGGAATCGAACCCACGACCTACAGCGCAGAAGGTAGGGTTACTAACCAACTGAGCTATAAGGCCAGTCGATAGGATAGTTAGGAGGTTCAATAGATATTTTTGATTTATAAAATTTTAGAATAAAACTTCTTTCAGTCTTACCCTTAATGCTTGCTTGGTTGTTTCTTAGTGATACATATATGGGGCTATGGGGCACTGAACAGTGATCGTGTTAATATGTAAAATAATAAAACAGACTATTTAATTTACAATGTCACTTTATTACCGGTTCGTAGTTACAATAATAGATACAACATTACGTGATTACAGACAATTATGGCGTAAATTTGCACTTTTTTTATATAAACAGGAAGATATTATGTAGGTAATTAAATTCATCATAAAAAGAAATTCGCAATGGGTTTTTTTTACAAGTTTATGCAGATTTTGGATTGGATCTTTTTTCCTGGGCAACATGTCGAAGTCAAGTTTTTGTGTACAAAACAAATATGATATCAAAATGAAAATTATAAAATAATCTAAAAATAAAAGAAGCTCTATATACAGGGTGTCCGGTAATGAATGGATAACCTTGAAATGGGTCTTAGTAGAACTATTGGGCATTCGGAAAAAAATATCAAATAAAAAAAACAAGTAGTATAAAAAAAAAAAAAAACTACGATATTATTTAAAAAAAAATGTGAGCCGTCACGGGACGCCTGGCAGATGTGAAACATCGACATTATTTTGTAAAAGTAATATGCAACGCATGCCGTGGCGACGCGTCGCCACGCCAGAAATCGGTTTTACGTGCGGCTATAGATGTTTCACATCAAAATACATACCTTTGATACTACTTGGCTTTTTTTTATTTGATATTTTTTTCCGAATGCCCAACATTTCAAGGTTATCCATTCATTACCGGACACCCTGTATAACGTCAGTGTCCGGGCTGTTAGTAACATGTTTATGTATGTAATGCGACAGATTTCAGTCGTTCCCTATTTTTTGTTTAAATCTATTTTAATTGGATTTTTGAAGCGTGAAACTAAATTTACGTTATCGCCGTTACTAATACATTAACAGTAACATGATTATTCTTATTATCCTATTAGTCAAAAGACGTGGTGGTCTAGCGGTACTGACTCCCGAGTTTCAATCCGGAGGTCGCCGCGCCGGTTCAAATCCCGACGAGCACCTATGAGTTTTTCCATTGAAAGATTTATGTGCGCAATACCACGTTCTCAAAACGGTGAAGGAAAACATCGTGAGGAAACCGACATGTCCTAGAACTAAAAATTCGAAGACATGTGTTGAGTTCACGAAAGGAGCCTCTTTGAGGCGCACTTACAATCCTTTCACCACACTGGCTCGACAGAACCGGTGACTCGAAGAAGAAGAAGTCAAAAGACGAAGAAAATTAACGAAAACAAAAATACAAGATTTATTTAAGTTTTCTGCGAAATATAAAGTTTAATACCGGTTTAAAAATAATGAAAAAAAAATTGTTTACGGAAAGATATTTACTAAAATAATAAGAATAATCACATAATTTACAACTAGTCTATTTACAATTTCCAGGTGTTATTATTACTATTATATGCTAAAAAAAATTGCACAATGAATCTATTTGATCAGTACCAATCGCACTTGTAGCACCCGCCCCGCTCCGCTCCGCCCCGCCCCGCCCCGCCCCGCCCTTATGTCACGTCTCACACACACTTATGTCCAAAACGGTCAATATTCAATTCAATTAGTTGTCAACTCTGAGCTATTGAGAATTTAGGTAAAACATTATTGCTTTATTTTGCGTTATGTTTAATGTACGCTCAAATAGTGGCGCTGTTGTGCAGGTAGGTACGTACCACCGGCTCACATGAAACGAAACCGATTACAAAATATTTTTAACTGCATCTTTTAGCCGGCACTATTCGAGCGCTGATTTCCACAGAAATCAAAAATAATGGTGGACATTTCACACAGCGCCATCTAGCCCCAAAGTAAGCTAAGCATAGCTTGTATCATGAGAACCAGACAACTGATATACATACTTATATACTTTTCTTTTGTAAATACACACATATAATACACATTAACACCCAGACACAGAACAAACATCAATGTTACAAATGTCACATAAATGTTTGTCCTGAGTGGGGATCAAACCCACGACCTACAGCGCAGAAGAGTTACTAACCAACTGAGCTATAAGGCCAGTCTGTGGTAGTCTGTGGTTACCGTGTTGCTCAGCCTAAATTACATCTAAATAATCTATAAATGAGATGTAAAGAACCTCGCATACGTAATAAAAATACCATTTTGTACATTCGCGATTGGAAAAAGTTTATGAAGACTATTTATGACTTTTTTTAACTGATCCACGAAAAAAATATTGAGAAGGCAAGATTGTATAAGGGTCGGACCACATCTGATAGTCTAATCTAGTTACGATGGAGGGATAAAGTTATGCAAAAATCCATTATCAAGCGCTCAGATGTGGTCTCACCCTAAATCGAATAAATAAAAGAATATATTTAAATTATGTCTAATTCACAATCGCTCAATTAGCCGGCTAAACATAACGACTAAGCGGCGTAAAAAAATATTTTATTTAACAAAAATTGTACTTAAGTATCACTTTATGAGAATGGTTTGTGCCCAGTCTCATCAATAGTTCCGTAATGGAGATATTGAAAAAAAGGATAAGATTTGATTGCTGTCATATTTTTCTTCAATTCATATAAAAGCCAAAGGTGGGTGAATAAGAATGTAATTACTACAAACAGTGGCGGATTTACACATTTCCCAAGTATAGGCTATTGAAATTTTACCGCCCTTAACTCTACAATTGTAAATTGTCAGTTCCTAGTTTATCTTTCAAATCCAACAATTCGCTTCAAATTGCACAGGAAATAGTTTTTGGGTACATTTCTGTGGTAATTGGTAATCAAAGCTCAATGATGACTAATAAGGCGGGGTATGCCACTCACGCAATAATTTACATTCGGTAAACGGAAAGATGTATTGTGGACTTCTAGAGAAATTACATGAGAAAACCGTGTTACAGAAATTGAAAAGATTTTTGGATTCTCAAATTTGCCGCCCCTAAAATCTGCCGCCCTAGGCTCAAGCCTACTTAGCTTGCTGGTAAATCCGCCATTGACTACAAATTGAAGTTATTTTTGCAATAAAACACAACTTGAATTAACTGATACTAAGTAACTGCGGATCACGAAAGTCTCATAGTCATTAAACATAAAGACTTCACCCTTCTCACCGAAGGGGTAGACAGGCCTAAACGAAGCACTTTTCACCACAGTAAGAAACTATCATAGGAATGTAGACGTGAAAGTGGTGAGCTGACTGCCTTGGCAAATTTACTTTTCAGTAATAAATCCTTATTCATCTGACAGCTATGACGTATGTTATAGAATAGAATATAACTTTATTGTACACCTAAAGTAAAAATAAACAAAAAATAAATATACTGCTGTAGACGACATAAAAGTGATACAATGGGCGGCCTTATCGCTAAGAGCGATCTCTTCCAGGCAACCTTTGGATGGACAGAATATATACAATACAACTGCTGACGGTGGCGTACATCAAACTATATTTATACATATCAATCTTTATAAATTGCATAGACATACACACTATACTTAATACATAATACATATCAATATATATACAATACATTTTTTTACATTTATTTATTAAGAATGAAGGTTAAACGGGATGTTTAATACTGTCCCCACCCCTCTACGGCGTATTTTGTGAAACTGGGCACTAGTAACGCTAACATAATATAAAACACATAAATAACTCTTTGGTATTGTTAGTATACCAGATATACTTGCCACGTCCACTAGCAAATTTGAATCAAACACCAAAAAAAATTTCGAAAGATTTGCAAAAATATAATCCTATATATCATTGCGATATAAAGCTAGTAAATTAAATAATACAATTTATTTCACAATAAAAAAAATATTAATTAATAATATATTTAATGTTTTGTTCTCGAATTACATTTAGTAGTAACTCCATAATTTATCTAAAAACTAAATAATCTTAGGGAACATAATATGAGTATTATGACTTCTAGGAATAAAGCATATTACTTTTGCCAAACATACACAGATGATATACGTACATTAAACCACGCTCCAGTCTGAGAGAGCTAATCACTTACCAAACAGACAGATCCCAATTTAAATTTAAATCTAATGGACTTGGTTATGCACCATTCATATGTACTGTGTGCAAACATGTCAAGAGTAACGATGACCAAGCTATAGAGGCTATAGTACGAACAGCGACAAAGGTATACAACATTAAACAAAGTATAAAACCTCTTATAGGGTCAAATCGTGACAAACAAAATTCTGGCCGATTATTTAAGGTTAAAGGGATGAATTCCGAGGCATAGTTAAATATAAATAAAATAAATATTGGTGGACATTTCACACAGCGCCATCTAGACCCAAAGTAAGCTAAGCATAGCTTGTATCATGGGAACCAGACAACTGATATACATACTTATATACTTTTCTTTTGTAAATACATACATATTAACACCCAGACACAGAACAAACATCAATGTTACAAATGTCATTTAAATGTTTGTCCTGAGTGGGGATCGAACCCACGACCTACAGTGCAGAAGGTATGGTTACTAACCAACTGAGCTATAAGTTCATTGAATTGCCCAAATGTATCCTCAAGCTCACAACATCAAAGGATTTATAGAACAAACTTGTTGAACCTGCTTACGGGTATCTAGGTCGCGTTCTATAGCCAGCTCAACGTTACTGTCACTGGTTCGCGTGTCGCGGTGCGAGTGTGGACCCTATTCACTGAATAATACAGTTGTTTTTCCGATTCATCTCCACTTGGGATAGGTTTCTTTCAATTTCATCATCATCCGCTATCCTGTATCAGAAAATAAAAATTATTTAGTTATGGCCAGAAATAATGGATATGAGTTGATTTTAAGAAAACTAGATAAATTTTAGCTTTAAGCAGTCTTTTAGTCCTTTTTTTATTTACTAGGGAGAAATTAAAATCAACGTGAAAGTTCAGGTTGTTGGGGATAGATCACTACAGTCAAAGGAAATTAGAAACAGACGAAATATTCAACTAAAAAGTGATTAATCACCAAAATAATTACTTGACTCATTTCAATTTTCCACTCCTTTTTTGAATATCCGAATCTATTACATAAAAAACAGTATTATTCGTACCTACTTAAGTATGAACCAGTCACTTTTAATTTGTCAGTCGATTGGACTAACAACTTTTATTAGTCAAGTAAAAAAAAAAAAAAAAAAAAAAAAAAAAAAAAAAAAAAAAAAAAAAAAAAAAAAAAAAAAAAAACCTTAAAACTTACGCTCTCTCTTGCTCATCCATTTCTTGCACGAGTCTATCTCTTTCGTTGACAGCTGATAGCAACTCCTGTAATACAACGATATTAAATTTAGATGGTATATTATTTAAATGTGCTTTACTCTCGCTCGTCGAGGCCGTGTCCCGTTGCTTTGCACTCCAATATTCAAATTCGAATTAAAATTATTGTTGTTACAAATATCTTAATATAATTATAGGATACAAACATAAACCCTAACAGGGTGTATGTTTATATCTTACTAGGTCTTTTTTGTTTTGGTGTAATACTCACTCTATTTTGTGGTCTTCTTCTTCTTCGAGTCACCGGTTCTGTCGAACCAGTGTGGTGAAAGGATTGTAAGTGCGCCTCAAACAGGCTCCTTTCGTGCACACGACACATGTCTTCGAATTTTTAGTTCTAAGACATGTCGGTTTCCTCACGATTTTTTCCTTCACCGTTATGAGAACGTGGTATTGCGCACATAAATCTTTCAATAGAAAAACTCATAGGTGCACGTCGGGATTTGAACCGGCGACCTCCGGATTGAAACTCGGGGGGTCAGTACCGCTAGACCACCACGCTCTCGTGAGGTAATGAGGTATTTGTATGTGTTACAAACGCTGATGAGACAGCTGTCTTGGCTGGTGGTTCCTGGCAGCAGTGGTGTGATGGATACCTGTAGCAGGAGTCTCTCGCGACGCTTCTGCTGCGGAGTCTTCCTCCACTCGTCGAGAGAGAGGGAGAGTCGCAACTCGCGCGCCAGCAGCGTGCAACGCCGGCTCAGATCCTCCTCTTGCTCGCTGTCACACACGGAATAAAATATTTAACTTTAACAGCAGTAGAACTTGCCAAGTTCATCCAGGGAAGAACTGCCACCATGCCCATTCCTGCCGCCAAGCAGTGACGCGTTCGCGTTACTGTGTTCCGGTTTGAAAGGTGTGGTTGCCGGTGAAATTATAGGCACATGAGACATTCCACCTACACGTCTTAGAGTTACGGGCGCAAACGATGCGACTTGGGTCTTATTGTACCTAGTAGAGGAGGACCCAAGTCGCATCGGTTGTTATGGGCCGAGGTTACCACTTAACACCAGGTGGGCCGTCGGCTCGTTACGTATATCAATCACATAAAAAAAAAACAACAGCCTATCCTAAAAACCGTCACAGCTATTTGTAGTGTATTTTGACCTAAGTCAAAGCTACGTTTCTTAAAGAGAATTCATTTAACTGATTAGCTAAACAAAGTTAGTAAGGCAACATATCCCTATACGCTCTCAGCCAGAAGAGGGGTTGGCTCAGCATGTTATTTGGAACGCTGATATAGTCACTACAACAGATCCCCGGATGTAGTTTTTCACCTGAAGACATTGTAATATTGAGGCCAATTCGCTTAACAATTATATTATCATGTACTTACAGTATGTTCAGTTGCATCTGACGACGCAGTAAGGCGTTCTTCTTGTTCACTAAGTTGAACCATTGCGACATTAGATGCGCTTCCTCCTGACGAAGAAAATTAATCAAATTTTACATTAAATAAATAAATCTAATAAAATAAATAAATAAATAATGGTGGACATTTCACACAGCGCCATCTAGCCCCAAAGTAAGCTAAGCATAGCTTGTATCATGGGAACCAGACAACTAATATAATACTTATATACTTTTCTTTTGTAAATACATACATATAATACATATTAACACCCAGACACAGAACAAACATCAATGTTACATAAATGTTTGTCCTGAGTGGGGATCGAACCCACGACCAACAGCGCAGAAGGTAGGGTTACTAACCAACTGAGCTATGAGGCCAGTCAAACAACAACAACATTATCTAGTTGTACGGAATATGACTTTCAATGTCGACGACGTACGAAGATCCCTGGTTCAAAAGGAGGCGAGGAAACGATGGATTTCCAGTTGAATTAATGCGCAAAATACCACGTTCTCAAAACGGTCAAGGATAACATGGGAACGAAATTGGAAAGACTTACAAGGCACTGAAATCATCATTTCAAATCATGGTTTGCGGTGATACATAACAGACCATTCACTCGCGCTCATTTATTCAGTCCCAATTGTGGGAACTTCAGAGGCTAGAGGATTTGTTTCATCAATCGTACGACAAGAAGTACAAATGTTATCTACGAGTAATTCTAACCTGAGTGAAATAAATTTTATATGTATTATTAAAGACCATTAATATCGGTGAATATACAATACAGATTAAGTAAAATGAAATGGAAAACAGGCTGGAATTAATCCTAATTATTATACATAATCGTAAAAAGTACGAAAATTACCGGACATTCAGAAGGAAGGACACAGGATAGGAAAACTCTCCGCCACTTTATCTACAAATGAATAATAAAGTTTCATTTGAAGGTTTAGAATAGAATGTTACGAACGTTAATGTGACGAACATAGATAGATAGATGTTTGTTCTGTGTGTGGGTGTTAATATGTATTATATGCATGTCTTTACAAAAATCATATAAGTATCAGCTGTCTGCTTCCCAGGATATTTTCAAGCTATACTTAGTTTGGGGCTAGATTTTGTTGAAAGTTTTGCTGCGCGAGTGATACCTTGACATGTACTGGGAATATTCTGTGATTTGTCGAAGGCCTTTGATTGTGTCAACCATGAAATTCTTATCTCGTAGCTGGATGGTGTGTTGGCTCTTTATCTTATGGCAATACTTAACTAAGCGGGAGTCCGTGCATATAAATAGTGTACTGTATGTGTCGGTCGTGTCATGAGATCTCTCGAACCAATGTGGTGAACAGATTAAAGTGCGCCTCAAATAGGCTCTATCAATCTTTGGTTCTAGGACATACCGGCTTTCTCGCGATGATTTCCTTCACCATTTTGGAACTTAGTACTGCGCACAGATGTTTACAAAGTGTGAAAACTGGTACACGTCAGGATTTAAACCAGCTACCTCCGGACTGAAACTTGGGATCTATATCACTGGGCAACCACACTTTTAAATGTTATCTTCTCTTATCTTCTTCCCCATGGAGGGTCGGATAGGGTTTGAACAGGCATCAAACTTATCGATAAGTACGCGTGACCTTATGTTTTGAATATTGACGTTTCCAAGCCATTTCTTTATGAATTCTATGGAAATAAAGTTTTTGACTTTGACTTTATCAACATTTGGGTTTACTTTTAATGAAATAGATTCCTCACCTCAGAGTTATCCTTAGCGTCCATGACGGCTCGCAATTGCTTCTCTAGCGTGGCGGCACGCTGGTCGATCGCTCGCTGTTCGCGTTCCAGCGCCGCAAGCTCGCTCACTATGTACGAACCCGACTCCATTGTCTGACAATTACGGAAATATTACCATTTAAAAATACATCGCAAACATTGTAACAAACCAACTACGATTACTATCGTCCCGTCATTAGCGATTGGTGCAGTGAGTCCCATCTCTAACTGTCATGCCGGTGAAATTACAGGCACAAGAGACATTCCACCTGCACGTCTCAGAGTTACGGGCGCATACGATGCGACTTGGGTCTTGTCGTACCTAGTAAGGGAGGACCCAAGTCGCATCGGTTGTTATGGGCATAGGTTACCACTTAACACCAGGTGGGCCGTCGGCTCGTTCCGTAACTGTAACACATAGAAAAAAAAATGCTACCCTACCATTTTTAAATTTATCGCCTCCTACCCTAATTTTATTTTCTTACATGCCTACATTATTACATTTGTTATTCTTTACTCCCGTTAGTTTTAATTTCAACTCCCTACCCCAAAACCGCTTCACCATTTTTGTAATGCCCTATTCGTCACGTAATGTGTACGTGTGCGTGCGTGCGCGTGCGTGTGCGTGTGCGTGTGCGCATGATTATCACCTCGTTATCATCGACGTTTTCCTTGTCGGGTGTCAATCTATCGACAAGCGCGGCGAACGACTGAAGCGTGAACCTGTCGTCGTTGCTGCCCGCGCTCTTCACACTCTTGCTCTCGTCGCTGTTACGACTTTCTGCAACATAATACATAAAATAAATTTTACCAAACTTATTGGCAGAAATTGCAAATAGCGATAAAAGAAGCAAAAAATTCATTCAGGATTTTGTGTTTCTTCGCGTCAATCGCTAAACTTAGCACTAAATATTATCTTGTCTTTTTTTATTTTAGAAACGCCATATTTCTTTGCGTTCTTTCATATTACATAAAATAAAGTAATAAAGTAGTATTGAAATTCAATATAATTCAGAATGGTCGCGCTTAATTTACAAACTAAAAAATCTGTTTTGTTTATTAACGTTTTACGTCAGAACTAATGAAGCGATTCCGCTGTCAGCGGAGCAAATGGCCAGCTCGCTAGCTACCACCAACGTGCAAACCTGCCGGCAGCAGCTAGCTGTGCTCCGGTAGCATTCGCTGAACATCGAGTGATATATTAACGCAGAAGGAACAGCAGGCAACTGCTAGTAGGAACGAACTAACAATCAAAAGTCAAAAACTATTATTTCCATAGAATTCACAAAGAAATGGCTCGGTAACGTCAATAATATTCAAAACATACGGTCACGCGTACTTATCGATAAGTTTGATGCCTGTTCAAACCCTATCCGACCCTCCATGGCGAAGAACAAACAAGAAACCCTTAATGGAGGGATTCCTTTTTTTTCGCGAGCACGATCCTTGTAACAATTGAGTAATTAGGTCTATGTTACATTTATGACTACATAATATACTAAAATAAGATATTACAGGATGTTTTGTGTGTCGTTGAGCAGATAGATAGCAGATAAATACAATAATACAAGTTACCAGATCTATCTGGGCTGAGCGACTTCCTGGAACTGGGCGTGGAGCCGTCGCGCGACACCAGCGCGTCCAGCTGCTCTATGCCGCCCGCTGGGAATGTACAAACAAGATAGATACGATAGATAGATAGATAGATGACACTTTATTGCTCACAAAATCAAAATAACAACAATCAGATACAAAGTACAAAAAAAAAGTGAAACAATGGGCGGTCTTATCGCTATAAAGCGATCTCTTACAGACAACAATTTACCAGATCTATCGGGGCTGAGATACGTGAGTTTTGAAGTAAACTATGACTACTGGGGGATATAGTGCAAAACTTCCACCAATGGGGATTCAAAGTAAAACCCTGACCAGTGGGGATTTAGAGTAAAACACTGACCAGTGGGGAATTACAGTAATACCCTGACCAGTGGAGATTTAGAGTAAAACCCTGACCAGTGGGGATTTACAGTTAAACCCTGAGCAGTGGTGATTTAGAGTAAAACCCTGACCAGTGGGGATTTAGAGTAAAACCCTGACCAGTGGAGATTTAGAGTAAAACACTGACCAGCGCGGATTTAGATTAAAACCCTGATCAATGGTGATTTAGAGTAAAGCCTTACCCGGTGGGGATTAAGACTAAAACCCTGATCAATGGGGATTTAGAGTAACACTGACCACAATGAGTATATTGGAGAAACCAAGATTACATAGAAAAAGTAATATTAGCTAATCAGTACATTACCTGCGGCGATCTCTTCCATGACAGAGTGTTTGCTGATGATCTCGAGGGTGGGGCGGGCGGCGCGCGAGGGGGACAGCGGGGACGTGGGGCTACAACACAACACAATTTGTTATTTTATTAACTTCTCTTTCGATATAAATTACGAAACTGGCAGGAGACGAGAAAGGTTTGTGTAAAACATTTGTAAATTTTTGTGCATAATAAACTATATATATTTTTTGTATAAATACTGTCACTTAATACTTTCTTTGTAAGTGCTGACCCACATTTTGTTTATAAACAAATCGCACCCGTGCAAAGCCGGGGCGGGTGGCTAGTTAACATACATATTCACAAACAAACATGCCAAAGACATGCAGTCAGACAAACCGACAGTTTTTATATACATATATTATGACGAGTGAAGTGCGATACCACTAATTATATATAACACTTATTCTAATTTTTTATACATACAAATATAAAATGGCGCCTGTTTCCCGGAGGGGTAAGTAGGCAGAGATCAGGGTTTTTCACTTGCTACGATCCTGACATAAACATATTCTATTCTATTGTCAGTTTTATGGAAACACTTGTGTACAAATCAAACCCAGGCATTGTACCGTTGCAGTAGTTGTCAGAACCGGCGATATCTTATTTTTAATGGATGTCTAAACAAAAAGATAAATTTCGTTTAGGACAAACATAAATTAAGGAATCTAATTAATTTTCCGCATCACAAAAAACAAATAATGATATAAACAAATAAATTGAGTTTTGTTTTTCACAATAGGTAGTCAAACGTAATTGCCTGTGGGGTTTTAATCATAAAAGTAATTGATGATAACTTTTAAAACGAAAAGAAATAATTCCTCCTTTAGGGGTTTCTTGTCTGTACTTCCTGTTCCAACCCTAACGATCCTCCTGGAATATATTCCACGCCAACCCACCCCATGGAGGATCATTAGGGTAGATAGGGTAAGAAACTTTATGAATTTGAGGTTTTGACTTTGACTTTTATGTATAAGACCATAAACCGATTCAAATGATATATATAATATAATTTTACCTGACTATTCCCGCTCTAGCGTCAGCGATCAGCTTTCTCGCTCTGTCCCGCAACATAGCCTGTCTCTCTTCCTCAGTCATTGGCTGAAAATGTACACAAACTATAAAGCTTTCGTGATAGTACCGCAACAGTATCATTTTGAATAATTTCTTTTGTAACTTAATTTCCACTTAACATTGTACCTTCATTCTTAACAAAAGGAAATAATGTAATATTCGTCAGTATGTATTATTTAAAGTATTAAAAGAGCGTGGAAATTGGCCTAGTGGTACTTTCAACCCCGAGGTAACTGTTTCAAATTAAAAAGTGCACCAAATCGTTTTAAAATATGTTTACAAAGTGAGATGACACAACGTTTATTGATCTTAAATGGGGATCCATTTACGTCAAACGCCTCCATCCACTATCGCTTGTCGAGAGCAGGTCTGTGTATTTGCAGTGACAACATTATTAAATTTTACACAATCTATGATACTACAAATATGATAAATTTAGGGGACTTCGCATTTAAAAGCAGATATTTTTATGACTTTCAATAAA
The DNA here is from genome assembly GCA_947359385.1 of Chesias legatella. Classification (NCBI taxonomy): domain Eukaryota; kingdom Metazoa; phylum Arthropoda; class Insecta; order Lepidoptera; family Geometridae; genus Chesias; species Chesias legatella. The sequence goes on from OX375765.1 coordinate 12,995,424, forward strand.
TTACTCAAATAAATCTCAAAACCAAATCAAAAACACACCTTCTTGGGGCTCAGATCTCCATTCCTGACTCCGTTTTCCCTCTCCTCTCTCTCCTCCCTCTGTCTCCTGCTCCTCTCCTTCTCTCTCGCCTCCCGCTTGGTCGCCTCGAGCAGTTGTCTCGCTCGCTCTTTAAGCTCGTCGTGGCGCGACAGCAGTTGCTAACCGTTGGCAAGCGAACGTATTCGACCAATCAGGATCAAGCATTTATGTCCGTCCAATGACAAGCGGTGACGTCACACAAAGCCATGTTTTTTTTGCAGCGGTAATGAAAAGGAAATGTTGTAGTTTTGAAATATACACAAGTAATTTTTTCTATTAAGTGATATCTAAAGATGAATAGTTCTTGCCAAATATACATGTTAACTAATATTTATAGGAATTAAAAATATAAAAAAAACGCTTTAAGGCGAAAAATACTGGTAGCTATACTTTTTATATACTGCTAATGTAATCAAATGTAATGAAAATCCTGTTATATTTCAAACCAGTAATAAAGGACATACATCTCTCTCTGTTACATACGAACTAAAAGGGAGAACATGTGGCCCCATTATGTTAAGCTAGATTCCCTGCCCATAACAAACGCAAAAAAACTTGGACTACAGGACCCAAGTCGCAATCCATGTTGCCTTTCACTTTGAGCTAGGGGAAGCCCATAACTAAAACATTACTTAAGCAATCCGCATGATATTCTCACACTAAAATAGCTCTGAATTGTACAGCCACCACACAAACTCCAAATTAAAATAGATAAACAACTTACCGGCGTCGGTTTGGGCAGATCCGGGGTGATCGGCTTTTCCAACGGATTTGATCCGTTCGTTAATGAATTCGATCCGTTCGCCAACGCATTTGAACCGTTGTCCAACGGTTCCGTGCCATCGTTCGGGGTCATACTTTCAGTCTTTTGGTTGACGTTGTCGATTTTGTTATCTTGTTCTTTACTTTCGATTATTTGTAATGAGTATGTTTTTGGTTCTTTTTGTATTTCGTTGTTTGGTTGTACGTTCAGTGGGTCTAAGAATGATGGTTCTATTGGCGCCGATTTGTGATCTTGTTTAGCTGAAATGGAAATTAATGTTTGTTTGAGAATCTTCTTCTTCTTCGAGTCACCGGTTCTGTCGAACCAGTGTGGTGAAAGGATTGTAAGTGCGCCTCAAAGAGGCTCCTTTCGTGCACACGACACCTGTCTTCGAATTTTTAGTTCTATGACATTTCGGTTTCCTCACGATGTTTTCCTTCATTTGAGAACGTGGTATTGCGCACATAAATCTTTCAATCGAAAAACTCATGGGTGCACGTCGGGATTTGAACCGGCGACCTCCGGATTGAAACTCGGGGGGGTCAGTACTGCTAGACCACCACGTGTTTGAGAATGAAATATGATGAGGTAGTGGTCTTCTTACGCGGTAAGTCTATCTATCATTGTGTTGGTCGATGGTAGTGTACAGAAACTCACTTGGTTCCTGCGTCAGGGTTAGTTGCGGGTTTTTCTCCTCGTCTTCTTCATCAGAGCCGAAGGGGTCCGTCAGCTCTTTGCGCGTCATCAGCTTCTGGGGCGGCGCCGGGATCGGCTGCAGGCACACACATGACAATATATTGTACTAGCTTTTACCAGTGGCTTCGGTCGCGCTAATGTTGATTTTGTCAAACAATACTAGGTGTCGAACGATACAGAAATCAGAAGAGAAAAACTTTTTTTTTCATATTTAATCATATTAAAAATAATAACATCAGGAGAGATTGCAGTCAACCAAGAGCTAGTGAATTACAAAATTACTAAAACTGTAATGTACCAATTGAACCACAGAGTACGTATGTGACAGTGACTGTGCAGGACACGTACCTCGGGTGCTGGCTGGGAGTCGAACCACTTGGCGGTGGGTTTGGTCCAGTCGTGTGAAGGCGCGTGCAGCACTCGCCCGAGTATGTTCCGAGATTGCTGCACTATCGAGTTGCGCTTCTCCGGCGATGTCGGACGCTCGCTTGACTCTTGTGAACTGTACACGAAACGTATTTCAGATAAGTATATCCATGCGTTCTCACCGCATATATAACCTTATGTGATAGTTTTTATTTGGCTTCCGAGTTTTGGCACAGAATGACATAACGCCATACGTGAAAACGAGAAAGGGTGCGCGGAACCCTAAAAAAATTCGGTCTGATAATTTGTATTGTACATTGCTACTACTAATCGTGTCAGTAGCTTTTTTTATGTTATAATTACAGAACGAGCCGACGGCCCACCTGGTTTTAAATGACCATAACAACCGATGCGACTTGGATCCTCCCTTACTAGGTACGAAAAGACCGAAGTAGCATCGTATGCGCCCGTAACTCTGAGACGTGTAGGTGGAATGTCTCAAGTGCCTGTAATTTCACCGGCAACCACACCTTTCAAACCGGAACACAGTAACGCGAACGCGCTACTGCTTGACGGCAGAAATGGGCATGGTGGTAGTACTACCCCGAACGAACTTGTGAGTTCTACTTTCAGAGAACCGCATAGTCGGAACCGTAACGGCGTTAGCACGTCGGTACGGTACGGGTACGGGACGGGTACGTACACGGGCCGAGGCCGGTCCGTCATGTTCCTGGACCGCCTGGTGCTGATCTCGCGGCTGAACAGTTCGTGCGGGAGCGAGATGTCTGTGTCGTGCCGACCCACCAGGTACGACGACTCCGTCTCGTCGTTACCTTCAAAATGTAAATTATTTGAACGGAATAATGGTAAAATAGCTTGAATAATTTTTTTTTTACATTTCACACAGCGCCATCTAGCCCATCTAGTAAGCTAAGCATAGCTTGTATCATGGGAACCAGACAACTGATTTTTTTATTTATTTATTTATTAAGACACACAATACACATTACAAGCAAACAATATAAATATTAATGTAGAATACAGTTTTGATCTGGCTTGGAACATAACAGGATGTGCGCACTGCAACAAACCACATTTAACAGTGTTAAGCTAATAAAAGAAATGAAATGATATAATAAATATAATGATGATATAATACTTGTATACTTTTTTTTGTAAATACATTCTTATTAACACCCAGACACAGAACAAACATCTATGTTCGTCACACAAATGATTGTTCTGGGTAGAAATCGAACCCACGACCTACAGTCATGTGTAACTTGTTGTATGTTACTGTATTGTTTCTATGTTGTGGTCGCGCATGCGCGTTGTAGCTTTTACGTAGACGTTATTAGCTATTTATCGTTAATTACCTATTCCATAATTTCTGGGACAGCTTGAGGTTTGATGCATCATTCACTTGTCTGAGATATTCTAATATATCAAATGTAAACTTACCCAGTTGCTCCACTTGTAGCTCGCTGCCCGTAAAATGAGCCCGGAGTTGGAACAAGTATGTCATAATCTAAAACAATTACACATAATTGAAAAATCTATACATTTAAAAAAAAAGTGTAAACTTTAAAAGTCTACCTAGGAATAATTTTTATAAAAATAACATTATAGGACTTGAAAACAAAAAAAGATTCTTATACAAATGTATGTCCGCATATGACGTCTAAATTACTGGATTGATTTCACTGGTCATAAAGTGATAACTTATCGTCTAATTTATATTCTATATACCGCCCCCCAAAAGGGGTTAGAATAGGGAATAATGTTTGAACGGGGAAATTGAAATGCTAGATTACGGTATGACAGCGCTCGCCTCCAGCGCGCACCGCACGTTCCTCTCCGCCGCGTCCGGCTGCAGACTGACTGACTGATTGACTGACTGACTGCTTGACCGACAGACTGACACACCGACAGACTGACAGACCGACAGACTATAATAATAATATATCTTTATTGAAAACTACTATTGGCACTTAATACTAAGAGTACATTTGCAGTGGATCCAAAAGGCGGTTTTATCGTGGTAGACGATCACTTCCAGACTACCTTAATTGAAAACTAAAAAATTAAAGTAACTTATACTAATGCAAGAGACTGCTTGACCGACAGACTGACAGACCGACTGAGTACGTACCGCGAGCCTGTCGGGCATGTTCCGGCACACGTCGGCGGCGGTGAGCACCTGAGAGATGCGGAGCGCGGCGCTCGCCTCCAGCGCGCACCGCACGTTCCCCTCCGTCGCGTCCGGCTGCAGACCCGAGAAGTCGCTGCAACACAACATAAACCCGTGAACCGAGTCGGTGGCAGAATTTTATTCCAGCAATTGATAGCAGCGTAACGAAAAGGACCTCAAAAATTCACAGTACTTGAAACTTATAGAGCCAGATATAGTTTTTTATTTTTGTTAGTTATCGAGGTTACTCGGTGGAGGATCTCCGGTGGTACGGACACACGGTAGTCCGCCTGGTGAAGGGAACAACGGGTCCTAGGAGTGCGCGAAGCCACGCTGGCTGTATGTTAAGGCACTGTGCTTCTGGCTGTATTCTGCAACCACCGACCATATTGCGTTGTTTGTGAGACCGGGACTTAGAGCAGCTCCCAGATGTAATGGACTGCTGTACTGTGTAGAAACGGACTCCCCAACAGTGACGTAAAGGTGCACATTCTGATGTTTGTAAACTATGTGTTGTAAACGTCCCGCGTTTAACAACGCCAAAGACTCGTCATTGCGACTACATTCGCTGAATAAAATATGTATGACGCACTGGGCTGTATGACGACGCATACGCCCGCACGTAGCTGATCTTATGCCCAATAATAGTGGCGACGTGTGTACTCACATAAGGTCCGGTCTGTAGTGGTGTATGATCGCGCAGAAGGCCAGTCCCGAGCGAAAACTGGTGGTCAGATTGGTCACTTTGCACGAGGGGTACTCGCGGGTAACAAACTGACACCATTCCAATAGGTCTTGTACCTGTGAACAAATCAATTACCTATACAAAGGGAATCCCAATGTCCTTGCATTTTATGGATTATACTCATTTAAGACTTATGTATGGTCTTATATACTTTAACACTTGGTATATACTTTAACATAGTGTCTAGAAAGGCATCTCAGATTTAATCCCCATGGAGGGTCGGATAGGGTTTGAACAGGCATCAAACTTATCGATAAGTACGCGTTTTGAATATTGACGTTTCCAAGCCGTTACTTTATGAATTCTATGGAAATAAAGTTTTTGACTTTGACTTTAAGGATTAAAAAATGACGTGCACAATAATGCGTTCTCAACATTATGAACGAATTAATCATAAAGAAACCCGGCATGTCCTATTACCAAAAATTCTAAGGCATTACCAATCAGATCAGTGACAGATGTTTTTATGCGATACAGTTACGAAACGAGCAGATGACCCAACTGGTATTAAGTGATAACCTCTGCCCATAACAAGCAATCGACTTTGATCCTCTTCTACTTATGTATGACAACACCCAAGACGCATCACATGCACCCGTAACTCTGAGACATGAAGGTGTAATGTCTCATGTGCCTGTAATGTACCCCATTTACTCTCGCCTATCGAGATTAGACCTGGATGCATGCAGTGGGCACATTAGAGGCTGGTACGGAATCTTACCGGAGTTTTATCCTTGTCGAATTTCCCCGGGAACAATCTCTCCATGTCAGCCGTGGGAGTCTTGTCATTGTCCTCTTTCTCGTTGTCGTTTCTATCCAGCCCTATGCTGTTCAAGTTGGTTTTTAATTCCAACGGCTTAAGGTTTCTTTTTGCAACCGTTCTGGGTTTGAATACGACCTCTTTTAGACTGTCTATTGGCGTCGATGTTAGGTCGAACTTCTTCGGCTCAAATTGGTAGTCGACCTGAAAGTTGGCAATATACTTATTTGACAACATTTAACTAGCCAGTGGGTAGGCAATACATACGTCACAATAGCGACGGTGATTTTTGAGTCAAATTGGTGGTTGATGAGGTTGATAGTCTCTTAGACTATCAACCTCATCAACCACCAATTTGGCGATGAAAAAATCAAAATGATCAGTTCGAGAGAGGTATCAAATTAAAGACCTTTCAGATATTTTACTTGATGAAAATCTTTTCAATTAAAACTCTCAATTTGGGTGTTTTATAAATATCAAAGAAGAATGTATAAAATTCGTACATCTTCTCGATGTACTCGATGAGCAATATTTTTCAAGAATGTTGGACGTTATCGTCTGTCTTTTGATATGAAACCCGACCCTAAAATGTTAAGTAGAAGGCGCTGGTTCTCGCGAGGTGTCAGGTCGGGGCGCACCGGTAGTTACCTTGTGGGGCGAGAGGGTGTGCGCGGGAGGGTGGTCGGGCTGGCGGGGCGCGGTGGGGGTGCACGGCTCCGTGGCGAGGGACTGCACCGAGTCGGGGGTCGCGCACACGTCGCTGCTCAGGCTCTGCGTCATCTCCTCCATCTGCTGGCGCAGGTGTCAGGTCGGGGCGCACCGGTAGTTACCTTGTGGGGCGAGAGGGTGTGCGCGGGAGGGTGGTCGGGCTGGCGGGGCGCGGTGGGGGTGCGCGGCTCCGTGGCGAGGGACTGCACCGAGTCGGGGGTCGCGCACACGTCGCTGCTCAGGCTCTGCGTCATCTCCTCCATCTGCTGGCGCAGGTGTCAGGTCGGGGCGCACCGGTAGTTACCTTGTGGGGCGAGAGGGTGTGCGCGGGAGGGTGGTCGGGCTGGCGGGGCGCGGTGGGGGTGCGCGGCTCCGTGGCGAGGGACTGCACCGAGTCGGGGGTCGCGCACACGTCGCTGCTCAGGCTCTGCGTCATCTCCTCCATCTGCTGGCGCAGGTGTCAGGTCGGGGCGCACCGGTAGTTACCTTGTGGGGCGAGAGGGTGTGCGCGGGAGGGTGGTCGGGCTGGCGGGGCGCGGTGGGGGTGCGCGGCTCCGTGGCGAGGGACTGCACCGAGTCGGGGGTCGCGCACACGTCGCTGCTCAGGCTCTGCGTCATCTCCTCCATCTGCTGGCGCAGGTCCGACATCTGACGGGGAGATACCACGTCATAGCATTCACAAACATTACTCCTGCTCATTGACATCAATATTTTTGTCATTTAGCTCCATCACATGATAATCTAACAAAATACTGTAGACATAATTGAAATGTTTTTTCACGTAAATCAACATAGTTAATATTAATATATTAATATTAATATATATATATTAATATTAATATATATATATTAATATATAATATTAATAAATAAATAAATAAATAATATTTTCATTATCAGACATAATTAACCAATTGCAAAACGATAGAGATAGGTAGAGAAAGAGACAGAATAAAAAAATACCTGTCTTGTAGAGTTATCTGACAGCCAATCTTCGTCCAAATCTTCCAACACGGCGATATCAGAGTTATTGTTCACCGAGAGAAGAGAGGCCAGAGACTGCATGTCTTCATCTCTGTGAAGAGAAAAAATTATATTAATAATAACGTCATCTCTCACTGGACTAGGATTTTATGGTGTAAAATAGAATTTATTATGCAGAAGTTAGCAAAGAAACAACAAGCGGAATACTTCTTCTTCTTCTTCGAGTCACCGGTTCTGTCGAACCAGTGTGGTGAAAGGATTGTAAGTGCGCCTCGAAGAGCCTCCTTTCGTGCACACGACACGTGTCTTCGAATTTTGAGTTCTAGGACATGTCGGTTTCCTCACGATGTTTTCTTTCACCGTTTTGGGAACGTGGTATTGCGCACAAAAATCTTTCAATCGAAAAACTTATAGGTGCACGTCGGGATTTGAACCGGCGACCTCCCACACTAGTGGAATACTGTTATATTGGACTAACGTGGCCTGTCCCTCTCTCAGCAGCACGCAGTGTAAGGTCAGTTGTACGGAAGCGCCGAGGATCTTGTGCGTGGTGGGGTCGAGCTGGACGGTTACCGCGCGCTGCGAGGGCTCGAGGCTCGCGTATTTGCGCATGTTTATAGAGGACACGGCTAGACGTCGCCGCTTGCCCGTCACTGACACCTGGCCAATAAATACACACATCATATTTATAATACAAATAACAAAAAAAAAAACTATTTTATATCTGTATGAGTTGCATTACTTTGACAAAAACAAAATACGAAAACAAATAAAAAAACAAATACAAAATGCATTTTCTATGTTAGTTGTTTATTTCTTCCATGTCAGCTTCAATGGTATTATATATTATTATTTTTATGTAGCTGATCATTTTATACATAAGACCTCTGTACAACCATACTTAAAGGTTATAAAAAAAAAATGGAAATTTTAATGCTTAAATTAATAATAATTATAATAATATACTGTAGGAAAACTCCCTATAACGCTGATGGCGTGGGCGTGGCGATCAAATTTTGTTTTATAGGTTTTAACAGTTAAACTTAATAAGTATGCGTGCCTTATATTTATTATTTACTTAATAACGATAAGACTTCCCAAGCAATTACTTTATGAATTGTATATAAATAATTGAATTTGTTTGACTTAGTAAAGCGAAGCACTCACATCTTCCAACACAAACGTCCAGTCTTTATCCTCGAGTTCATTCGTCCTGGAGTCCTTGAACAGCGTCACTGTCACCGTGTGATTCTCCGGCATCGTGTAAATTACCGACCCTCTGTAATTAGTACAACATTTGTATTTATTCATAAATATACAGGGTGTCCGGTAATGAATGGATAACCTTGAAATGGGTCTTAGTAGAACTATTTAGCATTCGGATAAAAAATATCAAATAAAAAAAAAACAAACAAACAAAAAACCAGGTATGTATTTACAAAAAAGCATATAATTATGCTTTTTTGTAAATACCCAAAATATATTCACTCATTGCAATATGTATTAGTGGTACATACTTGAGGGGGTCTTTCAGCGAGGGTTCCCATTCTAAGGGTTCCGTGATCACGCGGCGGGAGCGGCGCGTCCACACGACACTCAACTTGTTCGGTTTCCTTAAAATTTATTATTATACAATATAAACTCTATTTAACGTCACTCCATTTAACAAAAAACTCCCTAAAACGACGATGTTACTTGACTTTGGTTGGTTTATATCGTTGTCCATACAATGATACATTCTATGTAGTACCACCACGCCATTCTAATTAGCTAGACTGTGGTTAGGTTTTTATGCGTTGTCTTTACGTTATCATAACGTTTTACAATATTTGTTGTTTCTATATTTTATACTTTATTAGTAAATACATATTATAATAGTAAATTAATAATTATTTTTCTTTGCTCCATTTAACAACTCTCAGTAACGCCATGAAATGCGCAGTCCTAAAGCGTCGCTACATAGAGTTTACACAGTAATTTTAATTACACATTTTTCGGACAACAGTCAAAGATAAAAGAAAAAGGCCTCCCCGAACTCCTTGGGGGAGGCCTTTGCCTACAAGAGGCATACACACAGGGTGTCGTTGAGATATAATATCTAAGTGATACAGAATTAATAAAAAAGCTCTAAAAGTATATAGATACATATCGTACTTTCACTTTCGTAAATACGGTTCAAAACCAAACTTGCAAAAATTAATTTTTTGCTTGAAAACTGTATGATAACAAAACGTATGAGTACGTTAGTACTCAAAATTGTGAAGGAAAACGCTGAGAAAACCGGCATTTTCTAGAAACAAAAAGTCTAACAGATGCCAGAGATTAGGTACCCGCATCTTGTAACTACACATTAGTACTAGAAATTAAGTATATTACGTTAATTTTTGATTAATGCTAACGGCTGCGTAAGGAAACGACACAGGCTTGTGCGGGGACCACTAGTACCTAATATTATAACAATATGTGTGGTAAATCAAGAGCAGTAGAACTCTCGCCAAGTTCCTCCGGGGAAGTACTGCCACCATGCCCATTTCTGCCGCCAAGCAGTAACGCGTTCGCGTTACTATGTTCCGGTTTGAAAGGTGTGGTTGCCGGTGAAATTACAGGCACAAGAGACATTCCACCTACACGTCTCACAGTTACGGACGCATACGATGCGACTTGGGTCTTGTCGTACCTAGTAGGGGAGGCCCCAAGTCGCATCGGTTGTTATGGGCCGAGGTTATCACTTAACACCAGGTGGGCCGTCGGCTCGTTCTGTAACTGTATTACATAAATATATATATAAAACATATGTATGAGTACCATTTAGGCGAGGTCTCCAGGTCCACACGATGGTAGGAGGCCGTGTACTGGAACTTGGCCGCGCGCTTGTTCACGCGTTGCAGACGCTTCCACACGGACGCCATGCCGCGCTCTCTATAACGTAACCATTACTATTATAACGATAAATATCATTAAATAAAATAAAAAATTATAATAATAAAATTAATGGATTTTTAATTGTCTGAAATAAATTAATTAAGATTATACATGAACATACAGAAAAAACTAGTGGCCTCACAGCTCAGTTGGTAGTAACTCCGCCTGCTGCTGAGGTCATGGGTTTGATTCCCCCGGGACAAACATGTGAAGAACATAGTTTGCTCTGTTTCTGGATGTTTATATGTTTACAAAAAAATGTATAAGCATTGTATCAGTTGTATTTCAAGTAATTGTCAATCAAATTGTCTCACTTTCTCAAAGTTTAACGTTTGAATGTCCTATTTCCTCCACAAGTGTCCGCGTAGTTTTAAATAAAAGGATAACAAAAAAACTGATGCACTAATGTCACCAAACAAAATATAAATATAAATATAATGAGCATATAATCAAAAAGCCAAGGTACCTCTACCACTAAAATAATAAATACATCGTTTAGTAACACTATTAACTAATAACCCAGCTGTGCATTATACAGTAGCTAGTATTATCAAAACAGCATTGTTATCAGCCGAGCGGGGGCGGTGGGGCGGTGGGGCGGGGCGGTTTCCACTTCACTGATACTAGCAACAGAAGCTAGCCCATACTACCGGGTGACTAACCAGAAATAATTAATATTTATCAATGTATCATTAAGCATATTGACCTATATTTTTTATTATGATCTGTAGACGAATTTTACATGCCACTCTAAACCTTAATTTAAAGTATTACCGAATCTGGCATGTATGAAGGCTTCTTTTTAATTTCATTAAGATGTAATTCAATATTATTATTAATATCAATAATAATATATACTAACATTACTTAATATATATTACTAATTTACAATACAAATGTAATTCAAATTCACTTATGTGTTTTTATTATTAATATTAATACTTTTATCTTGTAAGTATCAATTAATTAATATTAATAATATTAATATTGGTGGACATTTCACATAGCGCCATCTAGGCCCAAAGTAAGCTAAGCATAGCTTGTATCATGGGAACCAGACAACTGATATACATACTTATATACTTTTCTTTGGCCTCATAGCTCAGTTGGTTAGTAACCCTACCTTCTGCGCTGTAGGTCGTGGGTTCGATCCCCACTCAAGACAAACATTTATGTGACATTTGTAACATTGATGTTTGTTCTGTGTCTGGGTGTTAATATGTATTATATGTATGTATTTACAAAAGAAAAGTATATAAGTATTATACAAGTTGTCTGGTTCCCATGATACAAGCTATGCTTAACTTACTTTGGGGCTAGATGGCGCTGTGTGAAATGTCCACCATTATTTATTTATTATTTATATTCTGTGTATATTAAGTATATATTGAGCAATACCTGAATCTTTCAAATCGATGCTACGATTGTTCTGAACTAATTTTATTTATAAATTTTAACAAACATAAGTGGGCTTACAGATCTAAGGCACCCAACGGTTTATTACAAACATTAATAAAAATAATGTTAAAGCGATCCAATTTACTACTAACAGTCACAATAAATCTACACCTACAGCATCTCTGTGTTAAAGCACTTGATGATCTCATCTTATTGTTTTTATGAACTTTGAACTCTATTCCTTAAGAGTTAAAATTCAAATAATGTACGTATCTCGTAGGTTACTGAGTAACTTCAGTCTTATCTGCAAGAATATAAAAACCAAATTGATATTAATTGCACATTGAGTGTTTTATTTATGCATACCAAAGTGTTTATCAGCTGTGTCCATTTTGAACTCTATGTTGATATTATAAAGTCTACATTAATTATGAGTGATAGATATTTCTTGAATTTTCATGTGGGTGTTTATTTACATGTATAGATTGTATTTAATCTATAAATAAGTATGCTATAGGTATTGGAATGCGTAAATATTGGTTTGGGAGTCATCTGGATGAACTCAATTTTTCTAAGGCGCAAGACGGACATAAAAGGATGGGCGTCATGACGATACCATATCAGAAAATCGCACCCAAATGCTGGTTGTAACTTTTGCCAAGTTCGTCCGGGGAAGTATTGCCACCATACCCATTTCTTTCAATCATTAACGAATTGGCGTTACTGTGTTCCAGTTTGAAAATTGTGGTTGTCGGTGAAATTACAGGCACATGAGACATTCCACCCTCACGTCTCAGAGTTACGGGTGGATATGATGGGATTTAAGTTTTACCTAGGTAGGTAAAGGAGGAGTAAAGTCGTATTGCTTGTTACGGGCAAATGTTACCACAACACCAATGGGCCATCTGCTCGTTCCATAACTTTATCGCATAAATTATTATAAGATTGATAAGAAATAAAACAAAATTGTGTGATGTAATGCAGGGTCATGTGCCATAGTGTTGAATCCTTCTGCATACACTGCTTTATAGTCTTATGTTCTTGTTTTAGAAGATATTATTCAAATCGACTGCAATTTGAATGAAATAAAGTAATAGACAGACAAGATACTAAGCAAAAAATGTGGTGGAATAAATCTACCTGATTCAAAATGTCATCAAGAGTAGCTCACTTGATGACAGATCTTTGAAAGAAATCATTTCAAAAAACATAAGACATTTATTTATTTGTGTGTTATCTTATAGACTGGCCTCATAGCTCAGTTGGTTAGTAACCCTACCTTCTGCGCTGTAGGTTGTGGGTTCGATCCCCACTCAGGACAAACATTTATGTGACATTTGTAACATTGATGTTTGTTCTGCGTCTGGGTGTTAATATGTATTATATGTATGTATTTCAAAAGAAAAGTATATAAGTATTATATCAGTTGTCTAGTTCCCATGATACAAGCTATGCTTAGCTTACTTTGGGGCTAGATGGCACTGTGTGAAATATCCACCATTATTTATTTATTTTATAGATCTTACTTACACTTAAAAATAATCAGTCATCACAAACAAACATTATGAAAATGTAATTAACCAGTCAGTACATGTGTACTGTGAAACAATTCCCGTGAGCACCACAGACAGGGTCACCGACCCAACACCTACACAATAAGTAACTTATCTCAAACCAGTTGCAATTAAAAATGGAGTGAACGGCCTTCACTAACCTATCAATATCATTTACAGCGTGTATCAAGTTTGAAGGAATGCAATTTGATACATAGTTTGATATGGTGCTTACCAGAGGAGGCCTACACTCCGCTGTGTTCAAAGATAGGCTTACGACAAAGAATATGCACTTAAGGCACAAAATAAATATATAAGGCCATTAAAGCAAATACACATTTGTAGACAATACCTTACTGATTCAAATATGACTCTGCCAGATATAATACTTATAATATTACTGATAAATTATAAATTGATATAAAATACATCAATAAACATAAATCATACACATTTCTGCCGCCAAGCAGTAATGCACGTGTTACTGTGTTCCGGTTTAAAAGTGTGGTTGCTGGTGAAATTACATGCACTTGCGTTGACATGCGTCAAGTTCACGTCTCAGAGTAACAGGTGCATACTGCATAAACACATTGCAACCTGGATCTTGTTCCACCTAAGTAGGGGAGGACCCAAGTCATATTGCTTGTTCTGGGCAGAGGTTACCACTTAACACAAGGTGGGACATAAGCTCGGTCCATAATTATATCACGTTAATAAATTATTAACTTATGAAATTTGCATGCGGTAACGTAGGAACATAGCTGTACTTAATCTGTATAGTTATATAATATATATATATATAATATAATAGTAAGCTGTATAATAATTTATGTTTATATCCTATTGCTCTTTCTAAATGATTAAAATGTATATAAAATAAATCCATTATTAGATGTAAGTATTAATATTTAAGATATGTATATGTTAGTTTAAGATCTGTGGGTTTTGTGATACTAAATAAATAAAATAAAATAAAATCTAATTGCTGTCATATTTTGTTACTAACGTTTGACAAATAAATGAATTATGATGCTGATTCTTAAATTTACTGATTATGTTAACATCAAAGTTAAGATTTAAAATTACAAATAAGAATACAATTATTGAGTGCTTTATATTTTTGACTACTCCATAGCTAAGTCAGTAGTAACATTGCCCGCAAAGCGACAGATCCTTGGATTTCATGTAGAGTGGTCATAAATAATACCTTTATACATAAAATAATTGCAATACAACAATAGAACTTATATTCTTATTTATAGATCATCATCTGCTTCATTTAAGAGCAGTAGAACTCGCCAAGTTCGTCCGGGGAAGTACTGCCACCATGCCCATTTCTGCCGCCAAGCAGTAACGCATTCGCGTTACTGTGTTCCGGTTTGAAAGGTGTGGTTGCCGGTGAAATTACAGGCACACGAGACATTCCACCTACACGTCTCATAGTTACGGGCGCATACGATGCGACTTGGGTATTGTTGTACCTAGTAGGGGAGGACCCAAGTCGCATCGGTTGTTATGGGCCGAGGTTACCACTTACCACCAGGTGGGCCGTCGGCTCGTTCCGTAACTACCTAAAATAAAAAAATAAAAAGAATTTAGAAACTTAATGCCAAAGGTTCGCTTCAAGAATATATGCATCAACTGATTAGCACAAATCTAAGCTGTCTTTGAAGAAAAAATCCTTAACAAAGCAGACAGAAAAATAATTTAATTATAAAACAATGCCTTTGACTCTTCAACCCGCCTTGAACTGTACGCACTAATTATAATTATAGCACACAACCAAACAAACAAACAGACGCAGGTCAGACGTACACTTACCTTCTAAAAATAACACAAGTTACAATTTACATCAACACAGTTTTACTGACCAAAAAGACCCTACGGACGGACGACAGACTTACATCACCCCACAGCAAACACCACACTGTGTCACCACTTCCTGATAGAATAACTAATTAATCGAGGGCAAACTCAGCATTTACAAAAAAACCTACACTCACTTGGAATCAATGATTTCACGAAGACACAATGTCTCTCACAGTTCTAGGTCATTGCAACTGTCCACTTGTTATTTATCACAAAACCGAACACAATTTATTTTGTACTGAAATTTCAATCATAAAAGCGACGAAATCCTTTCCCAACTCGATTTTTCTGAACTTTTGAAGATTTTCATGAAAGAATATCCATTTTTGACGTTTTTTTGACAGTGAAGTAGTGTTGCCATATCGTAAATGTGATTATGACATATTTATCACAGTTTGATTGAAAGGACAACAAAAAGGAACAAAAGCAAAAAAAAGAACCAAAAAAAGAAAGGAACAAAGAAGGAAAAAAAGAAAGGAACCAAAAGCTATGAAGGCTGATAGTAACATTCAAATCCGGATTAATGGCTCATAGAAGTTATTCCGATTCCGAAAATCATCAAAAAATTTAAGTTAGGGTTGCATGTAGGTTGATAGATTAATTTGACATTATTGAATCGATGTTTTACGAATGTGGATGGATCACGAGAACAATGTACGTATAGAAAAAGTACATAAAGAGATGCTCTGGTAATACAATATATACAAGTTGGTTTTGTTACTGTGCGTTTGATGCATCCAACTGAAATACACATTCATCCATTTGTTTCAAACATCGAATAGTGCACATGTTTTCGTTGTATCGAGTACCCTTATCGATATATCACTAGTATCGCTTTTATATAACGAATTCTCTTTGATTCATATCATCTGTCATTCAGCAGTCAGTCAGTCGTCAACGTCATGAAATTGACAAATCCGCTAGTCGAAATATCTTGACTTTGTGGTTATCCAAGAAAAATAGAAAATAATGAATTGATTTTTATTTATTTACAAGTCGATTGTGTACGCTTATATCAAGATCAATTGAATTATACACTGACAGAGTTATTTCATGTTATTTTTGACAACCGGTGGAGGTTATGAAATATTATTTTCTTGATTTTATTTTTCTATGAAGACGATTTGGTTGATTATGAAATACATGTTAAACTAAAGAAATTACGTAAACAATGTCGAGGATACTGCATAATCGTGTGAGGTAAGATTCAGAATAGCAAAACTAACATATAGAATTTTTTTTATCTATATTTTATAAACATAAATATTCCAAGAATTTTTCAGTGCTTTTATATTACATCGGGAATTTGTGATTACTATTAGCGATGAAAAAACATTTAAAGTTTATCAGTAATCAATTTACAGGTCTTGCATGTTTGACCTTGAAATTCACTGATCCCCTGCTCATAATTTTAACAGTATTAATATGTACAGCTGCAAAATAGAATTGTTAAGTGGAATGATTATACACTGATTGCCACAGCTTATAAAACTTAATTGTTTCTGCCAATCAAGTCAATACCGCTATCACCTGCAACACAGGCAATCCTGGTGCAGTGGTATGAGTGAGCAATCCTTTATTCCACATTTTGACATAAAAAAGTTATAACTTGTGCAGAATTCTGTCTTTGTCAGCCCAACATTTGCATTATTATGTTCCAATTTGTAATGTGTTTGTGAGTGCGTGCTGGTGAAATTACAGGCAGTTTGACATTCCACCCTCACATCTCACAATTACAAGAGCCATGATGTGGCTTGAGGTTATTCCCTTACATTAGTTGGTTTCAAAATTATATAGCTTTCTTTTTGGCGAAATTATAGGTTATGCTATAATTTTGCCTGATATTATTATCAGGTGGGTCACCGAAAGAGCAGATGCTCTTTCGGTAAAAGGAAATTGTATTTTTATTATAGATCACAGTTCAAAAGAACATCATGGAGGGTGATAGACACGAGAGCAGTGGCATTCTCTGTGTGGACTGGACGCAGTATGCTATTCCACCGGCCAGCTCCGGTCCACATGCCCCGCAGGCAATATGGGATGCTGGTGGTGCGCGCAGTGCGAGGAGTGCTGAAGATACGGTATCTTCTGCTCGGGGGAGCTGTGGGTGGAGGCATGACTCTGAATAAAGTGATTATGAAATTTAATCAAATTATAACTTAAGAAGCTTTTAGTCTCAGTTCCTATGTCCATATCTAACCCACATAAAATCAAAAATAAACTTACTGGAAATAAACTTTTCCACATCAGTTCGTATTGATTAGTGCACTTCAGGACGACATGGAGCATGCTCAACTCACCTATTATACCGCCCAACATGTCTTAAAATGTATAAACTAAGACAGGATATGGTGTCATGTAAAATGAGCCAAACTTGAGACACGACCTTCAATCAGCATTCTATTTCAAGAAACAAGTCACTGTATACTTTATTTTTGTTTGTTTAGAGTTGTGTATTCTATTTGGTATGTGTGTGTTTTCTGTGGCAAATAATGGCTGCTGAACTTAGTTATCACAAATGATGAGCTCACTGCTTGTCACGTTATATTCCCTTTGCAGCCCTTTGAAGCTATGCCTCTTTAGAGATAAATAATTTAACAGAAGCATCAAGCATAAATGGTATGTGGTAATACACTAAAGAAATCATTCAACATATTGGCAAACACGTGGATGAAACAATTTTTTTTCCTTATGTTAATATTTCTCATGCAGCATTATCAGTGTTCAATCTACAAGTATTGAAAGAAAGAAAAAAATATCTGTTTTGTGTTACATATCAATCCCAAGTCATTGTACCTTCAGAATTTATAGTATTATTTCAGTGATTTTAAGTTATAATTATGTGCATCTGGAAATTAAGTTTTTATAAATTTTCAGAAATATGCAGAATGGAAAGATGGCTTGCCCGACATGGGCTGGGTCAACGAACTCCTCCCTGACAATGAGCAATGGACCAGATTCACAACTACCCTCATTGACGCTAAGGATAGGATCAGTGACCAACTACAGATGGGTATATGATGATTTTGATATAAATATCAGGTGGCCAGCTTATACATAAATAAAATTAATGGCTAAATGTCGCTAAGCGCTAAATCGAGAACACCTGGACCACTTTAGATGAGATGAGTTGGGTAGACCCAAATCATTGTGCACATAATAGTGATTAACATCAGGTGGGTCTGTTCCACGGAGTCTGGGAGTCCTGCATCTGCTTGTTCCATAAGCAAGCGACATTAAACTGAGATAGTGTATAATTTAAGCGCAACAGAACACATTATAATATCCGGCACGGCATCTGCAGTGTGTTGATAAGCAAGTGGTATGACTAGAGATCCCCGCGCTAGGTGTACAAACGCTCCACCTGGGCGCAGATCCGCGGCTGCGCGACGCGGGGCTGGCGCGCGCGAACCACCTGCGCGAGTGGCTGGCGCAGCGGTACGAGGATGCCGTCGCCGCAGCCGCCGCCAGCAACGCGCAACTTGGTGAGTGCCTTACTTGCTGACCTGCAAACATCACCATATAACGCGTTAACATGGACCAAGTTGGCCTGCCAGTGTGGCATGCAGTTGGTGTGTGTATTCCCAGTTTAATAATGTCGATTTTGTAGCTCGATACCGAACCTATGTCACAAAGTTATGCTTACAACGGACGATCCATCTTCAGGTTCACTTAAAGACATGGACGCAACGTGACTGTTGTTATTGAAATAGGATATAACTTAACTCTAGTAATTTTAAGCGTGTTGATATTGTTGAGAGTCACCATTAATTTAACGACAAAGTACATAAATGATATATCACAGACCAACATTATTTCATTATGTTTTTTTTTCTTAGGGGATCTTAAAGGTATTTATTTCATTATATCTCTAAGACAGTCTAACATTTCATAGAATATTTTTTATGGTTATTTGTATACTATATTATATAATAATATTTAGGCTAGAGTAAAGTATGTAACCCTGCTTTTGTAATTGTCTTGAATAAACATTCAGAGTAGATGTATGTCAGCTTTTAATAATTGTATAAATCTTGAACAATTTCCAGTAGAATCATCGCCAACGATTGTAAACAACTTGAAAAGCAGACCTGCACCACAAGCCAGTCAGTCCTCCGCCGAAGATAATTCTCAGCATAGCTATGGTAAATATACAACATTTACAATACTTGACCTAGAAGAGGTCCTTGGGTGACGCCAGACCATGTATTTTGATGAGATGGGTTGCAATTTTTATTTTTTTTGTTAAAGCCATTTTTAAACTTAACTTTATTTTTATTTTTTAAGCTGATAAACACAAAATACAGAATATTTATTTAAAAAAATAAGCATAATGATGTCTAAGGCTTCTGACATTTCAGAGAAACAAGTCCACGCGTTACAAGAAGAGGTGTTGTCGTTGCAAGCGCGCTACCAGCGCGAGCTGCAGCGCCTGGAGCAGGAGAACAGAGAGCTGAGGCAGCAGAATATGTTGCTGAAGCAGGGCCGGCAGCCTCCCGCCAGAAAAATGAAAGTAAGCGAACATTAATATACAAAATCTTACTATTTCCTATGCTTTTAATAATAATATTAATTTGCTGCATATCCCATGGAATAAAATATTATTTCTAAGGCACATGATTATTTATATTTGCATTGGAATAAAGAGTATGTAAGTATTCCAGTTTCCATATGGATGCTTTGCATAGATAGATTGGGTCTAGATGGCGCTGATGAATTTCTGAATATATATTTTAATTGTGTTTGACATTTAGTCTATTACACACAGTCCTTTGGAAGTGAGTAGCGCTCAGCAAGCCCTACTATGTGTATACCTTCTGTTATAATATATATATATGTTGTGGTAGCGGTCCCTGATCGACATGTACTCGTCTGTGCTGGACGAGCTGGCGGGCTGGGACGCCGGCGAGACGGACCGGCTGCCGCGCGTCGTGGTGGTAGGGGACCAGTCCGCCGGCAAGACCTCCGTGCTCGAGATGATCGCGCAGGCGAGGATCTTCCCCCGGGGCGCCGGGGAGATGTGCACCAGGTATGTACACGGACCTGAATAACCTGACCTGAACCTAAATAAATGAGTCTCGACATATCGGTGGTTTCATTGAGCGACCTGTGCATTATATAAATCTTCTTCTTCATTATATAAATCAATAATATCCCAGTACCCTGTAGGCATTCCAATCAGCTCATTTGCAGGGCTCCTGTGAAAGTGACCCTGTCTGAGGGCCCCTACCACGTGGCGCAGTTCCGGGACTCCGCGAGGGAGTTTGACCTCAACAAGGAATCCGACCTGGCCGACTTGAGGAAGTAAGTTCACTTACCATTACATCACCACTGATGTGGTAACACTTCGCTTGCCAAACCTCCTTGTCTGTAAACGAGGCAGGTAGAGTAGGGTACACATTATACGAGTACATTGCGCATTTCTTGTAAATTGCGATGCTCCCAAGCACAGAGAGCGTGATGACCCCGAATTTCAGTCTGGCGGTCGCTGGATCGAATCTTGATGTGCGCATGAAATTTGTGAAATGTTGTGCTCAGTACCAAAACCGTGGAGGATAACATTGTGAGGAAACCGATATGTTCTCGAACCAAAAACTCGAAGGCAATTTGTCAAGTGCATGAGAGGAGCCTGTTTGAGGCGCACTTTAATCCTTTCATAGCACTGATGCGAGAGGCAATGACAAGATTAGAGTTGGTAAAATCACAATTTATTTATTTACGAAATTAGTACGTTTTATTAGACACAGTGAGAGCATAAAATTTGGATAGAACAGTCCCGCAATGGACAATGACAACTCTAAAGTTTTCTTTCTTACCATTCGGGAGACATGGTCAGTATTTTCAATATTTCAGTCATTATTGCCTTTCACAACTTGGGAGGTGCCACTATATACCGCCTTCTTGTTAATTATTAATTTATTGTTAGGAAAACCAACAGCACAGTACACGGATGTTATAAAGACTAAAATACATTAACCCAGTTACTCTCTTGCCTAGTAAGAGGCTAAGTAGTAAAGACATGTAATTTAACCGAGTGGTTTCCTCTCCCCCAGGGAAGTGGAACTCCGCATGAGGAACAGCGTGCGGGGAGGCCGGACCGTCTCCTCGGAGGTGATATCCATGTCTGTGAAGGGTCCGGGCTTGCATCGTATGGTGCTCGTCGACTTGCCCGGAGTCATATCTGTGAGTGCATTAGTAATCTGATTTTAGAGAAACATTTACACTTTGACTGGTCTCACAGCTCAATTGGTAGTAACTCTGCCTTCTGCGCTGTAGGTCGTGGGTTCGATTCCCAGGACAAACATTTGTGTGACGAACATAAATGTTTGTTCGGTGTCTGGGTGTTAATACGTATTTAAGAAAAAGAATATAAATATGTATGTCAGTTGTCTAGTTTCCATGATACAAGCTATGCTTAGCTTACTCTGGGACTAGATGGCGCTGTGTGAAATATCCACAAATATTTATTATTATTATATATGTAAATATTTGAACATTAATTTGTATTACAGACACAAACGGTTGATATGGCGTCAGACACCCGAGACGCGATCAAACAGATGACGAAACAGTACATGGACAACCCGAATGCGATCATTCTCTGTATACAGGTACGAATATTTCCCTTTATTATTGCTGTTAACCAATTTATTATGATAATAATGTATGGCCCATACAAATGCTTCAGAATCAGAATCATTTATTTGCTTCCATATGTTAGTAACAAAAACCTAGACTAGACTTTTCAATGACTAATTTTTAACTAACTGTTGTGATATGATGAATTTTTATAATGCTCTTAAACGTAATGTACAGGCTAAATGGATTTTCGTAGAAACTTTTAGAATCTAAACATTTAATTGCTTAAAATTAGGGTAAAAAAGATCTTCACTTACTACTAAAATGGTTCCGGCTTATTTTCACCACAGAGGCATGCAAAAATTCCCTACATATAAAAAAACAAATAATATTTCCATTCAAACAAAACAAAGATAGATTGAAAGGTTTGTTCATCTAAGCTTAGACACACTTTAAAAGAGATTGAAATGACTCCCAGTAAAAGTTGACTACGAAACTAAAATGATCAATTTTCAAATGCATATAACCATTCTGTTTTGACGCCCAACATGGGACGTCCGTGCTGTCTTGACGCTACACGGGCGTCAGCGTCATTCTGGCTTGGCGGCCATCGTGTGACGTAGTGGTAACCTCCCCAGGACGGGTCGGTGGACGCGGAGCGCAGCAACGTAACGGACCTGGTGTCCGCGTGCGACCCCACCGGGAAGCGCACCATATTCGTGCTTACCAAAGTCGACCTCGCGGAGGAGAACCTCGCCAACCCCAACAGGGTAAGTTCATAAATACAGGGTGTCCCAAAAGTAAATGTCAAGCCATAAACGAATGATTGACCAGGTGACACAGTTACCAGAAAAAAAATCTTTGAAAATAATATATATAACATTTATAGGCATTCAAAAAAGATGTAACCCAGTAATAATAATAATAATAATAATAATGGTGGATATTTCACACAGCGCCATCTAGCCCCAAAGTAAGCTAAGCATAGCTTGTATCATGCGGACCAGACAACTGATCTAATACTTATATACTTTTCTTTTGTAAATACATACATATAATACATATTAACACCCAGACACAGAACAAACATCAATGTTACAAATGATACATAAATGTTTGTCTTGAGTGGGGATCGAACCCACGACCTACAGCGCAGAAGGTAACCAACTGAGCTATAAGGCCAGTCAATGATGTGTCATTTCATTACGACAAATGGTGAAAAGATGGCGTATTTAATCCAGAATCCTATAATGATATAACACAAGACTTTTTATAAATTTCTGGTCCGTCATCACTCCAATTTGACGTTAGTTTTGAGACACCTTTATATAGTTCGAAGTTTTATGTTTTTTGTTTAAGTGTAGCGGTCCAAGAGATATCTCACACGAGGTATTGTTAGCTAAGTCGTATTGCCCTTCCCCTACTTAAGTATCGGAAGACTCATGTTGAATTAAGTATGTTACACTCGTCACAATCAGAATTGAAGATAGATTATCTCATGTGCCCGTAATTCAAAACAGAACATGGTAATGCGAGTGCATTGCCGCTTTTTCAGCAGAAATAGGTATAGTGACAGTTCTTCCTTGGACAAACCTGGCACAAGTTACTGCATATTGGTAGATACAGTGTCGGGGAAAGGTGGCTTAAGTCGTGTTGCTGTAGTTAACAAGAATTTATGATTATGATTATGATCTTTATTTAAGGATACGATTAACCGTAGATAGTTACATGATTGTACCGTCCTAGTCATATAAAAAAATATTTACCTCAGATCCGCCGTATTCTAGAAGGCAAGCTGTTCCCTATGAGAGCCCTGGGATATTACGCCGTGGTGACGGGCAGGAGTAGACGCGATGACTCGATACAGTCCATCAGGGAGTATGAGGAACGGTTCTTCAGGTCTTCTAAACTATTCAAGTGAGTACTCAACACATACAAATATGTATGCGTCGTATTTTCAAAAAGGGTGTCTGTATGACTTAGGGGGTACTTCTTCAGGATTTTGAACGAAATTGACATGTTTAAGTGCAGTCTTGCATATACATAACACCAGGTGGGCCGTCGGCTCGTTCCGTAACTGCATCACATAAAAAAAAACTAATATGTTGGACTCTTTTTTGGCTCAATAAGTTACACCAAAATCCTAAATCCCTGACACCATTTTTCTCGTAAAGTTGTATTCCATTGATTTAAGATGAGATATGGTTAGGTACGTGTAAATGTTATAAATTTTCACTTAACAGGATTGAAAACGTTTATTATAGTCCGCATCAACCTGGTTTGTCGATGTCGTTCTGAATAGCTGTAGCATTATTCTTGCTTTGTATTTGCCACGAAGTCTTTATATCATCGTAGAAATAAAACATTGAATTTTAAATACGTTTGCTGAAGTTCAAGTACAGCTTAAGTAAAAGAGGACCCAAAATAGAGCCATGGGGAACTCCTGATTTGGCATAGTAAGGCTTAGAAGCATCGTGATGAGACATGATGATCTACCATCGAGATAAGACGATAACCATCACGGTAAAGGACCAAAGATATCAGTATTTTCGCGATTAACAGATGATTTACTTAATCGAAGGCCGTCGTAAGATTCGCAATAAGACAATAAAGACTCGCCTATAGTTCGATTTCGAGTCTTGGGTGTTTTTTTTTGTGTATCTGTGTGGTATTACCATATGCGACGCAAGGAAGAAAGGTTGTGCAGGTGTAGCAGAGTACAAGTGTCGTCTGTATGGTTTCCAGGGACGGTCTGGTGACGCCGTCGCAGGTGACTACGCGCAACCTGTCGCTGGCGGTGGCGGAGTGCTTCTGGCGCATGGTGCGCGCCTCCGTGGAGCAGCAAGCGGACGCGTTCAAGGCGATGCGGTTCAACCTCGAGACGGAGTGGAAGAATTCCTTCCCGAGGTCAGTGCCTCCAAGCGGCCCCTACAATACGCCATGGCCTAAAACATTATTAACCCGTTATTTTATGACGCGTGAAAGAAAAACAAAGAAATGTCTTCATTATTAATTTACTTCATTATAGAGAATTTTTCAGCCAACGTAATGTAATGTTTGGTTACTTAGTGTTTTATTATTATTAATATCATTTTTTTTCACTTTTTAATATTTCCAATAATTTATACGCGAGAACCTCTAATTGGATCTCCGTAGCTAATCCATTGTTTTTACATTGTAACAAAGCTGTTGGTTTCTCCATGTAATAAATGAATATATGAATTATCACAATAATGTGTGTGTGTGTGGGTCAGACAGCGTGAGTTGGATCGCGATGAGGTGTTCGAGCGCGCGCGCGCCGAGCTGCTGGATCAGTCCGCGGAGCTGTCAGCCGTGCCGGCGGCGGCGTGGGAGCGCCGGCTCCAGGAAGCGCTGTGGAGCGCCGCGCGCGACCTCGTCTTCGAGCACATATACCTGCCGGCAGCGGCCGCCGCGCACGATGACGTCGGTCTGTACGCTTTACTGCTGCAACTACATCTTAGAGCAGTTAGAACTCACGACAAGTTCGTCCGGGGATGTACTGCCGCCATACTGTTTCGGTTTGAAAGGTGTGGTTGACGGTGAAATTACAGTCACGTACATTCCACCTACACGTCTCAGGCGCATACGATGCGACTTGGGTCTTGTCGTTCCTAGTACGGGACTTAAGTTGCATCAGTTGCTATGGTCCGAGGTTACCACTTAACACTAGGTGGGCCGTCTGCTCGTTTCGTATCTTTATCACATAAAAAACATGCGTCAAACCCAAGTTTCATCTGAGAATCTAGAACGTCACGTGATCAGCTTAGTAGTTACCCTCCTTTCGGAGCGAGGCGTCCCACGATCGATATCCGGCCGGGGTCACTATTTGTGTTACGGTCTTAGTGTTTTTGTTTTTTGGGTGTATGTGTTATACAGGGTGTCCGGTAATGAATGGATAACCTTGAAATGGGTCTTAGTAGAACTATTGGGCATTCGGAAAAAAATATCAAATAAAAAAAAACCAAGTAGTATCAAAGATTATGTATTTTTTTAATAATATCTATGTTTTTTTGTTTGTTTTTTTATTCTACTTGGCTTTTTTTATTTTATATTTTTTTATCGAATTCCCAATAGTTCTACTAAGACTCATTTCAAGGTTATCCATTCATTACCGGACACCCTGTTTACCTATTGGCTATAAGTATTCTTGTCACCTGTGACACGAAAAATCCTAGTGCTTATACCCGTGTAAAGGGTAAGCGTTAGAAATATATTAAGAAGCCCCCTGCTGCGGTCACTTAATGATATTTGCAACACCTTTATCCTGATCCTACATCCTTCCCCCAGCGTACCGAATCCCGCGACAGGTCCAATACAAACACGCCGGCGCGGGCGGCTCCAACAACGCTACTATATGGATCGACCCTTACCATATCGATTTCAGTAAGATCTTGTTCTGAAATGAAATAAATCTATTTAGAATTCCTTTAATTTCATCCGTTTATGCTTTACATGTAAAAAAAATATTGAGCATATGTATTGAATTGTAGATATTGAGTATCCTTATTATATTATTCTGTATTCACAGTTATTATTTAGTATATATAGTAAGAAGGTAAATTATATATTTTTTTACCGGTTGAGAGCCGTCTGCTCTCACCAAAAGCCCGTGTAAACGCTGTCAACAGCATAACGTCCAGTCATAAAAAAAAAAAAAAAATTCTTTGATGACATCTTTTTGATTAATATCTACTGTTAGCTTTTAGTACACTCCCAACCACTCTTTAGCTATTAAATACTCTTTCCATCCCAAGGTTGTCTGGAAGAGATCGCTCTATAGCGATAAGACCGCCCATTGTACTTCTAATGTCTAAGTTTCTTTTTGTTTATTACTATTTGTAATGTTCTATGGTGTTCAATGAAGCATTTTTATTATTATCTTTATTATTATTATTATATTATTGTCGATTAATATGTTTTATTTTCTTTTGTAAGTTTAGAATTATCATTTTCTTGTTACTGTCGTCCCAGTTTTTTTTATCATATCATTTGTATAATTTAATCGTTCCACCACACTAGTTCGAGTGAAGCCATTAGACTCGATTAGTCGTGTTAGTTATTTGTTGATAAGACATTATTTGCTAGAAGAAAGTGTAATTTTTGGAAACATGATGTTGACCCAAGATAGATTTCGGATGTTGTCTCGGAACATTCAGTTTTTTTTTTTTTTTTCTTGGTCAAATATCCTCCCATCCGTGTGAAGCGTTTTGCTTCCACTTTCATTATGCGGACAGCCCAAGAGTGGAACTCCTTGCCTGCGTATGTATTTCCCGAGAACTATAATCTGGAGGTCTTCAACAGGAGAGTGAATAAGTTACTTCTAGGCAAGCATGCTGCATCGTAGACCGCATCGTCACTTAACATCAGGTGAGATTGCGGTCAAATGTGAGCCTATTATATCTAAAAAAAAAAAAAAATTTGTTGACTGGACATTTTGCTGTTGGCCGCAGATGGCCTTGACAGCGTTTACACGGACTTTTAGTGAGAGCAGACGGCTCTCAACCGGTAAATATTCAGCATTCAATATTGATATTTAATACGTGCACATATTGCAGACAAGTTCAACACGCAAGTGGACATAAAGCTACGGTCGTGGGCCGACTCTGACTTGCCCGCGGCGTCGGTTCGCGCGGGGGGCGAGGCCCTAGCGGCCGAGTTCGCGGCCGCGCTCGCCGCCGGAGCGCCCGCCGCCGCCTCCGACCCGCTCTACGAGCCGGTCAAACGCTACGCCGTAGAGGAGGCCTTGGCCCGACACCAGTGGGAGGAGCGGGCGCAGGATGTCAGTTTGTTACGCATGTTTTATTGAATCGAAAATATTCAAATTCAAAATATTTTATTTCAGACAAAAAGATCCATATTTACCTAAAAAGACACAATAGTTACAACAATTAAAGACAAATAATGATAGCAACAAATTTGGGATAAGAATAGATAATCTTATCTTATCTTATCTTACTATATTTAAACGAGCAATTCTTGTTCGTATATATATAATCTGAATCTCGGAAACGGCTCCAACGATTTTCATAAAATTTAGTATATAGGGGATTTCGGGGGCGATAAATCGATCTAGGCAGGATTCATTTTCAGAAAATCAACTTAAACATAAACTTAGTTTTTTTTATTGAAAGAAAATAACAAAAAGGTGGCTCTGTCGATAAGATCGAAAAATCTTATTCATATTTCATCATTTTATCAGTATGTAATTCGTACTTAAATATAATTTCTAAAAACACAATTTATCAAAAAAAATAAAAATACCGAGCAAAGCTCCATCCAGGTACTATAAATGTAATACAAGGAAAGTGTTTTGTGGCCAAAGTGGTATTCTGGCCAGACATGTGTATTCCATCACCATATCACTCTCCTCACGAGACTGCCACCCACTCTGCGGATCAGGGATAATGTTGCGAATGATGGCTTCAAAGCCATCAGTTTTGTATTCAGCAATATCCCTGATGCACAAACGAGACAGTCCCAACATCATTCTGAAGATATTATTATATTGCCTGCAACTTCGTCCGCGTGGAATTCGGTTTTATCACGCACCCCTATTTTACCCATCGGAAAAGTAGCCTAAGTTACTCCCTGTTACATCAGCTATCTGCCAGCGAAAGTCCCGTCAAAATCGGTCCAGCCGTATCAGAGATTAGCCGGAACAAACAGACAGACAGACAAAAATGTTTTGGTATATGTACCGCGTATACGTATGCACTTAGTAAAAAGCGGTTATTTTAATGTTACAAACAGACTTCAATTTTGTTTATTTGTATATATTGCAACTGTGTGCCGCTACAATAAACATGTGTTGTGTGTATGTCTGTATGTAGGTGCTCCGAGTGCTTCAGCTAAACGCGTTGCAGGACAGGATGGTGGGGTCGCGCGCCGACTGGGACGCCGCCGTCACGCTCATGGAGACCGCACTCACTGACAAACTGTCCCAGACTCATCAGCAACTCAGAGAGCTCACTGGTGAGTTGTACTTGCACACTGGACGGCCGGCTACATCTCCTGGCTTCATTGTGAGAGCGTGATGGTCTAGCGGTACTGACCCCCCGAGTTTCAATCCGGAGGTCGCCGGTTGAAATCCCGACGTGCACCTATTTTTTCGATTGAAAGATTTATGTGCGCAATACCACGTTCTCAAAACGGTGAAGGGAAACATCGTGAGGAAACCGACATGTCCTAGAACTGAAAATTCGAAGACATGTGTCGAGTGCACGAAAGGAGCCTCTTTGAGGCGCACTTACAATCCTTTCACCACACTGGTTCGACAGAACCGGTGACTCGAAGAAGAAGAAGGCTTCATTTTGTTGTATATAAATATAACAATAATAATATTTGTGGACTGTCAACACAGCGCCATCTAGCCCCGAACTAAGCATAGCTTGTACTGTGGGAACCAGACAACTTAATACTAATATTTATTTACTACAAACGTCACTTATTACATACATTTTTACAGAGTTATCACTTAATGTATGTACGAAAACCTGTGGGGATAGCATAGGTACCCTAACTAGGAAAACCTGTAAGATGGCATACCTATGCCCTCCGCTGGATATACTATGCACTACAACTGATAGAATACAAATATCGTTTTATGTAAATACATACATATAATACATAGTAACGCCCATATATAGGGTGTCCGGAAAGAATGGATAACCTTGAAATGGGTCTTAGTAGAACTATTGGGCATTCGGCAAAAATATCAAATTTCAAAAAAAAACAACTTGGGTTTTTTTGAACCCTGTATATGTGTGTGTGTGTGTACCCAGGTCCCGGTTTCCGCGAACGCTGGCTCTACTGGCAGAACAGCAGTGACGAGCAGAACCGCCGGTGGGAGGTGCGCGCCGAGCTCGAGAGGCTCGGCGTCACGCGCCCCGCGCTCATGTACGACGAGGTAGGTACACGCGAAGGTTTCTTGGCTGTTGTTCCCCGTGGAGGGTCGGATTGGATTTGAACACGCGTCAAACTTAGCCATAAGTATGTGTGACCTTACGTTTTGAATATTATTGAAGTTTCCAAGCTATTTCTTGGACAATGGACAATAAAGTTTTTGACTTTGACTTTCCGACAGTGAAATCGCTTCAGTATACAAAACGAAGAGCCCAAAGCGATAGTAAATATTCCAATTTGTCTGTCCTAGGCTAGTGCCAGTTTCTTGGCGACGTTTTGAGAACGTGGTCTTACTCAAGTCCGATAGAGATCTAGTCACTTTGGAGTTGATTCGGCGACCTTCGAGTTGATAATATGGTTCCGTTGTATTTACAGGTGGTAGCCGTGCGCGACAATCTCAGAAGGAAAGGCATCGAAGTGGACAACGAGTACATCAGGGAAACTTGGAAACCTGTTTATCTAAAGTGAGTTTACGCAAATACCGTTAAGTCTGAATAATAACTATAAGAACCGCTTGACACTTATTAGGGTTACTTTTGAGTCTTCTTCTTCGAGTCACCGATTCTGTCGAACCAGTGTGGTGAAAGGGTTGTAAGTGCGCCTCAAAGAGGCTCCTTTCGTGCACTCGACACGTGTCTTCGAATTTTTTGTTCTAGGACATGTCGGTTTCCTCACGATGTTTTCCTTCACCGTTTTGAGAACGTGGTATTGCGCACATAAATCTTTCAATCGAAAAACTCATAGGTGCACGTCGGGATTTGAACCGGCGACCGCTAGACCACCACGCTCTTAAAACTTTTGAGTAACACGACGCAATGACTATGCAGCCAATTGGGAACTGGCTCTAAGTTGTGGCAGAAATACAACTTGCCCTACACCTCGAAATATTTCTGTTGTAAATGCCACTACGGCCATCAAAATAAGTTTTTCTTTTTGGAATAATGGTGGACATTTCACGCAGCGCCATCTAGCCCCAAAGTAAGCTAATTATAGCTTGTATCATGGGAACCAGACAACTTGTATAATACTTATATACTTTTCTTTGGTAAATACATACATATAATACATATTAACACCCAGACACAGAACAAACATCAATGTTACAAATGTTACATAAATGTTTGTCCTGGGTGGGAATCGAACCGACGACCTACACCGCAGAAGGCAGGGTTACTACCAACTGAGCTGTGAGGCCAGTTCTAACTGAAGCGTTGCTTTACATAAATTGTAAACATAAAAATTACCTTTGTCAGGAACTTCGTACAGAAGGCGTTGACCCGGGCGCGAGATTGCAGAAAGAGCTTTTATTTGTACAGTCAGCAAAATGGAACTGGGGTGAGTGATATTCTAATAAGTAATAAATTTTGTTTTAAATAGCAGTAGAACTCTCGCCAAGTTCGTCCGGGGAAGTACTGCCACCATGCCCATTTCTGCCGCCAAGCAGTAACGCGTTCCCGTCACTGTGTTTCGGTTTGAAAGGTGTGGTTGCCGGTGAAATTACAGGCACACGAGACATTCCACCTACACGTCTCAGAGTTATTATATAAAAAATTATTATAGTATTTATTATTATAGTATTATATAAAAAAAAAAGTTACGTTTAATAACGAAAATAAACAAACTGATAGCACACCTCATGTTTAACCGTAACAGCGATTCAATCTTGTTGCTCCCTTTCTTATGTATGGGAAGACTCAAGTCGCATTGAATCGTATCCATTTCTCTGAGACTAGGACGTCGGATGTGACCCCATGTCTTCCCCATGGAGGGTCGGATAGGGTTTGAACAGGCATCAATCTTATCAATAAGTACGCGTGACCTTATGTTTTGAATATTGACGTTTCCAAGCCATTTCTTTATGAATTCTATGGAAATAAAAGGTTTTGACTTTGACTTTGACCTATAAATTAATGATGTCGCCGTGCAACTTAACGTTGAAAAAACGTGACACAATATTATTTTCCGGTTTATTTCTTGCCTACCCGCATTGCGTATGTGAACTGTATAATATATTGGTGCGTGTTTGCTTGTGTGGTGGCAGCGCGAGTGCTGCGAGGTGGTGATGTTCTGGCGCGTGCAGCAGACGCTGCGCACGACAGCCAACGCGCTGCGGCAGCAGATCGCCAACCGGGAGGCGGCGCGGCTCGACCGCGACCTGCGCGAGGTGCTCGACGAGGTGGGTGTGTGTGGGTGTGTGTGGGTGTGCAGCAGACGCTGCGCACGACAGCCAACGCGCTGCGGCAGCAGATCGCCAACCGGGAGGCGGCGCGGCTCGACCGCGACCTGCGCGAGGTGCTCGACGAGGTGGGTGTGTGGGTGTGTGTGTGTCTACATTATGTTCAAGCAAATAAACTATCTTTGTCTTTGTGTATGTGTGTGTGTGTGTGCGCGTGTGTGTGTCTACATTATGTTCAAGTAAATAAACTATCTTTAAACTTTGTGTATGTGTGTGTGTGTGTGTGTGTGTGTGTGTGTGTTTTCATTTAAGAGTTAAGGCTTTGTATGTGAGATTGTTTGTGTGTACTTGTTTGCTTGTGTGCGTGTGTTAATTTGATATATAAGTGTGATAGAGTGTGAGTGTGTAGTTTGTGTGAGTGTTAGTGTGTTTGGTGTGTGAGAGATTGTGAGTGTATTAGAAATTTGTTTGAGTTGTAGTAGAGCGTGAGTAAGCGTGTGTGTGTTGTTTGTGGGTGTGTAATAGAGTGTGAGTGTGTGGCAGAGTGTGTCTCCACCGTGCAGCGCGAGGTGCCCTACCAGTATTTACTATTGCCTACTGAAGCGAGTGTGGAGGATATGCACAATTATTAATTTGCATTTTACTCTTGTAGTAGTATCTGTATGTTTACAGATAGCGGCACAATTTATTTAGGTCCAAGCCATTTCTTTATGAATTCTATGGAAATAAAAGTTTTGACTTTGACTTTGATTTAGGTATTGCCGTTGTCTTATTTGAGAGTGTTTACGGCTAACTGATATACCATTTCTATCTCTGTCTATTCTCTGTAATTTCTAACAATATCTATGGATATTGCAAGTATCAAAATTAATTTAAAAAACAAACAAACGTACCTCTCTCTACTAAAGTTGTAACATAATATGTCATAATGGGATTTGAACCGGTGACCTCCGGATTGAAACTCGGGGGGTCAGTACCGCTAGACCACCACGCTCTCTGCACCAAGAGTCACAGAAACGCTCAACCTTAAACAAGACGTGTTCGTTACAGATGGCAGCGGACCCAGATCTCAAGAAGAAACTATTATCTGGAAGGAGGATAGAGTTAGCGGAAGAGCTCAGTGAGTATTTTGAATTAATATTGGTCTACCCTCACAAATTATTCCCACTTATAAATAAGCTTTTTTAGGTTAGGTTATCTTTGATTAGTTTAGGACACTTGGCTAGGTAGGAAGATTTCTGATGGAGAAGTGTAGTCACTTAATGGTAGATCCCCCGCATTCCACCAGCCCGATGGTCGGACGCCATAGTGAAGACAACAGTGGATCAGAGACAAGACTGTCTACTGTCTATTCTCAGCAATGGGTGTTGCCAGCTAGTAAGATAGAAGCGTCACCCTCAGCAACGTTGTTCAGTCGGTAGTGACTCTGCCATAGTGGGTTCGATTCCCACCCAGAACATGCATTCGTGTGACTAACATAGATGTTTATATTTGCTTGTTCCTTCTTCGTGTCTGTTCGTGGACGCTTTTTAATGTTTCTACGTCATCTACAAATGGGAACACAGATATTGTTCAAATGTGACTATCTAACATGTATTTTCAGAAAGGTTTACAAAATAGAAATAAATAAATAAATATTGGTGGACATTTCACACATCTCCATCCAGCCCCAAACTAAGCATAGCTTGTGCTATGGAAACCAGATGACTGATACATATATACCTTTTTTTTGTAAATACATACATATAAATACATATAATCACCTAGACACAGAACAAACATCAATGCACTTCACATAAATGTTTGTCCTGGGTGGGAATCGAACCTACAGCTCAGAAAGCATAGTTACTAACCAACTGAGCTGCGAAGTCAGTCAAAAAAATAAACAAAATACGTAATAAATGTTTTTCTTTTCCACAGAACGAGTGAGACAAGTTCAAGAGAAGTTGGAAGAATTTATAGAGGCTCTCAACAAGGAGAAATAGGATTGCAACTAACATAGCGCATTATCTCATGTTGTAACTTGTAGGTAATCTGTCGCCGATGCGCTGCACTCACTGCACTGCACTCACTGCACTCACTCACTGCGCTGCACTCACTGTACTTGTTTTTACACCAGCGGTAATGTAATTATCCAAATATCTGTATGTTTCATGTGGATTGTTGGTGCCTTTTACCTCCGGCAGTGACAGTAATATGTACTTACAGTGTATCCAAAATGAGTTGTAGTTAACAGTGTGAGGTTATATGTGTAATGTGCCCACCCGACACACTGACTCTACCCCCATACAAACACACATTTGCAACACGACTCAAAGTCAATGTCAAAACTTTTATTTCCATAGAATTCATATTGAAATGGCTTGGAAACGTCAATATTCAAAACATAAGATCACGCGTACTTATTGATAAGTTTGATGCCTGTTCAAACCCTATACGACCCTCCATGACCACTCAAACACCCATCTATAGAGTTTAAACACATCGGCTTGGGAACGTCATTAGATGAATTAAAGGTATAAGGTACTTTTGGCTGAGTCTGGCGAAAATACATTCAAATGACAAATGCCTTGTTAAATAGAATTTATCCCTATATCGAGTGTTAATAGGCTTGCGACTTGGTTCTTGTACCTAGTAGGGGAGCACCCAAGTCGCATCGCTTGTTATGGGCCGAGGTTACCACTTAATACCAGGTGGGCCGTCGGCTCGTTCCGTAACTGTATAAAATAAAAAAATACATAATTTGCATCTTTACCTGAGAATATCTGAGTACAGAGAGATGACGGCTCAGTCGGTTGTTACGTCGGTCGATCTACAATATATATAGGTAGTGGGTTCGAGTCCTACAACGAGCTCATACATCGTGAGTCTTCATATGGGTGATATGATTTGCGAATCGTCGAATCCACCAATAAATGTAATGTGAATTTGTACAAGTGGACAACTAACCATTTTTTTTATGTATACATACTTAGTTATATCTGACATCAATTACAAAGTCTAGTCATCTATACAAATTCGTATACTTGTATATAATAATAGAAAGAAACAACAAAATTGTACAAAAATAATATTCAGAAAAAAATTACAGCTGACAATTTGCTATTGCTGCGGCGAAACGTTATAGCAATGCAGCGCTGGTTTTCAGTGCCGCCAGTACTAATATGAATTATATTAATAATTTGACTTGTGAATTGATCACGATCGCTTTCTATTTATTTCTAATATGATTTAATCGTCTAAAATATTTAATGGTCGGTCGTATTATTTTGATTACATGAATTCCCAACCCACTTTACAATACATTTTAGGTTAAGTTTTGTTTATACTACATGTCACAGGAATGGCAATGATTTGCTAAATGATTTCTTTTTACCTTACTTTAAGTTTTTAAAGCGTGTAATATCTACGTGATTTGTTTTATGATTTCTACAGAGAAATATCCAAAAATTTGTCTTTCTTTAACCATTTATGAATTTGTGCTGAAGAGCAACGCGTGAAGCAGCAATCACCTATTATCCTGTTGTCCCTTTTTCACTCATACTAACATAAGCTATACAAAAAGGGACGACGAGTAAGCGACGGTCAAGATTATGTGTCGGCGATAGTGCACCGACGTTGTATTTATTTGTTCCTAGTTTAATAGCTTGGTATAAGTTATCTTTTAATAAAAAGTTATATAATTTCTTCTTTATTTTCTTTCTATATCAGATTTTGTTGGTACCCGCAAATTTTTCCATTAATAAGGAAATGGCATGGCACACATGTCTTCGAATTTTTAGTTCTAGGACATGTCGGTTTCCTCACGATGTTTTCCTTCACCGTTTTTGAGAACGTGGTATTGCGCACATAAATCTTTCAATGGAAAAACTCATAGGTGCACGTCGGGATTTGAACCGGTGACCTCCGGATTGAAACTCGGGGGGGGTCAGTACCGCTAGACCACCACGCTCTCATTATCATTTTTTTTATGTTAGGCTGCGCTTGTATTGCTTACTACAAACTATTAATTACAAGGCTACCCAATGAGTGTAATGTTTTCAGAATTTATGTATGTAAGTGAATTTTTTTATTCTATTCCATAACTTATGAATGCCTGAACAAATTTAGATATATATGGGCTATAGTTAGAATCCTTACATTATCCCGAGTGACTATGGCTACATATGAACCCTTGTTTTTGACAGGGCAGTCGTGATTTTTTATTAATAATATGTTACATGTTTCATTAGTGTAGGGTTTATTTAAATAAAACACTGAAACTATTATAATTTTACACGAGGTAAACAGGATACAATCCAATTAACAAGCCAGGTCAACGATAAATCAAATACTAAGAACACAGGTAAATAAGCGACAAGTCCGCACCGCACGACTGACAGATAAGTGCATGCTCAAGTTGTCAAAGTCTTAACATCTGTCTTTCAGACAGACGTCAATTTGTTTTTGTTTGTGTGTGTTGTTAAATATATTGATATTTTGTAATGTACTCCTGAATTGGGAAAGACAACTCCAGTGTTTTACCAGACAATAAAATGATAGCTAACAGCGAGCTTATGAAGTCCGTGCTGCGATTCGTTACGGGCGAGTCTGAAAATATTTGCAGGTTATGTTTAGCTTCCACAAGTTCGGAGGGTGTTGCTCTGGCGGACACAGCATCCATTGATACGCCTTATTTCGAAGGATTTGCATCCTACGAAAGTATGCTGGCTGACCTTGGCGTAAGTACTCCGATAACTGCTTCGACGCAGTTCGGGAATAATAATCGTCATTGTACATAGCTGCCTTTAGAAAAAAAAAAATTAGATGCTTCAAAGACATTTACTAATTTTTTGTATGCCAATTTAGTCCGGGGAAGTACTGCCACCATACCCACTTTTGCCGTCCAGCAGTGACACATTTTCGATACTGTGTTCCGATTGGAAAGGTGTGCTTGCCGGCGAAATTACAGACGCATGAGACATTCCATCTTCACTTCTTAAGAGTTACTGGACCATACGATGCGACATGGGTCTTGTACCTAAAATCATTTTGGTTTTAGTTACCACTTAACACCAGGTGAGCAGTCAGCTCATTCTGTAATTTGATTACATTAGTAAGAATAAATAAAAAGCTTATAATATTGTGGCCAATTGTAGTGACAAAATTGGTCAACTCTCAGGAGAATGCTGCAAGAGCTTTGCAGCTCTACCGTGCTGGTTTTCAGTGACGCCAGCACATTGCAACTGTGACATCACCTACAAATATATAAAAATAGTACTTAAAATATAAACATATTTATAGTACTGAACAGCAAACTAATTAACCGACTGCATCACAATAAAAAACATTAACTGAATTGATAACCTCTTTCTGAAGTCGGTTAAAAATTGAGTGATTTTTAAGAGCAAACTGATTCGACTATAATTACTTATCTTATGCAAAGTCTGCATAAGATGTGACTGACTACCGGTTGAAGAATTATCAGACTGTACCAGCATCTAGTTCCTCATGCAGGCGTACTCTGGATAAGCAAGAGTGAACGCTGTTCCTTTTTACCATCTTAATTGCTAGCAATTCAATCTTAACTAGAATAGTTTGTAACTTTACATTGTGAATATCATTTTCAGGTTCCTGAAGAAGAATCAATGCCACTTCAGCTCTGCCCAAAATGCGCAGAACACGTCACGACATCTTATCTATTGAAAAAGTTGTCTCAGCATACAAGCGAGACATGGAAAGAAATTCTTCATAAAATAAACATTGCTTTAGATCATTTACATGAACCTCTGAAGGATTCCACTACCCAAATGCTATGCCTTATAATGGAGGAGAGCGAAAATCATTATTTCACAAGTCGTAAAAATTCCAAAAACAAACATGATGTCATGACCAAAGTAAGAGCATATATCAGTCAAAAAAAGTTTAAAAAGAAAGCTAAGAAAAAAACTCTGATATGTGATGAATGTGGTCAAGCATTTGGCTCAAATTTCTACTTAACAAAGCATGTCATGATAGCCCATGGTGTGAAGCGGTTTCCATGTTCTGAATGCCCCAAAGTGTTCAAATCCGAATGGACGCTGAAAGACCACAAGGAAAGACAGCATTCTCCGAGAAACATCCCATGCCCCAAATGTTCCACAAAGGTGAGCACGGAACGCTTGCTAAAAGCTCATGATGAACAGGAGCATAAAGCAATTATATGCAAGGAATGCTTCATGCAGTTACCATCCAAAAGAAGCCTCCTGCAACACATGAATAAGCATGGTGTGTATAAATGCAAAATTTGCGAGAAGAATTTTACGAATAGGCCTTCCTACAAAATGCACGAAAAAGGTTGTGGTCAACTGAGAGAAAGACTGGTCTGTGATATATGCAAGCAAAGCTACAAGTTTAAGACGGCCCTCCGTACCCACTTGAAAGTGGTACATGGGTTTGGTAAAACTATTTACCCCTGCAGCTGGTGCGGTAAGAAGTTTGATGTCAGGAGTCGGCTGAAAGTTCACATCGTCAAGCACACGAGGGAACGGAACTTCCACTGTGACAAATGTGGAGGCATGTTTGTCACC
Organism: Chesias legatella; assembly: GCA_947359385.1. Lineage (NCBI taxonomy): Eukaryota > Metazoa > Arthropoda > Insecta > Lepidoptera > Geometridae > Chesias > Chesias legatella. The sequence continues at coordinate 13,033,683 of OX375765.1, forward strand.
CAGTCGGCCCTGGTGTACCACATGCGTCTGCACACCGGAGAGAGACCTTTCAAATGTGACTTGTGTCCCGAGCGCTTCTTGTCCGCTTCCAGAAGAATGGAACACAAGAGACGGAAACATATCGGCCCTCAGAAAGAATGTCCCTACTGTGATAGGAAGTTTGTTACTAAGTTTACTCAGGACAAACACATTGAGCGACATCTCAATCCGCAAAGCAGACTGTTTATAGGTTGCCCCCAACCGAATATTATCAGAAAAGTTATTGTTAATGTTTGAGTGTGTATCAGTTATTCGTTGAAATGTTTTGTGTATACAATACAATATCATCATAATCATTTAGTTTTACCAGTTATGAATTCCTGCGCCTGCAACTTCTCGATTAGTGCTGCCATCATCAAAAATACATTATAATTTATGACGATTATTGTATCAAATGTATAAATATCAGAGTACTATAGTGAATCGGAGTTTGTTGGTCCCTAAGTGCCTACCATATCTCTGTGCTTAGGAGGCTAGGTGTGCTGTGTATTGGCCAGTTTATGACTCAAACAGTAGCTAAGTACTTAATCACTTTCATCAAATTGTTAACCTTAATAAAAGTAGCTAAAGTTACTCATCATAACATCAGCTATCTAACAGTGAAAGTTCTGTCAAAATCAGTCCAGCCGTTTCGGAGATTAGCTGAGGAACAGACAGACAAAAATTGAAACATTTTTGTTTTATTAGGTACTGTATATAATTTCATACGCATTTAGTAAAAGACTGTTACTTTCACATTACAAACAGACACTTAACATTTTATTTATATGTGTAATTTTTTTTTTTTGGAACGTAGTTCCTTATCGCAAGTTATGAAAGGGGGCTAGACGGAAAAAAATTCTTACGAAAAGTTGTCACGACACTTTTTGCTATAATATATATATATATATTATATATTTAATATTTTCAGAGATCAATTAAAAAAATAATTATTACAATTCCTTCACTAATTAATCAAAAGGAACTTCGTTCCATCCGGGTGTCCCTCACCTCTCAAGTTTTTTTTTTTATGTGATACAGTTACGGAACGAGCTGACGGCCCACCTGATGTTAAGTGGTAACCTCTGCCCATAACAATCGATGCGACTTGGGTCCTCCCTTACTAGGTACGACAAGACCCAAGTCGCAACGTATGCGCCCGTAACTCTGAGACGTGTAGGTGGAATGTCTCTTGTGCCTGTAATTTCACCGGCAACCACAATATAGAATAAATAAGACTGTCAACAAGTCTGTTTCACAATTTTAATTATTTCAGTTTTGCTGGAGGAACGTTTTACCAATTGCTGTATCTCTAAAACTGTTGGATGCACAATTATATGTTGTAAATGCTAATTTGGGCACAAGGTCCTGACGTACACGGGGGGGGGAGTCCTACTTCAGTGAATATCCAGGAAATATCCCAAGACATTGCAGCTGGGCTGCAGTATTCTGACGCTGATATCAAAAGATAAATTAAGTATTTGTGTCCGAACACCAGTACCGTGGTTAGGGAGACAACTATTCCTATAAATCGAAAACAGGCTTTATCTCTCTAATAAATAAACCACATCTGTAAGCATGAACTAGATAGATAACTGATATAGTACTTTTTTTTTGTTAATACAACATACAGGGTGTCCGGTAGTGAATGAATAACCTTCAAATGGGTCTTAGTAGAACTATTGGGCATTCGGAAAAAAATATCAAATAAAAAAAAAACCAAGTAGTATCAAAGTTATGTATTTTTTAAATAATATCGATGTGTTGATTTTTTTTGATACTACTTGGTTTTTTTTATTTGATATTTTACTGGACAACCTGAAAATTAACGCCCAGACACAACAAAAATGTTTGTCCTGGTGGAAATCAAACCGACTACTTACAGAGCAGAATACATACTTGCAACCAACTGAACTGAGGCTAATCTAATGAAAAACCATAGGAACTGGTTTTTTTATTTTATGAATCTAAATATGATTGCAGCTGTGCAAAGCCGGGGTGGGTTGCTAGTATATAATAATGCTGCAGTTTCCTCTGTCGTTGATAATTGTCGCTTCTATGTATGAGGTCTTAGTTCTCAATCGGTTTAAATAGGTACACCATGGCTAATAGACTCAACTAAGGGTTCATTTACCAGTCGGGACAGACATGGTGTTTTCTGATGGTCTAAAATGCTGCCAAGTAGGAATCCAGGGAATTATGGTGTAGGATAAAGAGTAACATGAAAAAAAAAAGGTTTTATCCATTTAACCAAGACGTTGGTATAATATACTTCTGACATTAGGCTCTTCCTCATACTGGTCTTTGTACCAAGACTTGTGTAGCTTGCTTCACGACACACACACATCTTGTAATATCTTATTCCAGTATTATGTACTAAATGTTACACAGATTTAAGTACTCAAATTGTTACAATAGTGCCCGCGAAAAAAAAGGATTTCCTTTAGAGGTTTCTTGACTGTTCTCTGGTTTGAACGCGCGATAAACTTAGCTATAAGTACGCGTGACCTTATTTAAGTCTTGAATATTATAGATTAATATTCAAGACTTAAATAAGGTCAGAAACTAGTTTCCAAGCCTTTTCTTTATGAATTCTATGGAAATAATGTCTTTGACTTTGTAAAACATTACATAGGATGTAATCAATAAATATAACTTTTTGCTTGGTACATGTATGCATAATTGGAAAAATACATAAAATTTTATTATGATGAATCACACGATTCGATGAGAACGTGGTGGTCTAGCGGTACTGACCCCCGAGTTTCAATCCGGAGGTCGCCGGTTCAAATCCCGACGTGCACCTATGAGTTTTTCAATTAAAAGATTTATGTGCGCAATACCACATTCTCAAAACGGTGAAGGAAAACATCGTGAGGAAACCGACATGTCCTAGAACTAAAAATTCGAAGACATGTGTCGAGTGCACGAAAGGAGCCTCTTTGAGGCGCACTTACAATACTTTCACCACACTGGTTCGACAGAACCGGTGACTCGAAGAAGACATGATTTATCGCAATTCCATTTGCATGAACATGTCCTGTTTGGACACCCTCATATTTTCCTGTCCCGGCATGTTGGGTGGTATCAAGCTTCTGCCTATGTACAGCTTGTTTGTAGGGTCATAGTGCTTTTTCATGTGCAGTCTCAAAAAGTTCTTTGTAACAAATTTCCTTGCACACAACTCACAACTCAGAGTGGGACCAATGTGTTTGTGCTTAATATGATCAGCCCTCGACGACGAGTTGACAAACATTTCACTACACAAGTTGCATGAGTATGGTTTTGCTCCCGTATGCCTTCTTGTGTGGTATAATAAAGACTCCTTCGTTACAAATTTACCGTTGCACATGCCACAATTAAAATTCTTAGCACCCGTGTGCGTTATCATGTGAGCTTTTAAGTAACTTGGGGCTGTGAATTTCTTCCCGCATTCTTTACAAACATGAGGCTCAGCGTTTCCATGTACAAATTTCATATGAACCCTCAATCCACCTTTGGTGCTGTAGCCTTTGCCGCATTCCTGGCAGAAATAAGCCTTTTGAATCTCGCTTCGTAAAGGATGCGGCCGGACGAGCCCCGCCAAACACAACTTGACATGTTTCTCGAAGAACTCTCTTGTTGTGTAAGTCTTTTTACAGTTAGGGCATTCATTTCTAATTTTATGCTTTTCTTCATGGAGCATCAATTTATTTAAGCCCTTGAATGACTTTCCACATTCCTTACAGATGTGTGTACCGTGCGAGCCATCCTCGTGCTCTTTCAAGCTGTTCTCAGTGCATCTGACAATTGGACACTGGGGTGTGGAACACTGGTAAAGGTCGGAGCTTTGTTCGTGTTCTGCCATTACAGTTTCATCTCTACTTGTGTACTGACACTTTTCACAAGTGTACAAGTCATGATCATTGTACACATGGGCTTTTAGCAACTCCGTACTGTGAAAGGTTTCTTTACATTTTGCACATTTCATTTTCGGAAATTTCTTAGGTTTACTGTCTTCGTGTATGAATATCTCGGAACCATCGTCGTTACAAACTATGTACAGTTTCTGATTCGTATTTGATGTGTCAATTTCGGTATTTAATGAAAAATAAAGGCTATCGATGAGAAAGGTTAATCTTCGGGTCGAATTTTTACATCTTTCTATGAAGTTAATAGCATCAGCCGTCCTGTCCAGGCATTCACTACACACAGCATCAATACCTGGTATTTTTTCAGTGATCTGAAATTTTTTATGTAATATTTAGTTGAAATAGTACCATAACCAATTTAGAGAAAAAAAAGCTGGTGATACACCTTTTATAACTAATTCTTCTGACCTGTGGACCCAACAACTTCTCTAGGACAGCAGAGAGAGCAATAAATTCATCGGAGTGGTTATAGTCTACGCTGTCCTCAAATTTGGCATAATTGTCGTCTTGGATAATCTTCAGACATAACCTGCAATGGCTGTAAGATTTTTGGTCTACTATATTCGAAATGAGCACGTTTAATTCGCTTTTATCGGCCATTGAAAGTTGTCGCAAATTTCTCGGAAAATATCGAAAACTACGCGCCGTAAAAAGTTTCGTTCAAGAACCAACACATCATCACACTGACACCGACCGAAAAGACAACTACACTACAGTAGGTAGGTGTACCTGCCTACTTATACATTAGTAGCCAGCGTGGGTGACCGACCGGTGACGGCCGTCGCCACACATGACAATGACAGTTATTCTATTTGACAACTTGTGATAGTGATGCAACCGAATTGTTATAAAGTCGATAATTTTATTGTTCAAGACCTTAATCGATGCTATGCTATCGTATTTTTTTTTTTTTGTAGTACACTTTGGAGCGAGTACACATACTTTGTCGATAAAGTTTCCTTGTATATGTCACTCGACCATTACACACAACTAATGAAAACATCGATTTCACCACAATTTGTACAGCTTAAGTTTAATGAAATATGCACCCTACTAAAAGTTGCCAATGTTTATTTATTTATTCATTGCACATGTTTAAGAACTTATCACTAAATACATCACATGTTCTTTTTTGACACCATTCATAAGATATTAATTGTACTTCAGTACTCGCCAACCTAATCAGGTCATCCACTATTTTAACTTCAAGTCGTATTTGTCCACCAAGTGTACAATTAGGTCTTACAGATACTCTGGTGCTTATGAATTAGTTGCCTTTTAAATGCATTGCAAATTTTATGAGTCGATGATATTTGTCTTACTGATAAGCAACAACTCTAAGGAAAACTATATATTTGCGCATTTTTTTATTTGCCTATTGTTTTACCAATACCAGCCGGAATCAATGCCAACAAGTTTTTTCTTCGCCATCATGTTGCCGATGAGTTTTTTGAATACAGTCGAAGCGTCGCTAAATACTTCGGACAACCCAAATGGAAAATCTGAAAGCAATGACACCCAATGACTTCAGTTCAATTCGTTTATTCAGATAGTAAGTAGGTACTACTCAATCTCCTTAGTAGCAGAACTTGTGCCAAGTCGTCCGAATTACAGCCACCATACCTACTTCTCCCGCCAAGCAGTATACGTATTACTGTGTTCCGGTGACCATTAGACATTACATTATCATTCTGGTACATTGAGATAGCCATGAAAATATTGATGTCGGATTAATCGTGTAGGTGATTGATAGATTAATTAGTTGTATTACAAATTTTTACATATTTTGGACCAGATTGACTCCAAGTCTATATTAACCAAACAGTTACCAGTTGTATCAATGGGTCCACGTGTATATTTATTTGAATCCGTGTAGACATTAGAAATAGACTATAGATTAAATAGTATTTCCATTGAATTCATCAAGGGATAACTCCGATAGTTCAGTAAGTCAAATTACACGATCATGCATTCATACCAATAGTTGTCGGTCGCCTCCGTTTATTACAACTTATATGTATGTCAATTTTAAATCGTCACTTTTACATCTATCACTTTGACACCTGTCATTAATGATAATGAAAATTAGTTGTCCACGATTTTATATATCATCGCATTGTTTTCTGTACTGTAGTGGATCTACGGGTAATGAAATTACCCGTGGAGCCAGGTCGAGTGACCGGTGAACACACCATAGACCTCGATTGTCTAGAACTGATGTTAGATTATACGTCCAGTGGTCACCTTTCCATAGCTTTATGTAGCCTTTTCTGATTCACATTGAGTTCGCTGAGTATACCTAACACATCACAAAACGAATTATTAATCTATGATAATTATGATCTATCTATTAAGTGTAGTTTTATCCACGAACCATTGGATCTGTTGTTGTAGTTCTCAGGAAAGTCATCATCAATGCAGTTGTTGAAATCTGCAACAAAGAACTTAAGACAAGAATAAAATATAATAGGCCAAAATCTTAAAACCTGTATAATTATTTAACATGTAGGTTCCCACTGACCAAAATAAATAAAGGGATTACGGCAATTTTGTTGAAATAACGCATGGTTTTATAAGATAAACAGCCTGTGCCGAAAAAAATCGAAATGTCAAACTCAAACTGAAACGTTCCGTTAACGACACGTTTCTTTTCAATTTGCTCACAGTGATAGCAAAGAGATAATAATGTACTATCGTACAAAAGTACATACTACCTCCATGGCCACAGTGTAATCGTTTAACATAATTTAAGGAAAGCAATCGATACCAACAAAATACCGATAAGTTGTATGTGTTTAATTTCAAGAGAATTAACCATGTCTCAATAGTATATATTCATAAGAATATATACTATAGATTAGTATAGAATAATATAGATTAGTACAGTGGAGCGCCCATATAAATTTGCAATGCCTGAAAAAGGCAACTAAGTCTTAAACACCAGATTATCTGTAAGACCTTATTGTACACTTAGTTGGCAAATAAATGTTGTATTTATATTTGGACTGGACTGGAATAGGACTGGCCCTACAGCTCAGTTGGTCACCCCGCCTTCTGCGCTGTAGGTCGTAGGTTCGAATACCATCCGGGACAAATGTTTGTATGACGAATATAAATATTCGTTCTGTCTGGGTGTCAATATGATATTATATATTTATGTATTTACGAAAGTATATCAGTTGTCTGGTTTCCATGATACAAGCTATGCTTAGCACTTTGGGGCTAGATGGTGCTGTGTGAAATGTCCACCAATATTTATTATTTTAGATCGACGTTAACTCTGCGTGAAATGGAACACCTAAAAATATAGTAAACCTTCTTTCTCGCAGATGGCGCGACTTTCGCATGCCTGTGCTCCGATTGGTCAAGAACTTTGAGTGCGTCTCTTTCTCACTCGATAGCAACCAAAATGGCTGAATGTCATTATGATGCGGTAGACGTCTTGGCGATTTTACGTGAATTCGCGTGTTGGACTCAGTAAACAAACAGCTGTGTGTCCACGTCGTGTCCTTTACAGTGTTTTGTGTCAGTGCATGTGATATTTATCGAAGCGAAAACATCGCTACCATACTATAACGAATAAAAGTGTTTTGAGTGTGTTTTGTGTCGTGTTTTCGTGTAAAACATCATCCTGACCTTTGTTTTGGATTAATGCTCACTTGATTGCAGTAAGTACAAGTTGTATTCACATTGTTAAAGTCTTAAAACAAACTTTGTAACATTACGATGCGTGTAAATAATATTTCGTGAAGTTTGGAAACTTTCTGTCCCGCTCGCAATCTGCGCGATCTAGGAGCGAGTGAAAGAGCTAGATGTCGCTTACGCTGAAGTGTGGCCCTTGGAAAGTATGCCGTATGTTTTGGTGACCTATTATTATTACGAAATTGATGATTTGTATGGAGTTGTTCCTAGCGACTGCGATTAGCCGCGGCATAGAGCATGCGTGGGTCCTGTGACATCATTTTGGTATTTATTTTCATTATCACATGGTCCCAGAGATCATTTATCAGTAGATAACACTGCACATTTGTATGACTAACTTCAACGGTCTGTTAGTTCCAAGAAACAAAGGTTTATTGTGCCAGGAACTTTACCAAAATGTGTGTAACTTTGCAAATGTGGCTCCTGCTTTATAACACTGTTACCAAGATAGGGATATAATTGACCAGGATAATACCATGGACAGAGGGTCCCTTATATATCAGGGGTCCCTAATTTTACCCTATTCAATTTAATAAAATGTACACTAAATATAGATATTTAATAATAAATCTATGAAAAGAAATAAAATTGGAGTCTGTAATATTAAAATAACCGCTTTTACTAAATGCATATGGATGTATACACGGTACATATACCAAAACAACATTTTTTTAAATTTTTGTCTGTCTGTTCCGGCTAATCTCTGAAACGGCTGGACCGATTTTGACGGGACTTTCACTGGCAGATAGCTGATGTAACAAGTAGTGACTTGGGCTACTTTTCCGAGGGGTAAAATGGGGGTGCGTGATGAAACCGAAAAGTCGCGAGCAACAGCTAGTACCAAATATAATGACACAATTTATAAGTTGGTTACAATTTCAAAATCACTTTCAGAATTCAACGGACAAAAAGTTTTAGCCGAACCTATGACCTACAAATGTAAAGTGCTATAGTGTATCACACTCCCTCTCTTGTGTAGACACTCACTTGTGGATTCATTGAAATCTAACTAGTTCACACATACACAGTACTTACAGCTTGTTTAAGAGCCGTGAAGGGCATTACTTAGGCCGCTTGCACACATGAAATATGATCTGGTGGACTTGTTAATGTTTCAAACTTAATACTTCAAATATCTATTATTTTTTTGTAAGTTAAGGAACAATATATGAAGTATATTACTTAACACCCAGTCACAGAACTAACATATAAGTTCATCATCCAAATGTATGTGCTGAGTGGGAATTGAACCCACGACCTACAGTGCAGAAGGCAGGGTTGTTTTAAACTCGATGATCTCAGCCATTCAAATATAAAAGGTGAATAAAAAATGAATGTTAGCCTTAATTAGTCGAGGGATTGGATGGATCTACATATGGGGCTCGCGAAAAAAAAGGAATCCCTCCATTAGGGGTTTCTTATCTGTTCTTCCCCATGGAAGGTCGGATAGGGTTTGAACAGGCATCAAACTTACCGATAAGTATGCGTGACCTTATGTTTTGAATAATATTGACGTTTCCAAGCCATTTCTTTATGAATTCTATGGAAATAAACGTTTTGACTTTGACTTTGACTTACACTACAGAACAAATATCTTTTGCCCACAAACAGATAATTAGGACTTCAGTTCTCCTCAATCTAATCAATCCCAAAAACTTACTTTGCTGTATCTTAACACCAGGTGAGCCATCCGCTCGTAACTTTTTCATATAAGAATAAAAAGGGTTGTGTGTATGAGCCCTTCAGTGAACCGGTGTCCTGTGGCTAACTGCACGGATAGACAGAGGATAGACAGACCACGTTTGTGTGACCTATTGTTTACTTAATTGGACAGGTAATTCTCTGTACTGAATATAAAATAATTTCTCTTCTGTTTATATTAATGAGTTATTGTTACGATGCTCCCAAGAATATGTGGAGTTGTCCCTATCAAGTTTTTACAATATGTGTCTTATGCAAATGTATTTATGGTTTTCAGCGAATATATATATTTGTATAATAATCACTATACAAGTTACATATCTGTGTTATTTGACATATCAATAATAATTGACTTGACTGGCCTCGCAGCTCAGTTGGTTAGTAACTCTGCCTTCTGAGCTATAGGTCGTGGGTTCGATTCCCACCCAGGACAAACTTTTGTGTCACGAATGTGAGTTCTGTGTCTGGGTGTTAATATGTATTATATGTATGTATTTACAAAAAAAAAGTATATAAGTATGTATATCAGTTGTCTGGTTCCCATGATACAAGCTATGCTTAGCTTACTTTGGGGCTAGATGGCGCTGTGTCACAATGTCCACCATTATTATAATAATAATATAATAATTCATAACTTCCTTGGGCATCCAACTCCTGGCTTCCTTGTCATAAGTATGAAAACATCTCGAGAACATTGTGAATAGTGTTGCTGACCGTGTAATGGGCGAGGGTGACCATTTTCCATTCCTTTCTTTCTTTATTTCTTTATTCTTTATTGTACACAGAAAATAAAATATACAAACAAGTCATAAGTGATACATGTACAAAGGCGAGCTTAACCCTACAAAGAGTTCTCTTCCAGCAAACCTTCGAGGCTAGAGAGAGGCGATTTTAAAAAGGTAGGATGTGTACATAATAAAGATAAATTAAAACTAAATTATTAAGGGCTTAAAAAACCTACATACTTTAAACATACATATAAATACACCATAAATACAAAATACTATATATAAGCATACTTAAGAGCAGTAGAACTTTCGCCAAGTTCGTCCGGGGAAGTACTGCCACCATGCCTATTTCTGCCGCCAAGCAGTGACGCATTCGCATTTCTGTGTTCCGGTTTGAAAGGTGTGGTTTCCGGTGAAATTACAGGCACAAGAGACATTCCACCTACGTCTCAGAGTTACGGACGCATACGATGCGACTTGGGTCTTGTCGTACCTAGTAGGGGAGGACCGAAGTCGCATCAGTTGTTATGGGCCGAGGTTACCACTTTACACCAGGTGGGCCGTCGGCTCGTTCCGTAACTGTATTACATCAAAAAAAAAAAAAAAAATTTTTTTTCAAATTTTCAAAAATTTTCATCAAATTGACCATCGGCTCGTCTGTTCCCTATCACATACAAATTATTTAAATATTTTGCGCGTATTCACAGCATCCCAAATCATTCGGTTCATTCCATATTCGTCCGTTCTAACTGGACCAGGAGCTTTCTTCATTTGTGTGTAAACGCTAATAAGAAAGTAACATACACACACACACAAATATGTGATGAATGAAATCCGACACTTACCTAACCGGGGGGGGGGGTTGCCTGTTGTCCAAGGATAACAGAATAAATGGCAGTTTATATGCAACCTTTGTTATGGTTAAGTGGTTCCCATTAAACATTTGTTCGTCTCCCCTGTGTTTACTATGTAAGGGTTATTGACTGTACAAGTGTTGCGTGATTCCACTACAAATATATACTGGTGGACATTTCACGCATCGCCATCGAATCCCTAATTAAGAATGGCTTGTGCTATGGGATGGGAACCAGACTACTGATATTCCACTGAATCAAACGTTTAAAACCGTTAATTGGTCGTCCCGCTCTTCCAATTATACCAGTTAAAAACTGCAATGGATCGTTTGCTAATGTAAAACCTACGGAGAGATCTCTCGTTGTGCTTAACGATGGGCGGGGCGGGGCGGGGCGGGGCGGCTGGGAAAGTAACACGAACAAACCTAGGGAGATGCATGATTTTTGTGTGATGTAGTAACGGTCCAATTGTATACTGACTGGCCTCATAGCTCAGTTGGTTAGTAACCCTACCTTCTGTGCTGTAGGTCGTGGGTTCGATGCCCGTCCAGGACAAACATTGATGTGACATTTGTAACATTGATGTTTGTTCTGTGTCTGGATGTTAATATGTATTATATGTATATATTTACAAAAGAAAAGTATGTATATCAGTTGTGTGGTACCCATGATACAAGCTATGCTTAGCTTACTTTGGGGCTAGATGGCGCTGTGTGTAATGTCCACCATTATTATTATTATTATCTTAAACTAAAATAGCAGACATGGAGTCTTGAAAAAATTTCCAACATTCCGCTGTGTCGCTGAATTCTGGTAGTCGGGTTCGCGTACGCTGAGGTCAAGATAATTGACACGTCGGCCGAACACCCCTGAGAGTAAGCCCGTGGTGTAGTGCGGTGGTCGCGACGCGCCGAGATCGAGGCCACGCGTGCTCGCCTCATTGTCACATATCACACGCGTACCGCTGCGCTGTTTGTTCATCATTATATTATATTGAATCGTCTAGTCTGTTTGCTAGTGGTACTGACCCCCGAGTCTCAATCCGGAGGGGTCGCCGGTTCAAATCTGATCTGATTAATGGCCCTATAATACACGTCATGAATGGATATTATATAATGAAATGAAATGAAACATTGAACTGCAAACAAATCTGTAAAGTGAAATCCCGACGTGCATTTATGAGTTTTCGATCGAAAGATTGATGTGCGCTATACCACCGCGTTCTTAAAACGGTGAAGGAAAACGTCGTGAGGAAACCGACATGTCCTAGTACAAAAAATTCGAAGACACTTGTTTTAAATCAAAGGATACTTCAAAATATATACTTAGAAATTGACTTGATTAAAAATAAACGTTTAATTAATTTATCCGATCGACATTTGAGTGTGGAAACTGACCGATTAAAATACCAATCTGTATGTTTGTTTGATTCGCGCTTAAAAGTACTTTTTTTATGTCAAAGGCTGTGGATTGACAGCTTTAGAGAACGTAGGTCATATGATGTCTCTACGTAAATAACGAAACGACAATTAATCCAAATAACGATTAGCGTAACTAAATAAGCATTTATCCGTGGAGTGGGTAACAATACGACACAAGGTAATATTAGAATGTGCTTTGCCGTTCACACTGAATTCCAGTCCTTTGCGGGCAAAGTCACATTCATAGCATAGTTTTAATTGCATGTGTCGTACGAGTTTACTTTTTTTTATGTAATATAGTTACAGAACGAGCTGACGACCCACCTGGTGTTAAGTGGTAACCTCAGCCCATAACAAGCGATGCGGCTTGGGTCCTCCCCTACTAGGTACGACAAGACCCAAGTCGCATCGTATGCGCCCGTAACTCTGAGACGTGTAGGTGGAATGTCTCGTGTGCCTGTAATTTCACCGGCAACCACACCTTTCAAACCGGAACACAGTCCACAATATTGCTAGTGTTATTTTTGTGAGACGTTAATAATAACATATTTTATACGGTATCATTGTAGTTAGACGAATTTCAACATGTGTGTAGGTCGTTTACTGCACAATTTTCTAGGGTAATTGGCATGTATGCAAATACATTTTGTGATATATCCCACTTTCAAAATAAATAAAGCTTAATGCACCGGAAATGGATTCGCTTCAGTGAAACGCTTGTAGAGACATTCCGCCTTGTTTTTGGGAGTTGACATCCAAATAAGCTGATCACCGAACTCTTTAATTGATATGGATTGGGACTAATTGGTGGGCCATTGGGTTTTGCCAGAAATTCTTGCGGTTGTTTTTAGCCTCGGCCGGTTTATAATTTTTATGGGAACCGTTATGTTCGTGTGGTTTTGTTGTATTTTGTACAGTGTGTCTGTCCGTTTGTGGTTTATCGATATTTATAAATGGCTTCCATTCCATGGGGTTAGGATAATACGGGGGTGGATTTATTGATAAAAATAGTAGAAAACCTCCCCCTCTCAAGGATTGGTACCTATAACCGGACATATTGTATATCTGATACTCTCACTTGATGTTAAACTATTTTACATTTTATGACTACATAATAAGATTGGTGGACATTTCACACAGCGCCATCTAGTTCCAAGTAAGCTAAGCATAGCTTGTATCATGGGAACCAGACAACAGATATAATACTTTTATACTTTTTTCTGTAAATACATATAAAAAACCCAGACACAGAACAAACATCTAAATGTTTGTCCTTGGTGGGAATCGAACACGCGACCTACAGAGCAGAAGGCATGGTTACTACCAATTGAGCTATGAGGCTAGTCAAACTGTTATTTCGCCTCACCGACCATCATTTTCCGACATTTTGTTTTAGTAAATAATATTACTGGACTGTATTTCAAAGCATCTCGTTCCACCCGGCTTCGGTCCACTGCACATATCTTCTGTGTCTGTTTATCTGGAACTAGGTAACGCAGACAGTGAGACGACACGAGACGGCGAAAATTTTATACTTGATTATATTCGTATGTAAATAAAAATACACAAACATCCAATTGTGTATTTCTAGTGATGATCTCAGACGAATTCTTAATCAGTGGACTCTACATTTACAATTATTTTTTACGAGTTTCATCAATATAACGGTGCAATGTATTTAGGTACGTAGGCTCGCTGAGCCATGCTGAAATTATATTGACTGGCCTCATAGCTCAGTTGGTAGTAAGTCTGCCTTCTGAGCTGTAGGTAATGGGTTTAATTCCACCCACAACAAAAAATTTGACGAACATTGATGTTTGTTCTGTGTCTGGGTGTTAAAATGTATTATATATGTTTTTCACAAAAAAAATGTCTGTTCTTCCCCATGGAGGGTCGGATAGGGTTTGAACAGGCATCAAACTTATCGATAAGTACGCGTGACCTTATGTTTTGAATATTGACGTTTCCAATACATTTCTTTATGAATTCTATGGAAATAAAGTTTATGACTTTGACTTTGACTTTATGCTTAGCGTACGCTGGGGTGGTATCTGGGGCTAGATGGCGCTGTATGAAAAGTTCACCAATATATATGCATTTGTATTTGTTTAGCTTTGTATCTGTATGGAGCATAAGTCATATTCGTGACTTGCTCTAAGCGGGTACATTGCACACCTATAAGTCATATTTCGTAGAGGAGTGCCCGAGATAACATGTAGGTACATGAATGGCCTTATCACAGAATCTAAAGACTTATCTCTTGTCGATAATTTATACGTATTATAATGGTTCCGTTTCTGTTTTCATTAATGACATAATACTTAAATAAACTACAATGAATAACCCCATTAGTAATCCGTATAATGGGTTTCGACACTACGTAGGGTCGTGGTAAGTACTGTTAAGTACATTTCGAAAGTAATATTTGACAAGCAACCATTTATTCTATATGGAAACGAACCCGCGACCCTAATGTCACCGTAGGAATTACAATGTCTACGCGACCAAATTCGTAACACATTCATCATCATCATCATATCAGCGGGTAAAAGTCCACTGCTGAACATAGGCCTCCAAAGATTTCCATTGTGAACGGTGTTGAGGCACCTGCATCCAGGGGTTTCCTGGGATCCTGACTATGTCATCAGTCCATCGGGTAGGTGGCCGCCCCACACCGCGGCTGCCGGCTCGTGGTCACCATTCGAGAACCTTTATTCCCCAACGGTTGTCGGTTCTTCTAGCTATGTGGCCTGCCCATTGCCACTTCGGTTTGCTTATTCTGAGAGCTATGTCGATAACCTTGGTTCGTCTACGGATTCCCTCATTCCTGATACTATCGCGTAGTGAAACTCCGAGCATAGCTCTCTCCATAGCTCTCTGAGCGACTTTGAGCTTCTGTATGAGGCCACAATAGTCAGGGGCCATGTCTCTGTGCCATAGGTCATCACTGGCATCACGCTAACTAACACATTATGGACATTCTAATGTTTTGATTGATTACCTTGAACAAAATTATCACTTTATTTGTTTCATTAATATTCATATCGCGTATAATTTGTTTGACCCATATTTTGGTTCCTTTAGCACCACTTAAGTATCTCGATTAATATACAGGGTGTCCGGTAATGAATGGATAACCTTGAAATGGGTCTTAGTAGAACTATTGGGCATTCGGAAAAAAATATCAAATAAAAAAAAAAAGTAGTATAAAAAAAAACAAAACCATAAAATCAAAACATCGATATTATTTAAAAATACATATCTTTAATACTAATTGGTTTTTTTTGATATTTTTTTCCGAATGCCCATTAGTTCTACTAAAACCCATTTCAAGGTTATCCATTCATTACCGGACACCCTGTATAATTACAATGATATACACTGTATCGCGGGTTTGAATGTTTAAGTTTCAAGTAAAGTAACAGATTGTGTGATTTCGGCTGTGATATAAACGACCTTGTGGATTCAGTGTTTCGTTTGAGACGCACTGCATCAACCTGATTGTTAATATTACAATAAAGAAAATAAATATTGGTGGACATTTCACACAGCGCCATCTAGCCCTACAGTAAGCTAAGCATAGCGTGTAATCATGGGAACCAGACAACTGATATAATACTTACGTTCTTTTTTTTTATAAATGTATTTAACACTACACCATCTATGTTCGTCACACAAATGTTAGTCTTGGGTGGGAATCGAACCCATGTTCTACAACGCAGAAGGTAGGGTTACTAACTACCAACTGAGCTGTGAGGCCAGTCAATACATGTATAATAATGTGTATATTATATGATATATGATAAATCCCCATGGTCTGATGTCCCTCTGCTCAACGACACACAAAACATCCTGTAATATCTTATTTTAGTATATTATGTAGTCATAAATGTAACATAGACCTAAGTACTCAATTGTTACAAGGATCGTGCTCGCGAAAAAAAAAGGAATCCCTCCATGAGGGGTTTCTTGTCTGTTCTTCCCCATGGAGGGTCGGATAGGGTTTGAACAGGCATCAAACTTATCAATAAGTACGCGTGACCTTATGTTTTGAATTATATTGACGTTTCCAAGCCATTTCTATATGAATTCTATGGAAATAAAAGTTTTGACTTTGACTTTGACTTTATTAGGAACGCGTGCGATCTAACAAGTGGTGGGATATAAATGGGTGGTAACAGGCAAGAGAACGTATCGCTAGATCGGGTCGGATCTCCGGCCCTGGGTAAATGCATGTAAACATTTACACGCGTTCCATTTGGCACAATATATGCACCGAAGCGTGCCGATATGAATGCAACGCAGTGCCACTACGACCCCTTGTGTTGCAATATGTAATTAAACCAATTACCCTTAACAGAAACGCAGTAACATCTCACAACAGTAACGTGTGTGTAACTTCACCGAGGTTACATCGCTCTGTATAAACCAACAGTTACGTCAAAGTAACACGGTAGAATGACCTTGTCACTCAGTAGCCGCACAAAAAAAAAAAAAGATATTTCGCGTGGCGTCACATGTCATTCCCACTCGATGAGTCACCGCGGATGGACGTCTTCGCGTTGCTCGTGTCTCGTTCCGCTCGGATGGAGTTTATCGTGATATGTTTTTATTTCTCACAGCTTTGTTAGCGCCGACACTCGGTAATTGTATAAACTGGAGGCGATAAACGGAACGTTACTGACCGTTTGTCCCTTGCGTCATTATAAAATACATTACTGTGATTGTAACATTGTTGGACACGTTACGTGACCGTTACCAAAAGATATACAGCCTTCTTGCATTTCTCTCGAGATCATACCTCGCTTTGATCCCAACAGTTTGATTGGATGGCACTAATAAATAATTAAAATCTTCTTCTTCGAGTCACCGGTTCTGTCGAACCAGTGTGGTGAAAGGTAAGTGCGCCTCAAAGAGGCTCCTTTCCTGCACTCGACACGTGTCTTTGAATTTTTAGTTCTAGGACATGTCGGTTTCCTCACGATGTTTTCCTTCACCGTTTTGGGAACGTGGTATTGCGCACATAAATCTTTCAATCGAAAAACTCATAGGTGCATGTCGGGATTTGAACCGGCGACCTCCGGATTGAAACTCGGGGGTCAGTACCGCTAGACCACCACGCTCTCAAAATTAAAAAGAATTAGTACGATGCAGATTGGTGATTTTCACATGTCTTGGATTTCTCTGATAGGCGGATTGTTTTACTGCATAAAAACTGCAATGCTTGAAAAAGGCTAACCTAAGTCTAGTCTATTGCCTGCGATATATGACAAAATCAGAATGGACGACCTTGGGTCGGAAGCTACAGGTTAGGCCACCAAGTACCTTGTGTGTTACGGTAAAAAGTAATATTTCGCTGTTTGGTATGCGAAGCGCGTTATATGATTGATGCTGGATGATATTGTATTGAGAAGCGGAGTACCTTAAGAGCTTAAGACCTTTAAGAGCAGTAGAACTCTCGCCAAGTTCGTCCGGGGAAGTACTGCCACCATGCCCATTTCTGCTGCCAAGCAGTAACGCGTTCGCGTTACTGTGTTCCGGTTTGAAAGGTGTGGTTGCCGGTGAAATTATAGGCACAAGAGACATTCCACCTACACGTCTCAGAGTTACGGACGCATACGATGCGACTTGGGTATTGTCGTACCTAGTAGGGGAGGACCCAAGTCGCATCGGTTGTTATGGGCAGAGGTTACCACTTAACACGAGGTGGGCCGTCGGCTCGTTCCGTAACTGTATCACATTAAAATAAACCTCAGCCGTCCCGTGACTCATAATTACATTATGTTTTGATGTTGTTTTGGAATAACTCTATACAGGTTTCGCGATGTTCATTAGCCAACAGGGATGCCTCAACGTTATAGAAATACTTCCCTACTGATTCATAATATGCTTAATTTACGTTACAGTATAATGTATTGTGGCAAAAAGATTCTTGAATTTAACATCTAGTCCAGATATTAATAACTAAGGTAACACTTCTTTTTGACTGGCCTCATAGCTCAGTTGGTTAGTAACCCTACCTTCTGCGCTGTAGGTCGTGGGTTCGATCCCCACTCAGGACAAACATTTATGTAACATTTGTAACATTGATGTTTGTTCTGTGTCTGGGTGTTAATATGTATTATATGTGTGTATTTACAAAAGAAAAGTATATAAGTATGTATATCAGTTGTTTGGTTCCCATGTTACAAGCTATGCTTAGCTTACTTTGGGGCTAGATGGCGCTGTGTGAAATGTCCACAATTATTATTATTATTATTATTACTTCTGATAGTATCTACATAATTATGTGTTTTTTTTTCAGTCAGTTCGATACATTAGCACTATAGATACATACACTATGTCACTCTAAGTTTGTGTATTGCATTTTTTAGGACGGATCAAAAATTTAAATAATTTGAAAAAATACGTTCCTTGTATATACTTTAAGTAAAACACTATTGTCTTTTTATTGTTTGTTAGGATTACTTGGGATAGGTAACGAAACAGACATAAGGACGGCATAGTACGGTCCCATCCTTTGAGCGCGGAATCCTGAAAAAATATTCGGATTGAGCCTACCTGTGTTGTATAGCCCCGAGGCTCGTGGGAACAGGGCAGACCGCGCTACTTCCCAAATGAGTCATGACGGAGTATGCTAGGGTTATGACATTGTATATGCAAATGTATGTAGGATATATAAACACGAGAGTATGCTCTTCTTCTTCTAGTCACCGGTTCTGTCGAACCAGTGTGGTGAAAGGATTGTAAGTGCGCCTCAAAGAGACTCCTTTCGTGCACACGACACATGTCTTCGAATTTTTTGTTCTAGGACATGTCGGTTTCCTCACGGTGTCTTCCTTCACCGTTTTGAGAACGTGGTATTGCGCACATAAATGTTTCAATCGAAAAACTCGGAGCACGTCGGGATTTGAACCGGCGACCTCCGGATTGAAACTCGGGGGTCAGTACCGCTAGACCACCACGCTCACGAATGAGATTTTTGCGCTTTTGTGGTTTCAGATGCGATACGTTAGCGAGGCGGTATACATCCCGTTTTTTTTGTTTTCATATAATAAAACCAGTATATTTTTTAATGCGGCAACGTTAGTTGACGGACCACCCGGTAAGGTAAGCGGTAACCTCTGCCAATAACAAGCAATCCAACTTGGGTCCTCCCCTACCTAGACACAACAAAACTCAAAACATATGCGGTGTAACTCGACCTTTCTTGGTTCGTTACAAAATTTTCTGCAAATTGTTTCGTGGTAGCGTGGTTACTGCACTCTTATGGCCTTTTCAATGAAGTATACCTGATCAAGTACAAATGCCGCGTATTCGTCCCATCGGTTTAATTCAATTCATATGCAAAATGATATTTTTTTTTGTGGACATTTCACACAGCGCCATCTAGCCCCAAAGTAAGCAAAGCATAGCTTGTATCATGGGAACCAGACAACTGATATAATACTTATATACTTTTCTTTTGTAAATACATACATATAATACATATTAACACCCAGACACAGGACAAACATCAATGTTACAAATGTCACATAAATGTTTGTCCTGAGTGGGGATCGAACCCACGACCTACAGCGCAGAAGGTAGGGTTAACTAACCAACTGAGCTAGAAGGTCAGTCAATTCAATTCATATCCAAAATGTTAATCATTGAGCTATAATACCAGTTACAACAGGTAATCGCAAGTTCTGACTTCATGGTTGATTGATTGATTGATTGATTGATTGATTGATTGGTGAACGACTAGTCGCAATCGCAATACTGTCACGATTAGCTTCAAATCGGATCGGTGATGCAAAAACTCCTGCCGCATTCGATGTGTATTGTTAACATTTCTCCCATACAAACAGTTTTTCCAAGATGATTACGTACGTAATGGAAAGTAATAAAAGTGAATTGGAACGCCGCGGATGGATGCGTGACACAGAACTTACTAATAATCATTTATAACTACAGTTCCTAACAAACATAACAATAAAATGACATGCCCGACGTTACAGTCTTCTGAGCATTTACATACAAAAACATCACACTTGTTTCCCGGTGGGGTAGGCAGATCACCGTCACCGTCACCACACTCTCGAGAGAGTGGTGGTCTAGCGGTACTGACCCCCGAGTTTCAATCCGGAGGTCGCCGGTTCAAATCCCGACGTGCACCTATGAGTTTTCGATTGAAAGATTTACGTGCACAATACCACGTTCTCAAAACGGTGAAGGAAAACATCGTGAGGAAACCGACATGTCCTAGAACTAAAAATTCGAAGGCATGTGTCGTGTGCACGAAAGGAGCCTCTTTGAGGCGCACTTACAATCCTTTCACCACACTGGTTCGACAGAACCGGTGACTCGAAGAAGAAGACCATAAAATGGAGTGAGTATTACACCAAAACAAAAAAAAATGGAGACAATGACGATACGGATAATAAACGGCAATTAAACATTTAACTGAATAGTTTGAACGGGCCAAATAACTAGCCACTGGAGTCGTTAGCGCGATGAAAGTTTTAGATTACTCTGTGGCCAGTAAAAGTGATCGAGCCTACTCACGTTTTGTCTACATACATCATCATACAGTGGCTTTTACTTTTTTATGGACAGTATAATGGACTTGAAGATGTGAACGGGCATCACTGAATGCTCGAGTCTCTCACACGTCTCAGAGTTACGGACGCATACGATGCGACTTGAGTCTTGTCGTACCTAGTAGGGGAGGACCCACGTCGCATCGATTGTTATGGGCCGAGGTTACCACTTAATATCAGGTGGGCCGTCGGCTCGTTCCGTATCTCAATCAAATAATTAAAAAATAACCTAGACCCCAGCACATTACATTATGTTGCTATTAGCATTAGTCTTCTCAGAAATTTGAATCTATATTATTGACGTACGTAATTCTATCGGCACGTATTAACAATTTTATTATCGGCAATGTAAGTGTGCGGTGCAAGTAAGTACGTGACGACGTGAAAGAATCCAAATTATAAGCAAGCGTTCTAATTCTAATATGGTACAGTTATTTTGTAATGGGTGTGTGTCTGTCTGTTGTACGGTTGTTTATGTTGTTTCGTGGGGTAATGACTCGCGGCAGTATCCTTGTTTGGAGACTGTTCTGTACCATGAGGTGGGGGGGTATAAGGTTTGACGAAGGTATAGTTCCAAATAGAAGCGACATTTATTTTTTTATTTATTTATTTATAGATCACCAACATAGTGTACACTGAATACATTTAAGGAATGACATATAAAAAAGGAAACAATACAAGTGCCACTACAATTATAGGCGAAGACTACATACGTTTAAGACAAGAGCGAGTAAGAAAATATAAATAAGATTATACATTTGCAAAATAAGTAAATGAGGTAGGTGAACTAATACAGTATAAAAACGAAAATTGACACAAAATTTAAGACAATACAATTGAAACGAAATATAACAATAAACATTGATTAAAAATTCAATTAACAATAAGTACTATTGCATAAGTAGGTTATTTATTTGTGAACAGTAGTTGTGGTGAAACTATTTTTAAACTTGCGAACACCTCCGGAGAATATGTCCACTCCCTCATTTTTAGCCACACGATTGTAAAGACGAACAAGCCTATTCAACGGCGCATTAAGGCCTAGGTTTGTTTTGAATGGATCTGCCTGAAAAACATTAAACCTTGAGGCCCTGGGCAATTTAGGCGGAGCGGAAAAGTTAAGGACAGCTAAAAGGTCAGGAGCGTCCAGGAAACCGTTTGCAAGCTTAAAAAGAAAAATCATATCCAGCATGTCCCTTCGTTCGGATAGTTTGGTCATTTCAAAATATTTTAAACGTTCCTCGTAACTAAGCAGGGTTTTACCTCTATAACATGAATACGTAAGGTGCCACAAAAATCTTTTTTGCACGCTTTCAATTCTGGTTTTATAAATCTCATAGAATGGATTCCATGCGACACAACAATATTCAAGGCCACTTCTGACAAGGGAGTTGAACAGGAGTATTTTAGTGCTAGGAGTCTTGAAATCCTTACAGTTTCCCAATACAAATGCAAGACATTTAAAGGCCTTTGCTACAATAGTTTCAATGTGAATATGAAGACGCAATTTGCTATCGAGTGTTATACCTAGCTCTCTGGCACAGTGTAACCGGCGCAAAGTTTCATTATTTAAGGTATAATTTGTCATCAAGTTATTTTTGCTCCTTGAAAATCTTATATAGAAGCATTTCTTTATGTTCAACTCCATGCTATTATGGATACACCAGTTGTTCAAACGGAACAAATCCTCCTGAAGCAAGATTGCGTCATTGGAGTTGTTAACATTTATTTTGTTGACATTTACTTAGTTATTTCAAAAAAAAATTATACCAGTGAATTAGTCATCCCAAAAGGAATACTGCACTTTTCAGAGATCAAAGTAGTCTATGTGTTAATCCAGGATATAAGTTATCTTATTTCCAAATTTCATCCAAATCCGTTCAGCCGTTTGAGAGTGAAAGAGTAACAAACATCCATACAATCTTTCACGTTTATAATATTAGTAGGATGTTGTAGGTCTAATAACTCGATTGCTAAACTATCCCTAAATAAAACCAAAATAAACCAAAAAAGTAAATAAACCCATTATAATTCTTAAATTTCGGATGTTGAATTTCTCCTTTTTTCTAAATATGTTCACCCGAATTATATCGTGTTTTATATCAAATGACAGGTAATCTTGAACATACTCTTATTTATAGGATTTATTTTGATATAATAAATTAAATCTTTCAGCAGTTTTATACCATTTTTATTTTAGGGGTGAAAGTTGAAAACTTCCCTTCTGCCCCCATCCCCTGACCCCCGTTTTGCTCGCTCGTCCCATTGACTCTGGAATGTCTGGCAAAGTGAATTTTACCAACCAAATTGCAAAATATAACAAAACAGATTTAAGTATATATATTGAACGCCATAATAAATAGTTTCACACGAAAATAAACGTGAAATCACTGCGCGGAATCTGCGATGATGTCGCAACTAAAATATAGAAAAGCTGATATGATTGATACCCAACGTTTATTGCCACGCTGAAAGCCAAATATTTTTGGCAACCGTTTGACCAGAATGTGAGATATTTCCAGCCATGTCGTCTCTGTGGAGTTTTCGTAGAGATGTGACACATTATCAACTCCGAAGGGACTCCGACTAACGATCGTTGTATGGTCGTTGTTATTATATTATCATGTATGACTGGCCTCATAGCTCAGTTGGTTACCCTACCTTCTGAGCTGTAAGGTCGTGGGTTCGATCCCCACTCAGGACAAAAATTTATGTGACATTTGTAACATTGATGTTTGTTCTGTGTCTGGGTGTTAATATGTATTATATGTATGTATTTACAAAAGAAAAGTATATAAGTACCTATGTATATCAGTTGTCTGTTTCCCATGATACAAGCTATGCTTAGGTTACTTTGGGGCTAGATGGCGCTGTGTGAAATGTCCACCATTATTATTATTATTATAATTTCATGGTCATCAAGTTTAAGAAACCAGTCGAATCTAATCTCCTTCCCCGAACTATCTATTCGTAAAGTAGTGTTGGGAGGGAACGATATATGATTGTTTATCATTATTAATTCTAAGACTGAATTTCATATTGTTTTTGTAAACATTCGGAGCGCGGGCAACATTGAGAAACTACATGTCACAGGAGAATGACAAAACACTGATTTAAATAATGAACACCTTAATAACATTTAAAGTAGTTAGGAGTAGTTAAGAGTTTACTGTAGTCCTAGGTCATACTCAAATGTGGCATTCTTATTGTTTGCTAGTTGATAGTTACCCCCGCTTGCAAAGCAAGGATTCGTGGAAGTTATTTGTTATTAATATTTCACAATCCTCCCTTTTTCGGATATCCTTCCCCCTTTTGGGGTATCCTCCCCCCATTTCGGATATCGTCCCCCTTTTCGAACAGCCATATTAAGCACCACTCTAGTCGGTATGGTTCAGATAAGATCTTTATTGTGAGTCGGCGACGGACAGTCTGGCGCATTGCAGGGAATCGATGCAATTGTCTGTTGCTGAGTCCACATCGTATTCGCCATCAAGGTGCCGATGCCGGTATAGTGCCTCGGCACGCACGCAACAACTTAAGTTGCGTGAAGTGACAAAGCAAAGAAGATAGGTTGATATAGCTGGTTCAAGCCGACTGTCACTCACTAAGGCTTTATTAGGTACTAGGTTTTAACATAGGTCGAGTTTGAGGCCTAGTTTTGTTTAGGAGCTCGTTGATCGAAATTCGGGCTGTAAAATTGAATTTGCGCGTATAATATTGTGTTCTCAAAACGGTACTTCATTTTTACCAATAAACGCCGACATATAAGTCCTATGGACCATATACGCTAAGATGGAGACATGCTAAGACTAAAAATATCTGGCCAAATCCGTAGCAAAACTATACGAAGTAAAATAAAGGAAACTGAAATGGGCGAATGGGCGTTGTAGGTTGGATTGTACGATATATATCTAAGCGAGTAACAGAGTGGATCCCACTGGAAGGAAAACTGAAGTTAGGCAAACCTTTAAGAAGATAGAGGGACATATTTACACGGCGATGCGGAGTTGAATGGATGAGAACGGCCAGGGAGAGGGGCTTGTGGAGGGAATTAGGGGAGGACTAAGCCGAAGAGGATATCAATAGAATACTTAAATAAAACCAAATGTAGACATTTGAGTAAGTTCAATACGTTTAGATATCCCTTTTACAGGTATGTATTTGCCAGTAGAAATAAAAGGCTTTTTCATTATTTTATTTTGTTATGTGTTGGGATACAACTGTCAGGTTTGTACTGTCCACTTTTAACTTCGGTAAGACCGAAACGTGTTTGTGCCTGGAAACCAGCACAGGTGGACAGCCGTACTTGCAGCTGAAGTGTTCAGGCAATCCTGTCCAGGTATACCCCTACCCTGGCGTGCAGAAGTGGCTTTATTCTCGTCAAAACAGTTGTCTGCTGTTGCACAGAATGCACTTCACCATATCACTCGTTATTTACGTTTTGATTTTCTTGGATTTTTATCGCATAATTATTGTTTTCCCGACGTTTCAAATGTGTTGCAACGTCCGTGAGCTGACCTAGCTAGATATGTATCATTACACACACTTTGCAATTGGTAAATACTGATAGGTTACAACGCTGTTTGCATCGGACAATGTGGGTGTCCTCTGGGTGGTCTGAACACTAACGGTCGACCTGTGCGAAATGGCTTATATAAAGTAAATTCTATACAATTGATGACCATCGTTGACCTAGAACCGGCCTCGATTGAACTACTGTCGACATTCTGTGCCACGTTAGAGGTAGCTTCTAACGCTGCGTGTTAACTCGCTGAGAGAATTCAATAGCCGCGTCAAGACGCAACCTATTGGAAATTGCAAGCTCCAATAAACGATTCCGCTCCACCGTTATAATTGATATGATCAAGCTAAATATGTAAATCTAGGTCAATATTTCTGCATTATGATAGGGGTTGAAATCGGAATACGAGGGTAAGTTTATAGTTGAGGCGTCAGTATTGATAGTTTCAACGGGCGGTGTATTCGCATTTCCAGCACCGTACCAGTGCTGGTGAAACGTGCTACTCTCGACTACGGAGAGAACGATTTTATTCAAGATATGTCGGTTTTTGTTTTTCCTTGCAAACAGTTCTGGTCGATCCCTGCCGACGAATGATGGTCTTATATAAAAAGTTCAATGTAAGTTTGTCTTTGATCTTTTTTCTATGTATGTGGAAACTTGATATTTCTCTTACTGATACCCACTTAGCTGGATGACACAACATTTCGGAATGTTAAATCGTCTGTTTGTATTTCACAGTTTATATTGAGATTTTTCTATTATTATTCTACGGATTTCACAAAGTCTAGACTCTAGATTTAAAAAGTGTCTGGAGCTTGCCGTTCTAAAATGAATATTTAATTTAGTTACAATTTATTTAAAATAATTCCGGATACTTCACCAATAATTATGAGATTTACAATAGTAAAAGGTATTGTCGATATAATTGGGTGTAAAACATAAAGTCTTTAATGTGGTCTGATAAAGTACCCAGTGTCCTGAGAAGTCAGAGAACAGTCCTAGACTAAGTATGAACCGTCAGTTTTTAGTTCAGATAAACAACGAGTGATTCATTTTGACGTTTATTTTTTGCAATGCATACACCCACTGAACGGACGCGGTCTCAATCACCACAGCTCTAATATAAGATATTATATAAGAGAAGTAGAACTCACGCCAAGTTCGTCCGGGGAAGTACTGCCACCATGCCCATTTCTGCCGCCAAGCAGTGACGCGTTCGCGTTACTGTGTTCCGCTTTCAAAGGTGTGGTTGCCGGTGAAATTACAGGCACATGAGACATTCCACCTACACGTCTCAGAGTTACGGGCGCATACGATGAGACCTGGGTATTGTCGTACCTAGTATATGACTTGTGTGGACAGTCGATGGTATAACTGTTTGATCGGATTTGGGTCGGATAGGGTTTGAACAGGCATCAAACTTATCGATAAGTACGTGTGACCTTATGTTTTGAATATTGACGTTTCCAAGCCATTTCTTTGCTTGGAAACGTCAATATTATTCAAAACATAAGGTCACGCGTACTTATTGATAAGTTTGATGCCTGTTCAAACCCTATCCGACCCTCCATGGGGAAGAACAGCAAGAAACCCCTCATGGAGGGATTCCTTTTTTCATGACCGAGATCCTTGTAACAATTGAGTCTTGAGACTTAGGTCTATGTTACATTTATGACTACATAATCACCCTTCGTTGGCATCTTGGTACCGGTGTCGAGGCCGTGCGTCGCGTTGCCAAATTGTATTTTGTGTCGGTTGTACAGTTCCAGGAATCGCTTGTTATGTAAACGTTCCCATTCAATTTAACGTCGCCTATGAAAATAATTTGTTTGCGCCGCGGTGCCGTTTGATGGAAATGTCCTACAGTTTGCAGACGCGTTACAAATTGGCAAGATCTGTGGTCTTTTTATGGCAACCATATCGTTTAGGAGCCAATAGTAAATATTCTCTGGTTCCTTACAGTACCACCATCTGATGGTACACATTTTGTCAAGTCTTCTTCTTCTTCTTCGAGTCACCGGTTCTGTCGAACCAGTGTGGTGAAAGGATTGTAAGTGCGCCTCAAAGAGGCCCCTTTCGTGCACTCGACACATGTCTTTGAATGTTTAGTTCTAGGACATGTCGGTTTCCTCACGATGTTTTCCTTCACCGTTTTGAGAACGTGGTATTGCGCACATAAATCTTTCAATCGAGAAACTCATAGGTGCACTTCGGGATTTGAACCGGCGACCTCCGGGTTGAAACTCGGGGGTCAGTACCGCTAGACCACCACGCTCTCATTTTGTCAAGTGATAAACTCGTTGGTTCGCTTTCGGATTGGAATAAGCGACCTTCGCGTTGAAAGTCTGAATTAGAACCACTCATCTCCTACGTTCGTAGAAGGGTACTTTTGTCGGGATCCATTGTCCTAGCGATTAATTTTGATAGCTGATAAATAAAATTGAATCTATGTCATTTGGGCATAGACGACTAACTGTCATTTTGTATTTTGTTTGCAAAGTATTGGCGGACGATGAAACTAACTATGAATCTACAAACAACGAATTTTTCTGTTAATATGATTTCGTAAAATCAGATGAGCGACCATATAAAATATATTTATATACTCATAAAAAGACCAAAACACTATTCGAAGGACCATAATCTATTTTACGATAATGTAAATTCCTGTATTGGTATCATGATCTACCACCAGACAGTAATAAAACTAATGCTTACTAGTGTTCGCCTGTGATTCCCCTCGCTATTTGATACTTGATTTTTTGTTCTTCTTAGTTTTTAAGTTTTTTATTCTTACTTGTCACGTGGCGCCATCTAGTTCTGATCGAATTAAGCACCTTTGCTAATTGCGCATTCTCATATTTTGCTAACGACGGTACGGTAATTGTTCTGGCTGGGTTTATATTTAGGAATTATTGACCGTCAATCAATCAATCAAACATTTTAATTGAACGAAATAGGCGTATAAAAGAAGAAGTACTCTTAACTCTTAAATTATATTTTTTTTTATTTCACACAGCGCCATCTAGTCCCAAAGTAAGCTAAGCATAGCTTGTATCATGGGAACCAGACAACTGATATAATACTTATATACTTTTTTTTTGTAAATACATACATATAATACATATTAACACCCAGACACAGAACAAACATCAATGTTACAAATGTCACATAAATGTTTGTCCTGAGTGGGGATCGAACTCACGACCAGCGCAGAAGGTAGGGTTACTAACCAACTGAGCTATGAGGCCAGTCCAGAAGTGATTCATGTGGATATAATGAGCTTCCCACTTAGCTCATACTTGTTCCCACGACCGACGAGTCTAACCCGCTGTGCTGTGCTGAAGGGGTTGACAGAACTGTGGTTTAAATCTTCGAGGAAAATACACGTAGCTGTGTTCTAGTGCTCAACGACACACAAAACATCCTGTAATATCTTATTTTAGTATATTATGTAGTCATAAATGTAACATAGACCTAAGTACTCAATTGTTACAAGGATCGTGCTCGCGAAAAAAAGGAATCCCTCCATTAGGGGTTTCTTGGCTGTTCTTCCCCATGGAGGGTCGGATAGGGTTTGAACAGGCATCAAACTTATCGATAAGTACGCGTGACCTTATGTTTTGAATAATATTGACGTTTCCCAAGCCATTTCTTTATGAATTCTATGGAAATAAAAGTTTTGACTTTGACTTTAATGTATTGAGTAAGCGTAACATAACTAGCGGATGTTCCAATAGATGTTAAGCGAGCGACAACTTCTACACGCGCGGCGGTATGGGTATGGTGTCAGTACTGCCCCGGACGAACACCGCCACCTACGATCATCCAAGTCAAACACCTATTAATACACACACAGCACGCAACTTATATATACACAAAAAAGCTTGTAAAAATATACAAGCATTTCCATCCGACGGACGCATTATAGGTGACCCCTATATAAGTGAGGGTAAGGTTTATTTTAGCATTTGAATTGAGTCTCTGAGCACGCTTCCTGTTTACGAAACGGTCCGTCCGTCCGTTTGTATCGGGATTGTGTACGTTTGGACGACGTGTTCATTCATCTCTATTACGCTATTGATACGGGGATCGTACTCGCGAAAAAAGGAAGCCCTCTAGGGGTTTCTTGTCTGTTCTTACCCGTGGAGAGTCGTTGAACAGGCGTCAAACTTAGCGAAAAGTACGCGTGACCTTATGTTTTGACTATTATTGACGTTTCCAAGCATTTATCCTTTATGAGTTCTATGGAAATAAAGTTTTTGACTTTGATATACTGTTTTCATAGTATCGGTTATTCCATTATTTGTGGTTTTCTTCGAACGCTGGTAATCAATTATTTTTTCAATCTGTCTTTTGTCTCGGGGTGATGGGCGGAACGCAATGCGACTTGAGTCGTCTCTACTTTGTTGGAAATGTCTTAAGTCGTATTGCTGTTGTTATGGGCGGCGGTTACCACTTAACATCGGGTGGGCCGGCAGCTCGTTCCATAATTAAAATCACATAAAAAAAGAAAAAGCCTTTAACTATATATTCTCATTTTTTTCTATTGATTTACTTAGTGTAAAAGAGACTTACATTAGAGAGCGTGGTGGTCTAGCGGTACTAACCCCCGAGTTTCAATCCGGAGGTCGCCAGTTCAAATCCCGACGTGCACCTATGAGTTTTTCGATTGAAAGATTTATGTGCACAATATCACGTTCTCAAAACGGTGAAGGAAAACATCGTGAGGAAACCGACATGTCCTAGAACAAAAAATTCGAAGACATGTGTTGTGTCCCCGAAAGGAGCCTCTTTGAGGCGCACTTACAATCCTTTCACCACACTGGTTCGACAGAACCGGTGACTCGAAGAAGAAGAAGACTTACTGTAAAATAGATGCTATATCAAAATGTCAACAGGTTATATGGAAAAAAGTGATTTGTAATTATGCAGAATGGTATAAGGTATTTGGCTACTCATGAGCCACAGTATAATTGGGTCTTTGTGTGATCTTACTCGTGGGTGGAAGGTCTCGTGTCCAGCTGAGAGATAGATATAAAAGGATGAGCTTAAAATAAACCGGACAAGTGCGAGTTACTAAGTGGGTACCTTGTCTTGGTGATTTTTCTAAAATATTAGCGTAAGATTCACATTTGGCCGGTTTTTCATATGTTGTTTTACTTTATACTGTGCACTTTAATCACACCAAGTGACTTCACATTTCTTGTATTAGACCACTGCTTTATTATATACATACACTATAGAAACGCATATTATGTGAAAATTTGAACCGGCCAGCGATAACGTTTCAAAGGATACAATCCTTCTAAAATTCACACAAAAAGCCGGACTGGATCACTAAAAAAACAAGTTATAAAGGAGTATTTGATTATGTTTATTGCTTAAAGAAGTAAATGCATCAGAAATGTGTTTATATATGTTACACTACCTGTTGCCCGCGACTTCGTCCGCGTGGAATTCGGTTTTATCACGCACACCTATTTTATCCCTCGGAAAAGTAGCCTAAGTTAACCCTGTTACATCAGCTATCTGCCAGTGAAAGTCCCGTTAAAATCGGTCCAGCCGTTTCAGAGATTAGCCGGAACTAACAGACAGACAGACAAAAATAGTAATATTTTTTTTGGTGTATGTACCTCGATATGCACTAAGTAAAAAGCGGTTATTTTAATATTACAAACAGACACTCCAATTTTATTTATTTGTATAGATTTAAATTTAATTGAACCCCCTACAACGAGGGTTCCTATCATCCCACACTTCAGCACACTTCAGTCAATACAAGCACTTAACAAGAAATTATAAAAATAGTAATCAAAGTAGATCCGTAGCGTATTTACATTCAGAAGAACTAGGACGACCCAGATAGCCTAATGGTAGTTATTTCGGAGGCGACCATTCCAATTGAGACTGGCGATTGCGCGGCCGACGTCCAAATCTGGCGAATTTACATAAAATGTTGTGTAAACGACCTTGCACAGGTTTTTGAGGACGAATGCAACTAAGATGCAGTCTCAAATCCAGTCAAACCTTCATTTAATACTGACTTTATCAGGCAGTACTTGGGCTAACTCGCACCAGACTTGTTTCTGCCGCCAAGCAGAACGCATTACTGTATTTCGGTTTGTTGAGTGGTTTCCCGGTGAATTTAAAAGGCACAGGAGACTTCATGTCTCTACTGAGCAACTCTATGTCTTGGGTCTGAACATACACTTAAGTGTTAGGCTAATTTAGGCTAGCCGCACACAATAATATTAATTACTGACAATATTCTTAGCTACTGTGGCAATATTCAACATGCGAATACCCATGTAATAAAGAACGCGATTTCCATAAATATCGAAAAAGAGCCACACTGAGCTGAAATTTCAGTCACATAGTGAGTACCTAGTGTCATTAAATACAATGTTATGTCTTATAGAATCTATATATTATTTTAATTCCTCTTCACGGTAAAAAGATCGAAACCCATTTAAATTTACCATTTGGTAGATGATGGCCATTAATAGCGTGGAGTTGCTATTTATCCCGTTACCAGAAAAGCAGCGGACTGAAGCCACTCATTAATATTTCCATACAGGTGTCAGAAACGAACGATGTGTAGAATTTCATATTCCTTGGATAATGATCAAAACCTTGTGGTCTGCGTGGCGTGGTGTAGGCCCACCGCATTAGGTCACCGCAATATCTCGTCCATTCATCAGCACGGGCTGATGTCATCGTACCATTCCTCCAGTTTATAGTTTGCTTTGTATCGCGCCCGGTTCTATTTGTTCTGATTGGCAGAAGCCGTCGCCTTCTGGCCTCATAGCTCAGTTGGTTAGTAACCCTACCTTCTGCGCTGTAGGTCGTGGGTTCGATCCCCACTCAGGACAAACATTTATGTGACATTTGTAACATTGATGTTTGTTCTGTGTCTGGGTGTTAATATGTATGTATTTACAAAAGAAAGTATATAAGTATTATATCAGTTGTGTGGTTCCAATGATACAAGCTATGTTTAGCTTACTTTGGGGCTAGATGGCGCTGTGTGATATGTCCACAATTTTTTTTTTCCTGACGACTGCCTGACGATGTCAAAAGTTTACAATCTAACGGGTTCATTAGTTTTGAAAGAGTATCAAAGAAACATGCTATCGGATTATTATTATTAGTATCATTCCAGGACTACAAGAATTTTATAATCACTTTATTTTTTTAACATTTCCTACTAAATTCTTTTATGAGGTCCAAACCGCTTGTTTTCCCCGTATCAAGAGTGTATATTCCGACTGCTTCGTGAGGTGTTCCACTTAGTGCACCTATATTTAGGGCACCGATTCGTATAGAACATTTCTGATAGATGTACCTCTATGTACACTTGGTTGGTGCTCAAAATGGAATAAATAAAAGATATTGAAAATGCTCTCCGTGTGCTATAGTTTCAAAAGTTGGAGCGATCCTACTCTGATGCTGTACTAGATCTGTTTAACTGTCAACTTTTCTTTGTATCGTGTGTTGATCACAAACAAAGAGATGGCCCACCTTATTTTATGTGGCCACTATCGTTTATTAACAACCTGGGTACAGTTTTCCCTACCCCGGAGAAACCTCTTTAACATTTTGAAGAGGTTTATGAAGGCTTAGTTCCATAGTGGATAAGTGTTGTGTGGTATTGTGTGTGATATGTTGGTTGTTGGTTTCAGGTGATGCTGGGCGGGGCGGGGTCGCCCGCCGAGGAGGATTTGCTCACCGTCACCGTTGTAAGGGACGAACACGGATATGGGATGAAAGTGTCAGGTACCTACTCACATTATGAAAGTAATATTTATTTACTACAAACGTCTCTTAATACAATTATTTTACATTGTTTTACATTTTGACGAACTTTATAATAATGTATCTTATTACTTATTAGGTTAACATAAATTAAAAATCAATATTGTAGCCTTGGCGAAGTCATCATGTACCTACAAAGAATTTAGTGAACATGAAATTTTGAAAGTAAAATTTATAATCAAAAACTTTACATAAAATTCATAAAGAAATTGCTTGGAAACGTCAATAATATTCAAAACATAAGGTCACGCTTACTTATCGCTAAGTTTGACGCCTGTTCAAACCATATCCGACCCTCCATGGGGAAGAACAAATAAGAAACCCCTAAAGGAGGGCTTTCTTTTGTCGCGAGCCCGTACCTTCTTGAGTGTGACAATGTATTTCCTTTTTTTATCTATTGACTGGCCTCATAGCTCAGTTGGTTAGTAACCCTACCTTCTGCGCTGTAGGTCGTGGGTTCGATCCCCACCCAAGACAAACGTTTATGTGACATTTGTAACATTGATGTTTGTTCTGTGTCTGGATGTTGAAATTTATTATAAGGATGTATTTACAAATAAAAAGTATATCAGTTGTCTGGTTGCCATGATACAAGCTATGCTTAGTTTACTTTGGGGCTAGATGGCGCTGTGTGCAATGTCCACCGTTATGATATGATGTGATGTGATGTGTATGCAGGTGACAATCCGGTGTACGTGCAGTCGGTGAAGGAGCACGGCGCCGCGTGGCGGGCGGGGCTGCGCGCCGGGGACCGCATCCTGCGCGTGCGCAACCTGCCCGTCTCCCACCACTCCCACCACCACGTCGTGCAAATGATACGAGGTCATTATACTCTGCATATATATGTTATCTTATGTTATGTAGTTACGGGACGAGCCGACGCCCCACCTGGTGGTAAGTGCTAACCTCGGCCCATAACAACCGATGCGACTTGCCTCCTCCCCTACTAGGTACGATAATACCCAAGTCGCATCGTATGCGCCCGTAACTATGAGACGTGTAGGTGGAATGTCTCGTGTGCCTGTAATATCACCGGCAACCACACCTTTCAAACCGGAACACAGTAACGCGAACGCGTTACTGTTTGGCGGCAGAAATGGGCGTGGTGGCAGTACTTCCCCGGACGAACTTGGCGTGAGTTCTACTGCTCTTAAAAGCCTTCTGCGCTGTAGGCCGTGCGACCCACCCACGACAAAAACAGTCTTCTTCTTCATCGAGTCACCGGTTCTGTCGAACCAGTGTGGTGAAAGGATTGTAAGTGCGCCTCAAAGAGGCTTCTTTCGTGCACTCGACACGTGTCTTCGAATTTTTAGTTCTAGGACATGTCGGTTTCCTCACGATGTTTTCCTTCACCGTTTTGAGAACGTGGTATTGCGCACATAAATCTTTCAATCGAAAATCTCGTAGGTGCACGTCGGGATTTGAACCGGCGACCTCCGGATTGAAACTCGGGGGTCAGTACCGCTAGACCACCACGCTCTAGCACAACACAGTACATTTGTATGACGTACATAGGTGTTTGTTTTATGTTTGCGTGTTAATATGTATTATATGTATGTATTGACAAAAAAATAAGTATTGTCTGATTCCTATGATACAAGGTATGCGTACTTTGAGGCTAGATGGCGCTGTGTGAAATGACCATCAATATTTATATATTAAGTTATAAACCCAGTCACACAGTTAGGGAGACATAATAAATAAATGTTGGTCGATAATAGCTGTTATCGACCAACAGTTCTATCGGCTTCCTTTGTGCCCACTGGAGGGTAACATAAAAACATTTTATTTAAAAGGTGATATGAAAGAAATTGATAAGGAAATAGGAATGTAAAAGTGTTATTTTTCAATTTCAGCCAATCCTACTACTGTGTTGACAGTGCAACAGAATACCTCCAGACTAAAAACTCCGATCACAGCGCCCGTACCTGCTAATGTGAGTAACATTACATATGATGATACATACTATAAGTTTTGTTCGCCTTAATATATTTATGGTTGCGGTATATTAGATTTGATAGGACAATGTAACTTAGAACATACTTCTATTGATTACCTCAGCATCTTTACACATTTACGGTTGCTTTACGATTCGTGTACCTACTTAGTGCTAGAATTATTTAACTATACAGCGTGTCCGGTAATGAATGGATAACCTTGAAATGGATCTTAGTAGAACTATTGGGCATTCGTAAAAAAAATATCAAATAAAAAAACAAAAAAAAACAAAAAAAAACAAAACATCCATTATTTAAAAAATACATATCTTTGATACTACTTGTTTTTTTTTATTTGATATTTTTTTCCGAATGCCCAATAGTTCTACTAAGACCCATTTCAAGGTTATCCATTCATTACCGGACAACCTGTATATAACTTATTTAAAAATATTTACTATTATATTGACAGAGGGTACGACAGACATTTTAAGATTTTGTAGTATCAGTAGAACGGGCTGTTGTGGCCTGAAATTTTCAATACACAGACTTGTTCTCAAATTAAAAATATGTTCGCGTCGTCACCACTCACCGTACAGCACTTGTGCAAATAGATTCCGCTGTGTCAATGTCACCTAGTATGTAATATCATGGACTCGAGCTACCAGGTTGGTGTAATTACCTGTGGGAAACTGCTGCTCTCTCGTTTATTAAGGACTTTAAAAGAAATTAAATTTTGAGTTCAAATGACTTGACTCTTACACCATACTTTGTGTTGACTGGCTTCGCAGCTCAGTTGGTTAGTAACTCTGCCTTCTGAGCTATAAGGTCGTGGGTTCGATTCCCAGCCAGGACAAATATTTGTGTCGTTAATGTTTGTTCTGTGTCTGGGTGTTAATATGTATTTTTTTTTATATATGTATTATATGTATGTATTTACAAAATAAAAGTATATAAGTATGTATATCAGTTGTCTGGTTCCCATGATACAAGCTATGCTTAGCTTACTTTGGGGCTAGATGACGCTGTGTGAAATGTCCACCATTATTATTATTATTATACTTTGTGAGTGAAATTAAACCAACTGAATCAGCTGATGTTAAAACGGTGAACTTAGACCATCCCCTACTTAAGTACGGGTAGACTTAAGTCACATCAGATTTGTCGTCACCTTGAGACATAACATCATCTCGTGTGTCTTAGGTAGTTCCTATGAGCACTGTCAATGGAAGCTGTACGGGGCGAATTGTGTACAATACAAATTCTACCATAGTTAACTAAAGGTTGCCTGGAAGAAATCTCTATTAGCGATAAGGCCGCCCATTGTATTAACTTAGCTTAAGTATTAATCTTTACGAAATTTCCATGTATGGTGGTCAATAAAGTATTATCT
This sequence comes from Chesias legatella, assembly GCA_947359385.1. Classification (NCBI taxonomy): domain Eukaryota; kingdom Metazoa; phylum Arthropoda; class Insecta; order Lepidoptera; family Geometridae; genus Chesias; species Chesias legatella. The sequence continues at coordinate 13,070,273 of OX375765.1, forward strand.
ATATGTCTAACTAACGATATATTAATCAAAAACCAGGTTTAATATCTCATTAATTAAATAATAATGTAGGTTGATTAGTTTATTTTAAATAGATGTATTACTTTAATAATAAATAAATCAATAAATAAATATTGGTATGTTTATTGTTTCCAGCTGGAGAAACAACGTCAGTTCGAAGCGTCGAAGGCGAAGACGATGCGACTCATGCTCGACAAGGAACAGAAGTACATCAGGGACCTTAGAAGTGAGACATATTTGTATGTTTATAAGTACGGAACGAGCAGACGGCCCACCTGATGTCAAGCGGTGTCCTCTGTCCATAACAAAAAGCACTACCACGCTGGCCTGTGTTGCATTGTATTGCGCCCGTTACATGGAGGCGTGTAGGTGGAATGTCTCATGTGCCTGTAATTTCACCGGCGGCCACACCTTTCAAACCGGAACATTTTGTACGTATTTTTTATTCTGTCTGAATTATATTCTACCATTATAAATGCGAATTAGATTTTGTGTTTGTTTGTTATGCTTTTACACGTTAGCCACTCGACCGATTATCATGAAATTTTCCATACACATTTGTGAGGTGAACAAAAAAGGGCATAAGATACCTTTCATCCAGAAAAAGTACTGTTTCCAAAGTATAGATAAATAACTTTTACACGATAGTCCGGCAACATGATCCCTGGAGTAATTACAGATAAAGAAAAAAAATGTGAGCCGTCACGGGACGCCTGGCAGATGTGAAACATCGACATTATTTTGTAAAAGTAATATGCAACGCATGCCGTGGCGACGCGTCGCCACGCCAGAAATCGGTTTTACGTGCGGCTATAGATGTTTCACATCAAAACCTGTGAAAATCTGATAACCCATAATAATCATTAGTTACCAAGATACATTGAATAAGTGACATATCAACACACAGCTCAATGATTTAGGTCTACAATCTTGAAATTTCCCCGGTGTCTTATATAGCGTAGACAATTGCTAATTACCGATTTTTAAAGATTTACAAATTTTATCCTAAATGCGTAATTAGGGGTGCGTGATAAAATCAAATTCGACGTGAAAATGTCACAGGCAAAAGTTAGTAATAACATACTTTTTCCTTTATGTTACCTACGTAACATTTTTTTTATGTTATTTAGTTACGGAACGAGCCGACGCCCCACCTGGTGGTAAGTGGTAACCTCGGCCCATAACAGTCGATGCGACTTGGGTCCTCCCTTACTAGATACGACAAGACCCAAGTCGCATCGTATGCGCCCGTAACTCTGAGACGTGTAGGTGGAATGTCTCTTGTGCCTGTAATTTCAACCACACCTTTCAAACCGGAACACAGTAACGCGAACGCGTTACTGCTTGGCAGCAGAAATGGGCATGGTGGCAGTACTTCCCCGGACAAACTTGGCGAGAGTTCTACTGCTCTTAAAAACAAAAAAAAATAACAGTATTCCTTCGGACTCCCTGTTATATTCTTTGTCAAAACTCAATATTATTCTTTCTTTATTTATAAATAAATAATACAACATGTATATATATTAACTACAATTTCCCTGGTATTCCAGATGAGCTGGTGAAGGTACCAGACGTAAGGAAGTCCGCGGAGCTAGAGTCAGCCGAGCAGCGGTGCTCGCATCTCCAGCGGGAGATAGACGTCATGACAGGAGCCGCCCAGGTATATATATATACACACACACACACACACACCACGTCACTTACTATCATCATACATATATATATAAATAATGGTGGACATTTCACACAGCGCCATCTAGCCCCAAACTAGGCTAAGCTTAGCTTTTACTATGAGAACTAGATGACTGATACTTATATACTTTTCTTTTGTAAATACATACATATAATACATATTAACACCCAGACACAACAAACATCAATGTTACAAATGTCACATAAATGTTTGTCCTGAGTGGGGATCGAACCCACAACCTACAGCGCAGAAGGTAGTGTTACTAACTTTACTTACTTTGGGGCTAGATGGCGCTGTATGCAATGTCCACTAATATTTATTATTATGTATGTATGTATGTATGTGGTTGCTGTGTACATACACACCCTATTACGTAGCCAGGCGATACTGTTTGCAACTCGAGTGGTTCCCTACTTTGATTGCCAAAAAATATTAAATTTCAAATCAAAAAATGTCTGTGTTATGAATTTATGGCGCATTTAAAAACCCCTAGACATATTATTTTCCTTGTTGCCCAGGTGTGGATTACTTGATGTGGAAAAGTAAGAAGATTTTCGACCTTAATTACTATAATATAGATTTTATAATCGTTGTGTAGCAAAATGTGTTTCTACTTAGCCGTTAACGTAACGAGAGGTTATGTATCGTATTCCTAGCGAGATAGCTTAGAGAGCGTGGTGGTCTAGCGGTACTGACCCCCCGAGTTTAAATCCGGAGGTCGCCGGTTCAAATCCCGACGTGCACCTATGAGTTTTTCAATTGAAAGATTTATGTGCGCAATACCACGTTCTCAAAACGGTGAAGGAAAACATCGTGAGGAAACCGACATGTCCTAGAACTAAAAATTCGAAGACACGCGTCGGGTGCACGAAAGGAGCCTCTTTGAGGCGCACTTACAATCCTTCCACCACACTGGTTCGACAGAACCGGTGACTCGAAGAAGAAGCGAGATAAAGATTGTATTGCTTTGACAGAATATAGCTTTAGTATCTATTTATTTCAGATGTATTGAATACTAGCAGTGAAAATTTCATTAAAATACTCAGACGATGTAAAACACTTTCATAATTGTCATGGGACACTACCATTATCAATTGTTCCACTGTTCTACGCCAAACATTAATTATTATAGTCAGTGGTAGGGTTTCTCCGAATGGTGAAAGATACGAATAACTCAGTTATTGTATCTAGATATATCTGTCACGTGATTTGGAAGCAACAGAACACAGTAGAGCCACAGTACGCGATCATTGCACACACCATTCCCAAAGATTTACTTTGTTGCATTCACACACTCACTTTACTTTGTACTTTTATACTGTATTTTAATTTTTGTATTTTTTTGTGTTTGCTCTCGCGGTGCAGAAAATGTACACACTATTTGTTAATTGTATTTTCGATACGTATTTTTTGTAAAGGATTAGTTTATTCAAGAAAATGTATATCCAAACATCTAGATTAATTTCATGCAATAAAAAGATTCTCTGAAATAATATTCAGAAAAACACTTCATTATTATAAATATTTTTGAGTTAGCGATAGTTTTTTTTTTTTTTACGTTTATATTTGGTTTGAAACTTATTAACATATTATTAGTTTACAAAGTGTGATATAAAATTATTGTCCTTAATAACTTGCCTTTTGAGTTTTGGGATTCGATTATTGAGTCGTTACATAAATATTTAATTACTTTTCTTTTATAGTTTATGTAACTGATTCGCAAAAAAAATTACTAATTAACCAACATAAATAAAAAATACATAATATAATTAATATTTATTAAAATGAAGGTGGTAGTTTTATCTTATTGAAATGCAATAATATTCGTAATTAGAACATTATATATCCAGTTAACATTCGCTAAGTAGCTTTCTCATAAAGAACACTTAAATTTTTACTGAATTTTTTGACATATTGTTTTTTCAAGAAAATGAAAAAAATAATTATCATGTTTTGTACATTTTCTGTTCCGCCAATGTTGAAATTGAAGGCGAAAGTGATCTTGTCATGTATCTGACACTACATTCCGTGTCCATTATAAGTAATAAACAATTAATTTGTCGCACTAACCAGGCTAAAACGGGACCAGTCGTGGGTATAACATTTCGATTTATTCATGTTTTTGTATGTGTCTGCTTCTTTGCATGCTTTTTTCATTGTGACGTTACTTTTCGGAGTTTATTTCTCTTGCCGAAAAAACGGACTAGTTTTTTTTCTTATACCTATTTTGCACTGCAATGTACAAAATATAAAATCACAAAAATTCCATAATACAATAAATTGGCGATAGTTTTGCACGGAAGTGTAAAACCGTGTCGACTTTTATTTCATTCTAAGAATTGTTTAGATAGATGAGTGTATACCGTGTTATCGATGTTAGTATGTCGTAGTATATAGTTGGCACAAGGAAAGATGCACAGAACCAGACATGAAGGGTAGGGCCGACAGTGTGCAAGTAACTTTCGCCTCGTCCTCGACGCGCTTCCTAACCCGACCGTGTATGTAGCCGGTGGCACCGACGACGCCTCGCAGCGCGCGCGCCAAGCCCGCCGGCAACCCGCCCGCACCCAACACGGGCTTCCTGAGCGGGTTGCCGCGCTCCCTCAGCAACCTCACCGGTCAGAGCTTGCGCAACCTGCGCCACGCGCGACAGAAGACCCACGACAACCCGCCGCTCCTCAGGCAGAACTCGGACGAGTCCGACAACAAGCGGCCGCGACACATCGTGCACAACAACACTGTGCCGATGGTGCCGACCACCTGTCTCGACAACTCCCCCCCGCCCCCGCCTCTGCCGCCCAGATCCATAGAGCGGTCGAAGCGCAACCCCCCCGTCTCGCCCGCGTCCCCACTCAATCCGCTGCCTAAATACAAGTACAACAAACGGTTGCCCGAGACGCCGCTGATGGCTCAATCGATGCCGTCGTATACAGACAACCAGTACAGAAGGTCGTCACGTTCGTTGGACGGGGAGTTGGACGAGCCCCAACCGAATTCGATCGCGTTGCAAATGAGCTATCCGCTGGTGAATGTGCCGCCGCCGCCGTTGCAGGTATGTACGCGTTGATTCACTTGTTATGTTGAAATGTTCGCATATATCCAAGTGCAGTATTAGGTCATAGATTGAGCATGCAGTTATCTATGATCAGTCTGTATTGAAACGAAAATTCCATTTTAAATTGATTCCGTTCTATAATAGTAAAAATAAATTATAAAATGGTTTATTATAACAAGTGAATCAACTGAGTAATTCCACACAAGTTATAGCTTCTTGATATGTTTATGATATCAAAAAGAATGAGTCTGTACGGAAAGTGAAATTATGGTACGATATGTGCAAAACATATTTAATTATAATTTACAAAAGGTAAAGGCAAATTAAATAAGTTAAAATGAATTATAATTAAAAAAAGATACAATATCTAGCAATATCATGAAAGCTAGATTAAAATAATAAACTCTCATTTGATTAATTAAATTTATATAAATAATATTTTTTTCTTACCGTACGGATGTTAATTTAAAACATTTTACCCATAGCACGTAAATATAGTTTGTTGTCGTTGTCAACGTCTTATATCGCCTTCAGCTTGTTTATTTCTCATGCATTTCGTCACCATTTCCGCCTACTAGTAGAATTCATTTGATTCTTAAAAAATCTAGATTTTCGCACTTTACTAGTTTCGAATTAGAGTTAATGTTGAAAACTAGTGTTCTGGTGTCATGTGGATTATACTTCGGTTTAGATATATCGGAATGACCTTCGTTAACTTATCTATATAAGTGAATAATTTCCCTTAACCATCGTTACATTATCTAAAACTTACTAAACACATGTAAATTTTAAACAAGAATATTTTACTAAATTGGCATTGTTGCGATGAAGGGAGGGATACAAGATATTTTAATCATTAACTTAATTAAATCATTTTCAATCATGTTTTTCAAAAAAATTTTAGTCATATGCCAAGTGTAACCCAACACGGCACTATGCGTACAAACATATTGAATAACTAATTAACTTGCGCTCAGGTTATAGGCGTGGTATAACTTGCATTAGTATTGTCAGTTGGCAGCACGCATGACTCATCGGCCAATTGCGGCAGCAACGCGCCCTTAACAGTTGGATTATTATGTAAAAATATAGTTTGTCTTAATGAATTTTGTATATGAACTGTGTAATATGTGATTTCCTATCAATTTCTGAGTGAAAATAGTTCCTTTTTCGGCTTGAAGAATATAAAATCATAATTGGATTGCGTTCAGAGCTTCACAGCCGACTTGGTAACATTACAAACGTAACTAACAATTGTGTTCTATGTAAATACCAATAACGCATGTTAAAATATAACTTAAATTGGCATACAGTTGTTAAAATATAACTTAAATTGGCATACAGTTGTTAAAATATAACTTAAATTGGCATACAGTTGCTTAAATATAACTTAAATTGGCATACAGTTGCTTAAATATAACTTAAATTGGCATACAGTTGTTAAAATATAACTTAAATTGGCATACAGTTGCTTAAATATAACTTAAATTGGCATACAGTTGTTAAAATATAACTTAAATTGGCATACAGTTGTTAAAATATAACTTAAATTGGCATACAGTTGCTTAAATATAACTTAAATTGGCATACAGTTGCTTAAATATAACTTAAATTGGCATACAGTTGTTAAAATATAACTTAAATTGGCATACAGTTGTTAAAATATAACTTAAATTGGCATACAGTTGCTTAAATATAACTTAAATTGGCATACAGTTGTTAAAATATAACTTAAATTGGCATACAGTTGCTTAAATATAACTTAAATTGGCATACAGTTGTTTAATTAAATTTAAATATTTCCAAATTTTACTTATAGTGTGTAAATTACAAAAATCTAGACATTATATCTTTACTACAAAAACTTACTACAAAAATTTATTTGGAACTATATTGTGAAAGGCATACCCAATTTCCTTGACAGTATGAATAAATACTTCCGTAAGGCACAGGAAGGGAGATCTATCGAAGTCATTCTTGGCATTGGGAAAGCTGGCACTTGAATTACGGTCATACGGTCAAGTTGTTGAAAACTTACGGTCCGGTAGCCGGTATCCGGTAGCTAGTAGCCGGTATCCGGTGGCTAGTAACCGGTATCCGGTGGCTAGTAGCCGGTATCCGGTGGCTAGTAGCCGGTATCCGGTAGCTAGTAACCGGTATCCGGTGGCTAGTATCCGGTATCCGGTTGTTGAGTGTCCCGTGTACTGTGCAGATGGACAACAGGAGCGGTGCGCCGGCGGTGCTGCACGTGCGGAGCAGCTCCTCACCGGACAAGCTCGACCACGATATGTCCAAATGTAAGTGTTTATACTTTATAAATGTTATTCAACATAATGAGATAAATGATAGCTGGATATGCTATATGATATTTTTTTCCGAATGCCCAATAGTTGTAATAAGATCCATTTCAAGGTTATCTATTCATTACCGGACACCCTGTATATGGGACGATGCAATCGTTTTGTATTGCGCCGGTCGTTTTAAAAATGATTTACAAGATAGTCAAAGTCAAAAACTTTATTTCCATAGAATTCATAAAGAGATGGCTTGGTAACGTTAATATTCAAAACATAAGGTCACGCGTCGATAAGTTTGATGCGTGTTCAAACCCTATCCGACCCACCATGGGGAAGAACAGCCAAGAAACCTCTAATGGAGGAGATATGTAAAGCTGTTGTGTTTCAGCATTCACGGGTAGCGTGTCTCCGTTGGCGTGTCCGAGCAGATCGTGCGCGGAGGCCCGCGACACGCCCCCGCCCGGCACGCCGCCCCCGCCCTACCACACCAACACACAGGTATACCACCGGATTACATTTACTGTGTCTTTCTTTCTTTCTTTCTAAAGGTTTCCAGTAAGCGATACACATTTCTTAAATAATTGTGCCTTCAAGGTAACCCCAGCTTACAAAGGTAGAATTCCATGTTGTGTGTTCCATTCTGTGTGATAGAAGATAGAAGTGATAATATATTATTTTGTAAAAATGAGTTTTTTTTTTTTCAATTAAGTATTTTTAAACAATTCAAATAGATAAAGAACAATTATTGTAAGACATAATTTAAAATAACACAAGTAGCTTTTTATCACTAAGAAATATTTTGACACAAGAACATTTTCAGTATACGCAAAATCATTCGAGAAAACATTAAGGGAAAAAAAACCCCCACAGAAAAATATTACAATTGTACGTTGGTAAAATATTAATAGGCAAAATTAACCAACGGAAAACAATTCTGAGAAATTCATTAAATATCAATATAGCAAAAGTTAAACAAAAATTACTAATGCTGTTAAATATGTGCTATGTGCTGTGAAATAACTCTTTTAATATTTTATTATGTAACTAAGTAATACATATTTATTATTTCCAGCCATGTGCAGACCCACAAAGAGCGATAATATCTATGGAGGAGGACGATTCCCCTGCGTCTGTGAGTATCACATTTATTCATCATAAGAAATTATGATTTAAAGAGAACACATTCGAAATACTTCTGTAAAATTTTTTTTTTGTTTATTATCATAGAATCAACAGCACTTTCATTTTGACATTCCACCTTCACGTCTCACATTTACGGGCGCATACGATGCGACTTGGGTCTTGTCATAACTAGTATGGGAGGACCCAAGTCGCATCGGCTGTTATGGGCCGAGGTTACCACTTAACACCAGGTGGGTCGTCGGCTCGTTCCGTAAATGTATTACATTAAAAAAAAAATGGAGAAAATTTACAATTGAGAACTTATAACTAAAACTTAATGCCAATTACAGATTCTCACTATGTATATATATATATATGTTTAAGGGCTTATATTTAGAGCCGCTACAAGCTAAAACAAACAAAAATTAGGGGTAAGTTAAGGCTATTACAATGTAGGTGATGATACTTAAAAAGGTAAATGAAAAAGGTGGTAAGGAAGGTAAAATGGAAGGGTGCGAAATATATATTATATTTTATCTAATTGTCAAGTAATATGTGCGAAGTTCGTTACTCTTAAACACTGTAGATATCGTATGTATCACTTAACCCATACATCGGAACCGATGCGTAAAACAGTAAATCCATCCAGCGAAATATAAAATAAAAGTTATTTAATTTGTTTCATTAATTTCAGGATAACTCCACATATTCTGGTCTGTTCTCAAATCTGCGGTCGGTTCGGGAGTCTAAAGCGAGGACGGCTGTATTACTCAATTGGTTGTTAGGCGAGAGAAGGTAATAACCAAATTTACTATTTACTATAATTTAATAACATCAAAACATTTGAACACTGCTTCCTAACTTAGATATCTGATCACACTTATGTCGGAAGTGGAACTTTTTGAAATCTGCAGCATTACCCCAGATTACAACGCTGTAAATGATTATAGACTGGAAATATAGTAAAAAAGTGTCATGAGCAATGTGTTAATTAATTTTTGTAGTACTTTTTCATCGAAATTAGAAGAATAGAAAGAATAGAAGAATTATAATGGCTAGTTTCGGTATTGAATTTTTAGGAGGTTCAGAATAGGTTTCGTATAATATCAGGTAATGTCAGATACATTCTACACTACACTCTGAAATCACATACTCCTTTCATTAAATTACAGTGCAAAATGTTAGCTCTGTAGTATCAAAGAAAGCTTAGCATTCAAAATCATAACACATTGTTTTCTTCACATGCCACTGTATATTCCAGCCTTATGTGGGCTCCGTTTGGTGGTGTAGTCGTAGTACAGTATCGTGTGTGTGTGTGTGTAGATGCGCGTGCGCATGCCTCGTGCTCGTGCTGACGGACGCGTACCGGCTCGCGCCCGCGCCTCCGCCCACGCTGCGCCGCTGGGCCTACGAGATACACTCCGCCTTCCTGATGCCGCACAGCGTGAGTTGTACACGCCATCATACCGCTTTTTCTTCTTCTTCGAGTCACCGGTTCTGTCGAACCAGTGTGGTGAAAGAATTGTAAGTGCGCCTCAAAGAGGCACCTTTCGTGCACACGACACATGTCTTCGAATTTTTAGTTCTTGGACATGTCGGTTGCCTCACGATTTTCCATCACCGTTTTTGAGAACGTGGTATTGCGCACATAAATCTTTCAATCGAAAAACTCATAGGTGCACGTCGGGATTTGAACCGGCGACCTCCGGATTGAAAGTCGGGGGTCAGTACCGCTAGACCACCACGCTCTCAAAAAAAAACATACTGATGTTATCTGATAAGCCCGCCCGAAATAGCTCCATGTGAAATAGCCATTACACCAGCAATAGAACGGGAGAATAACAAATTGGACTAATAAAGTGTTCACTACAGTCAACAAACGCATGTGATTTCCAAGTGAAAATATTGAAATAGGAATATTTCTATCAATATTTATCAACCTGAGAATATGAAGCTGCAAAGTTTCAAAATACCATGTTTTTTTAAGTGAGAAATATGTATTTGTAACAGTTCAAGTGCGATTTGCAGGTTTTACAACTAAACGGAGCCGACGAAAACATGGCAAATGAAATCGAACATGTTCTAGTAAACGGTAAGCCCATACACACTTACATACCAGTACACTTTCATATTCTAGTAAAGTAACTCAAAAACAAAATTATCTAAGAAGCTAAGAGTCGCGACTCATCTGAAAAACAATGAGATCTTTTTATTACTAACTAGTCTGACCACGCATCAAGCCTTGATTTTTTAATGGAATACCTTTTAGAAAGCGAAATCTTAACTCACGGGATTTTGGGAAGATCTACAACCAGGAGGGAGATAGGGCATCAAAGTTTGCACATAATGTCTTGTTTCAAGGGAAGCATAGTCATTTATTATGATTGTTTCAGAATACGAAAAGGAGGAACTACTTAGAAACGTGTTCCGCAAGGCGCGACAGAGGGCCAAAGAGGAGCTCGGCACGCAACTCAGCGAGTTCCAAGTGAAGCGGCGACTCGGCCTCGCCTCCTTGTACGGACCCGACGACACTGTCATAGACAAGTGTGACGTCGACAAAATACAGGTCCCATATCCATATTGTCCATTACTTCCGTATATTTGCTGCATTTTTTAATTTGAGTATGTCCTACATTCTCCAATCACGACGAAGATTACTTGAATGATCTATTTTGGGTACCCTTCTATTTTTTTATTTATTTTTTTGAGGAAGACCTACAGCACATAAAAATTTAATGAAAAACATAAGGCTAATAACAGGTGTTCACAACTATAAATAGGTTAGTTATATAAACAAACAAGAGTACAAGCTAACACTATATTAACAGTAAACAGATTAAGAACATTTAACATGGTTAAGCACTTTGTAAAGTCTACACACTATCAAAGTAATCAGCACATCATATGCGCCCGTAACCCTGAGACGTGCAGGTGGAATTTCTCATGTGTTTGTAATTACACCGGCAACCACAAGGAATTTATATTTAGTTTTTCATACTAGCAGTAACTGTGCCGGTGTGTTGGCAGGAGCAAGCTGTGGTGGAGCGGCTGATGTGCGCGCGACTCCGCCACCTGTCGAGCCCCGGCGCGGGCGGGGGCGCGGGCGGGGGTGGGGTCGGCGCGTGCGCAAGCTCCCCGGACGCGGCGAGCACGCTGCTCGCCGCGCTCGCCGCCGCCGCGCTCGCACTGCAGTGCAGGTACCGTACCAACACTAGCGCTAGCACACATGCTCGTTTGAATTACCTACCTTACATCCGTACAAGTCGTTTTTCTTCCACTTTCATAATAATAATAAACATTTATTTCAGACAAAAAATGAAATGTATGTTAATTATTATTATTATTATTGTAATGCAGACAGCTCAAGAGTGGAACTGCCCTGTGTTCCCTGAAATATTATAATCTGGGAATCCTTCAGGAAAGTGAATAGGTTACTTCTAGGCGATCGTGTTACATAGTAGACCGCATCGTCCCTAAACATCAGGTGAAATTGCGGGCAAATGTTAGCCTAAGGTAAATAAAAATACCACATAAAGAAAGAAAGAAATAAAGAAAAAAAAAGAAAATGAAAAAAAATAAAAAAGAAAAGAAATTATTTAGCTCGTGTAAAAACTAATTAATTTGACATACCATTTGACCATAAAATAACTGTGATCATGTAACAGGTAAATGGAATAAGGACACAGATTTCCTTCATTTGTTTCCTGTACACTTCAACTCAGTCGCCAATACAACATTGATGTATTAAAAGTAAATAATGGAAATCATTCCGGCTGCATTTGTCGTAGTAACTTTACAAATTAAATTACTAATGGTAGAAACAATATTCAGTTACGATATTTCTTTGCTAAAAATTCCTTTGGTTTGTGTGTAATATGAGTTGTATAATATACAGGAAACTTGTATTGGAACAAATCGTATATCGCATCATTCTAATAATGGTATGTGATATGTTCTCTATATACTAAATATTTGTAAATAAGTACATAAGTAAATAAGTACATATTTTTTATTGTGATCAATTTTAAATACTAGACTTTAATGCTTATTAAATACATTAAATTGTGTTATTAGACGTTATAAAATACGAAAATGGTGAATATTATAATAAATAACATAACAGAGGAACAGGCATTACAAGTGCGCAGAAAATGGTGGCAATCACCGAAATACATCAAAAAGAAATTGAAGCAAACCAAGTGAGTTGTATGAAACAATACAATTTATTTTTAAATTAGTTTTTTGGCCAGAATTATTACATTAGTATGAAGGAACTAACCTAAAATAACATAAAATCACACCTGTCTCCCGGAGGGGTAGGCAGACGTCACGGTCAATCCACCTGCTACGATCCTGACATCCAGTCCCATCACATTCTTCATGCACGCTGCTCGGTTTAGGTTACTCTTGAGCTGGCCTCTTTCCAAAACGTCACAGATTTGGCCTAAGTACGTAGGCGAGGCGAGGTCTTTACCTTCCACCGGTTCCATTCCCACTCGCCAATCTATTTACACGCAGCCTCTACATGCGCAAACTAAGCTTAACTTCCCCAACAATTACCATAGAACTAATTTGTTACCGACGGGCCCATCCATAACGTCCGTGTGTAATGTAATGTTACGTGGGTGTAATCCCCCCCGCCCTCGCAGGCCGGCGGCGGTCGCTTCGGCGGTGGGCAGCCAGCGCGCCGCCTTCCTGCAACGCGACAAACTCTACAAGCAGAGAGTCAAGCAAATCACCAAGCAACATCCGCAGCCGGTCAGTCACACTGCTGCACTGTACGCTTTGTTCACAGCCTAACCAGCAGGTGCCACCTGCGACACAACCCCACGGCAGACAACGGACCGGTAATGCTTCCGGTGTTGCCGCCCAGGCGAGTCTTCTGGCTACTTGCCTAAACTTAACGTCGAAAATACTTCCCCGGACGAACTTGGCGAGAGTTTTTTTTTTTTTATGTAATACATTTACGGATCGAGCCGACGGCCCACCTGGTGTTAAGTGGTAACCTCGGCCCATAACAGCCGATGCGACTTGGGGCCTCCCTTACTGGGTACGACAAGACCCAAGTCGCATCGTATGCGTCCGTAATTCTGAGACGTGAAGGTGGAATGTCTCATGTGCCTGTAATTTCACCGGCAACCATACCTTTCAAACCGGAACACAGTAACGCGAATGCTTCACTGCTTGGCGGCAGAAAAGGGCATGGTGGCAGTACTTCCCGGGACGAACTTGGCGAGAGTTCTACTGCACTTATGAGGGATATTGAGAAAATTCAATTATTACATGCGCACGAGAGTACCGCGACGTTTAGGTGAGCCATCTGTTTCGCGTGCGCATAAACAGTATTCGCACAACTTGGGTCCTCACTTAAGTATGCTAGGTACGAAGTAGTATCGCACTGTGTTCTGTCACTTTAAGATGTAACGTCTCGTGTCTCTGTTATTTATTTCACCAATAATAAATAAATATTGGTGGACATTTGACACAGGGCCACCAAGTCCCAATCTAAGCTAAGTATGTACTATGGGAACAAAGATAAGTCAAAGTCAAAGTCAAAACTTTTATTTCCATAGAATTCATAAAGAAATGGCTTGGAAACGTCAATATTATTCAAAACATAAGGTCACGCGTACTTATCGATAAGTTTGATGCCTGTTCAAACCCTATCCGACCCTCCATGGGGAAGATACAGGACAAACACTTATTTTTCACCACACAAACGTATTTTTCGTGAGTGGGAATCGAATCCGCAACCTACGGCGCAGAAGGCCGGGCCGAGCTTTCTACGAAGTGTGAGCTTTGAGATCAGATCAGCAGCTTAGTACCCTTCAAACGTCTCTTTGCGTTTCGTTGCGTGCGGATGTCCACAGTAATGTAATCTTAGCACAAAGTCAGATTACAGATTTATTACTATTATAATAAACGACGTAAACGACTTTAATGCTATTATTAGCAATAAAGTCACATCTCTACTTCAGCGTGCGCGAGCCAGTAGCAACACCATCCTGAAAATGGTTGTATCTCGAGCTGACTGCCCCCATTTATCAATGGGTACAAATTATAGAAGGATCCAATATTAGTTGATTATAATAGTGGATTTAAATTTGTTTGCAACATAATTTTAATTTGTTTAGTTTTATAAATTTGTGACATTTTAATTTCAATTGTACTCTGTAATTTTTTTTCTTTATTGGTACCTACTGTGTGCTGTGTACTGTGCTCTATGGAAAGTTTTATCTGAATTAAATTATTATTATTATGATGTGTTGTAGTTCGTGGTGCGCGGCCATCACCTGCAGTTGCAGGCGCTCACGTCGGTAGCGCACTGTCACCGGTGCGACAACGCGCTCGCGGGACTCGCGCCGCAAGCGTACCTCTGCACCGGTACCTACCACCCACCCACCCACCCACTCTACCACTCACACATACACACCCACCCACTCTACCACTCACACATTCCCTCTGCACCGGTACCTACCACCCCCCTATACGTTATATACATACACACCCACCCACTCTACCACTCACACATTCCCTCTGCACCGGTACCTACCACCCCCCTATACGTTATATACATACACACCCGCCCACTCTACCACTCACACATTCCCTCTGCACCGGTACCTACCACCCCCCTATACGTTATATACATACACACCCACCCACTCTACCACTCACATATTCCCTCTGCACCGGTACCTACCACCCCCCTATACGTTATATACATACACACCCACCCACTCTACCACTCATCCACTCACACATTCATCAACAGTCACTATACAGGGTGTCCGGTAATGAATGGATAACCTTGAAATGGGTCTTAGTAGAACTATTGGGCATTCGGAAAAAAATATCAAATAAAAAAAAACCAAGTAGTATCAAAACCAAAAAACAAAACAAAACAAATAAAACAAAATATCGATATTATTTAAAAATACATATCTTTGATACTACTTGGTTTTTTTTATTTGATATATTTTCCCGAATGCCCAATAGTTCTAATAAGACCCATTTCAAGGTTTATCCATTCATTACCGGACACCCTGTATACATATGTCACTTTACGTTGGATATGCCCTCACGTAGACCTACTTCGTGATGAGCAAAAACGACAAGACAAATAATTTATTTCTTACAAGGGATCCCTATTTTATTTGAAAATGTATTTTAGCCTATGTCACTCAGTGAAGATGCAGCTTTCTAATGGTGAAAGAATTTTTGAAATCGGTCCAGTAGTTTTTGTGTGAAAACATTACAAACATACAAAAATACAAATGTTTCCTCTTTGTAATATTAATTTAGATGTGATACAGTTACGGAACAAGCTGACGGCTCACCTGTTGTTAAGTGGTAACCTCGGCCCATAATCACCGATGCGACTTATGTCCTCTTCTACTAGGTACGACAAGACCCAAGTCGCATCGTATGTGTGGAACGTCTCGATTTGATCTGTCTCTAGGATTTGAACTAATGACCTCTAGATGGAACTCTTAATTTGTATCACGGGGCCACTTCGAGTTTTAAGGCATAAGTGAAACCCTGAAGAGATAGCCTCCCTGAGTGACGTGGCCACAGGATAAGAGTTGTGATGTTGTTGTATTTGTGCGGTTGTCTGTTGTCAGACTGCAAGCTGCGCGTGCACCGCGCATGCGCGCGCCACGTCGAGGAGCCGTGCTGCATCGACAGCGACCATCACAACAACCGCATCTCCCGCTTCATGGAGCGCATACACCACAATCAGACATGTACGTGCGCGTGCGCAACACCGCTGCACACCTCGATGTTGAACGTCCCTGTAACGACGAAAGGGAACGAGCCTTTCCATCTGTCTCACTTATCTTCCCAACATGACAGGTTTCACAGATCAGTCGGTAGTAACTCTGCCTTCTGCGCTGTAGTGAGTGGGTTCGATTCCCACCCAGGACAAACATTTCTGTGACGGATATAGATGTTTGTTCTGTCTGGGTATTAATAAAATAAAAATATTTTATGTATTTACAAAAAAGTATATATGTATTCTATCAGTCATATGGTACCCACAGTAGCTATGCTTAGTTTGAGGCTAGATGGCGCTGTGTGAAATGTCGACCAATATTATATTAATATAGTTGTACGTAAAGTACTGTGCGTCTGTCCCGACAGATATTCTTTTATTTATGTATATTGAAATGTTATTTATGTTGTTAGCTCAAGACTCGGCGGACAAGAAGTCGCGGAAGGGATCGAGCACCACCAACTTTCTCAACAGTATGTACACACTTCAATTTAAAATACAAAAATAAAAAAAATGCGCTAAATATTATTATCGTTGGAGGGAAGATCGTGAGGAAACCGATATGTCCCTGAAACAAAAATACGGAGGCGATGGTACTGGAAGAATGGTGTCTTTTTGAGGCGCACTTTAATCTTTTCACCACACTCCTTCTTATTAACCACTATTAGGGTGTGACAGGTAGGTTAGTTAGTGGATAGTGGGCGCAGATTCAGCAAATTAAATAAATAAATATTGTGTGGACATTTCACACAGCGCCATCTAGCCCCAAACTAGGCTAAGCTTAGCTTGTACTATGGGAACTAGATGACTGATATAATACTTATATACTTTTTTTGTAAATACATATATTTTAACACCCAGACACAGAACAAACCTCAATGCTCGCACACATGTTTGTCCTGGGCGGGAATCTTACCCACGACCTGCAGCGCAGAAGGCATTTCCTGCCAACTGAGCTGTGAGGCCTTATAAGTTGACACAATTGTATGTGTACTACGGACGCACTATTAAGGTTTTTTTTTATGTTATGTAGTTACGGAACGAGCCGACGGCCCACCTGGTGGTAAGTGGTAACCTCGGCCCATAACAACCGATGCGACTTGGCTCCTCCCCGACTAGGTACGACAATACCCAAGTCGCATCGTATGCGCCCGTAACTCTGAGATGTGGAATGTTTCATGTGCCTGTAATTTCACCGGCAACCACACCTTTCAAACCGGAACACACGCGTTACTGCTTGGCGGCAGAAATGTGCATGGTGGCAGTACTTCCCCGGACGAACTTGGCGAGAGTTCTACTGCTCTTACAAGTGGATGGGTTTTGTAGATGTGCGCTTTAGTGAGTGTGATATAGACGCGTGTGTGTGTGCGTGTGCGCAGTGGAGCGCAGCACGCGCCGCGCGGAGGAGGAGCCCCCCGGCGAGCCCGCGCCCGCGCCCCCGCCCGCGCCTCCGCCCCCGCCCCCGACACACCACCACTCACTCACCGGTGAGTCATATATATATTTATTTCACTTCACATAAGGGCATACAGTACACACCAAAGCGCCCAAATGCTAAAACTTGACCAAAATTCTTATAATTAAAGAATAATATAAAAAAAACACCGACACTAGCACGGCTCTATCTCTCTCTCTCTCTTATTGAGAGAGAGAGAGAGTGAGAGAGTGAGAGCTATCGTCACACTTAGAAACCTACTTCTTGTACGGATATGAAATTAAAACGTATGATAAACAAACTACCAAAAAAAAAGCTATATAGAATGACGTATTTATCCCTAAAGGGGTAGGCATAGCGTCTTGTGAACGTAAACGTGACGAGTGGTGAGCTAGTCGCCGCCTTGCTTGATACTGCTTGGTTATTTTTATTTGATATTTTTTTCCGTATGCCCAATAGTTCTACTAAGACCCATTTCAAGGTTATCCATTCATTACCGGACACCCTGTATGTTTGGTTGATGTTAGTAACATTCCATCCTTTGCTTACAGATGACACGATCCTTGTACCCTGTTCCTGATCCCTCCAATCCCACGGAAACTCTATACTTACACAATAAATGGATGTTATGTTTATTTGTGAATACGGTTTGAATTGTACACGCGTCATACTATGCAATCATTGCGTGTCTCATATTTTACAAATACATGGTATATAAATAAATAAATAATGGTGGACATTTCACACAGCGCAATCTAGCCCCAAAGTAAGCTAAGCATAGCTTGTATCATGGGAACCAGGCTACAGATATAATACTTATATACTTTTCTTTTGTAAATACAAACATATAATACATATTAACACCCAGACACAGAAAACATCAATGTTACAAATGTCACATAAATGTTTGTCCTGAGTGGGGATCGAACCCACGACCTACAGCACAGAAGGTAGGGTTACTAACCAACTGAGCTATGAGGCCAGTCGATATGTTCACGCCTTTATCCCCGAAGGGGTAGGCAGAGTGAGCCACTTTTCACCGTGGGTTACCCTGTCGTGGGAAAGTAGACGTGGCAAGGGGTGAGCTCGCCGCCGCCGTTGTTTTCTCACGAATTTTTTAATGTTTTTATTAATTCCTGAATAATTCTACATGTGGGATACCAAAGAATTTACCAACAAATCTTATAATACCTAATTGAGGTTTCCAAACTATTTCATGGTGAATTCAATGGAACTTAAGTTTTTAACTTCGAATGTTATTATTTTATGTGTGGTAAGTTGACTTTGAAGAAATGGGCAGATATATCTGTTGTAAACACTAAAATATGAAAAATATCACATCTGCCTGTCATTTCCATGTAATAGGTTATACACGATACATAAAGCGAACATTTTTATTTTTTATTTATGTAATACAGTTACGGAACGAGCCGACGGCCCACCTGGTGTTAAGTGGTAACCTCGGCCCATAACAACCGATGCGACTTGGGTCCTCCCCTACTAGGTACGACAAGATCCAAGTCGCATCGTATGCGCCCGTAACTCTGAGACGTGTAGGTGGAATGTCTCATGTGCCTGTAATTTCACCGGCAACCACACCTTTCAAACCGGAACACAGTAACGCGAACGCATTACTGCTTGGCGCCAGAAATTGGCATGGTGGCAGTAGTTCCCCGGACGAACTTGGCGAGAGTTCTAAGAGTTCTACTGCTCTTAAATATTGTGTCCCGACAGAGAATCACCGGCGTCATTAAGAATGTGTACACGGTACATTACGCTTAAAAACAAAACAGAGATTTCACACGAAATTAGCCCCAAATTAAGAACTAAATTGGACATAGGGTTGAATGCCGGCGTGCCCCGGCCTCCGGGCGCTACTGATAAAATTTTGGCACTTTATTTAAATTAATTGTTAGTTTAAATTATGTTACGAAACGAGATGGCCCACCTGTTAAGGTGAGTGGTAACCTCTGGTCACAAAAGCGATACGTGTTTGGGTCCTCCCCTACTTAAGTATGGTATGACCGCGGCGCATCGTAATGCCCGTAACTTTGGGAAATGAAGGTGGAATTTAATAGAATATTATGAATATAGTTTCGTGACCACACAGCATTATATAGATTATTCAAAATCTTTGATTATATTTATTGAGAATTTTCGGTTTTAATTTCTATACCATTATATTGGTCGTGATCGGGGAGGTGAATTTAACGGCTTATTTTATATGAATCAAAATCATATAAGCTTAACTTTATGTATTACACGAAAACACATATTTCGTAAAACGAAGTACCATTATCTTCTCTAGAAGCTAAAACCTATTTCCAAAGTATCTGCTATAATTTAACAACATAGTAAATATATTAAACATATGTTATAAAGCTGTGTTGCCAAACAATTTGATTATAAATTTATCTTCGTGTTTTTTTATTAGATTTAGTATTAGAAAGTGATAGATAGATAGATAGATAAACACTTTATTGTACATTACACCAGTAAAACAGAAAATACAAAAACATTTAGGTAAATATACAAAAACAAGAGAAATGTACAATCGGCGGTTTTATCGCTTATAGCGATTTCTACCAGACAACTTTAAGATGGAAAGAAATACCATGTTAATATTATTGCTGGTGTTATAATCTAATAAAACTCAACAAAAAAATCAAAATGTCACAATATAAATACATAACAATACAATACGTATAATAAAAAAGACGTGTGGCACTCGGAGACTGCCGCGGTAAAGCTATTGCGCGTGATATTTCAAAAAGTCATTAAAAGTTCTGGTATTTATCGATAGATGGAAAAACTAAAAAGTATCACCGCTGTGCCGGTCGGAGTGGGGGGTGTTAGGTTTTTTCGTTACGGAATTTCTGGATTCGGTCTCCACGCTCAAGGCCCGCGATAGAAGCTATGCAATAGCTTAATAAATATATATATATTATATAGTGAGTTTTATAAATGTGCAAATAGGTACACTTATGTAATCGCCTGCGTTTTTAATAACGGTACCGATGATTTTATTCAGTAATGAATAACATACCGAGATAAAGGATGGTTATCATTGGTAAAAATAACAGCGTAAACTTCAATATTGTTATTTTCACAATATGTGTGAGCTCAGTGTAACAATGTCCAATTTGTAAATTTAGCGCAAACTTAACGACTGTGTCCGCCTACACCGGAAATATCTGTACACTCATATGTTAGCGTTTTCAGCGCTTTCAGCGTAGCACCCCTCCGGCTGAAAGCTCTGAAGTGTAGGCGGAGATCCCGCCGCGGGCGGACGTTTCGCGCGTAACTCTATAACGCGATATAGCGACCGTTTTTGTGAGAAAAACTAACGATTCGCGTTGGCAAAATTAATTTGGCTACCGGTTCCAGTGAGAATTGTAGCGTTTCTAGTATTTGCGTGTCGTTACAATTTTGAGTTTTGATTTTTTCAGTGTTTGTTTTTGTAAGTTTATTGAATAGTGACGTGAAATTGTGGCCGTATTTGGAAATGGTTATCGGTGGCGATATAACGGATTCACATTTAACTGTTAATGGGTAACGATGGATCGTATTAGGAGATGTCATGATGATCTATTAATAGAAAGAAGAAAGAAAGAAAATATTTTTATTTACCTTAATAACTACTATACAATAAATAAAACTACATATGATACATATACAAATATACACGTGAGTGATTAAAAAAAAAATTATATATAATAAATATTTAATATAATAATCATTGAGTCACGTGAATTTACGGATAAATAAATAACATAAAAATATTTGAGCTGTTAGGACTTACTTAAACCCTATATAATAATTGGAAATCGTAAACATAACAGATTTTTTTAACTTAATTACGGTTAGAAAATTAGTATATGTAACTTAATAACAAATATTCAGAAGTATTATTATTCTTATGTATATAATAACAAATTTTATTAAGCTATTGCATAGCTTCTATCGCGGGCCTTGAGCGTGGAGACCGAATCCAGAAATTCCGTAACGAAAAAACCTAACACCCCCCACTCCGACCGGCACAGCGGTGATACTTTTTAGTTTTTCCATCTATCGATAAATACCAGAACTTTTAATGACTTTTTGAAATATCACGCGCAATAGCTTTACCGCGGCAGTCTCCGAGTGCCACACGTCTTTTTTTTTAACTTAATTACGGTTATAAAATTAATGTTTGTAATCCAATGAAAGTAAGAAATATTCAGAAGTGTTATTATTCGTATATAACTACAAACTTTATTTTATATAACTCTGCCCTGAATATAACTCAATAAAATCTTAATTAACTTATTTTACGGCTAGAATAATAATATAATATTTGCTAGAATAATTGCACAAATAAGCAATATTTCCAATCACGTTTGTATAATTTATCTATGTGTGGATCGTCCGCAGTGACAGTGAGGTAATGCCGATATTGGAATACCAAACATATCATCCCGTACATTTGTCCTTTCATCTCTCCTCTCGTGTATTTATTCCGTTTATTTCCCAACAATTTCCATGACAAATGGTATTTGTGGTTTTCGTAGTTTTTCCACGAAAACGTCAAGTTCAAACTAGTAAGTTTCCCTCGTGGAATGGGATCGGATGTCCTCTCGCTGTTTTCTCAAGGGGTGTAAATAAACTTCGTGAAACATAACTCGGTCGGTTTTTCATAATAAATAAGGTTTGGTCACGTCTATTTTTTGTTATGGCACTAACACAAGTATTTGCCAAATAATGAGGTATTTTTTGAGCTAATGACGATGTCTCCGCTACACTTCAAAGGCACGCTGCGTTGCGACGCAAACAGTGCAGTGACGCAACCCCACGCGACCACATGTGTTGGACGTGACATACATAATTATGTCATGAGAAAGTCTTATGTAAATTTACCTCTCCGAAACTTTGATTGGTTGAGCTATGAAAAGAATAAACTATTTTCTTATTTGAGATTTTTCTAAAAAGAGTTCATTATCACCTTTTTAAAACGTTGAAGGTGAAGCATCGTGAGGAAACCAGCTTGTCCCAGAACCGAATACATGAGTACGTGTCAAGTGCACGGAATGAGCCTCTTTGAGGCGCACATTAATCGTTTCACCATAGTGGCGAACAGAGCCAGTGACGCCAGTAGCACACACATGAAAAATGAGGGTAGACTTCATTATATTGTGTGTCGTTTCATGTGAGTATCAAGTCAAAAACTATGTTAGGTATAATCAGCCATCACTATTTACGACGACATTTCATAAGGATATAATGTACATATATATAGATTTATATAAAATCATGATTCATGACAAATTTATTAGGCGCGTTGGTCATAAAGTGAGTTTAATGTTGTTACAATAAATGGCAGCTCTGACGGTTTGCGGGTAGGACACGTCGTCGGATTATGGGTATAGGTTATAGAGGCGGCGAGCTGTAGATATACCGGCGGCAAAACTAACACACTATCGGTTTTTTTAATCACACAAAGAGAAATAGCAAAGAAACTAAAATAAAATAAATATTCACGGACATTTCACACAGCGCCATCTAGCCCCAAAGTAAGCCAAGCATAGCTTGTGTCTGGGAACCAGACAACTGATATACATACATATTAACACCCAGCCATAGAACAAACGTCAAAGATCTTCACATAAATGTTTGTCCTGGGTGGGATCGAACACACGACCTACAGCGCAGATGGCGTTACTGCCACTGAGGACATCTACTATCTAGGACATCTCTTATGAAAGTGAAACTCCATTACAGTAACTTGGTATGTCCTTGACGATTTCATTTCTTACACGCAAAATAAACACTTTCAGAAATTTCTTTCTATGCATTAATTTAATTGTAATTCGTTCATAATATTATTGGAATGAAATATTTGTTACTGGCAAGATTCGGGTATTATTCTCAGTCAACTTAGGGTGATTTTGATAGTGGTAGGTACTATGGTTGAGGCAGCGCCTTTACGCCTGGATATACAGTTCCGCCCTCTACCCTCGGCCTCGGCCTGGGCCTGGGCGCGGCGCACCCCTCAAATCTTGCGGCGGGCGGCGTCACTGTTCCCACCCCCGCCCTTAACATTAACGTAACGATATGACAACATTGATGACATTACCAAGAAAACAGCTGAGAAACAACTTTATTTTGGTCCAACGCGCGTTTGTTGTCGCCAGAACAAAGTACTACACGCCAACTATAAAGTATGTATAGATAGTATACTTCATATATTCAAAGGTTTTCTTTAGTTTTTGGAACTCGTCCATTGTTAATCATTCCTAAGGTCCTTCTTCACAGTCTTCATTTAAAATAAGATAGTTAAGTGACAAAACTTAAAGGAAAATGTTATGGTACCTATGAGATATGAAATTGAACGCGGTAAAATCATCTTAATGGCGCGTCGACTCTGTTTGCGTAAACGTTGAACAAAACTTTAATTAATCTAAAACCTGTGCACAATCAGTGGCAACTGTCGAGTCACTCATTCAGCCAGCTTACCATACGACTTACTTGAAACATTTAAATATTAATACATAGATATTGGTGGAAATTTCACACAGCGCCATCTAGCCCCAAACTAAGTATAGCTAACAAAGTTACGGAACTAGCGAATGGAAACCTGGTGATAATTAGTGACCTCTCCCAATAACAATACAGCAGTACAATACAAACAATAGGTACGTCTTGGGTCCTCCCTTACTTAGTCACAAAAAGACCCAAGTCGCATCGTATGCGTGCGTAACTCGAGAAGTGAAGGTAGAAAGTGTCAAGCGCTTGTAATTTCACCGGCAACCAAACTTTTCAAATGGGTGCACAGTAACACAGTACACAAATACATTCCCCGGACGAACTTGGCACAAGTTATACCGCTTTTATAAACTTGGGAACTAGTAGCAAAATGGAAATGGCGGGCAATGTCGGAGGTACCGTCAAATGCCTATAAATTGTAACCTTGGAATATCAAGGACACCTTGTAGCGACCGCCAACAAACCAGAGATAAGGGAAATAACGATTCCACCATGTTTGTCTGAACTTTAAGTCAAAAGCAAGTCGAGCAAATGACGAAATAACATTGTTACGGTTATTTGTTTGTTTTGCGAACGGCAACAAATATACTGTGAGCAAAATAAATGTTAAATACTTCTAGAAAGTTTTGAAGTCTCGCTATTCTAGCCTCTCGTCTTAATAACTCCAATATAATCTTTGAAAAGGCTGTTACTTCTTCTTCGAGTCACCAGTTCTGTCGAACCAGTGTGGTGAAAGGATTGTAAGTGCGCCTCAAAGAGGCTCCTTTCGTGCACTCGACACATGTCTTTGAATTTTTAGTTCTAGGACATGTCGGTTTCCTCACGATATTTTCCTTCACCGTTTTGGGAACGTGGTATTGCGCACATAAATCTTTCAATCGAAAAACTCATAGGTGCATGTCGGGATTTGAACCGGCGACCTCCGGATTGAAACTCGGGGGTCAGTACCGCTAGACCACCACGCTCTCGACTGTGTGAGGCTGTTACTGTATTCCATTGATGGTACTAAGCCAGTTTTTTTGGAATATTCGTGGCCATTTCATACAGTCCCTCCGAGTTTCAATCCAATGTGTTTTTTAGCTTAAAAATTTATTTTTATCGCACGCTCTCAAAATGGTTTTGGAAAACATCGTTAAGATACCGTAATGTTCTAGGACCAAAGTTATGACAGAGTCACGTGCCCGAAAGGAGCTTCTTTAAGGCGCACTTAAGATCCTTTCACCACACTGGCTCGAGAGAAACAGACTTATCTTATGGCCTGTCTGTGGCCAGAAACTGAACATATTCACTGACTGTGTTAAGAAAAGTAATCCTTTGTAAAAGAAATATTAATTTTTAGCTTAAGACGGGGCGTGATGCATTGCGGCTTCAAACACTTAAGGGAATAGTATTTTTTGCCTAAGTGGGGGAACACATAATTTCTGTTTGAGTTGATCATTTGTATGTTATATTATCAAACGCACACCAGACAATTTATATATCTATACAGGATGCGATAGGGGGGACACTGCGGACATTTCTCTGGCAGATATTTCGCATATTTCGTTTGTTCGTAATAGTAATATAATAGTATTGGTGGACATTTCACGCAGCGCCATCTAGCCCCAAAGTAAGCTAAGCATTACTATGGGAACCAGACAACTAATATATCTAATACTTACATCCTTTTTTGTAAATAAATACATATACATATTAACACCCAGACACAGAACAAACATCTATGTTCGGCACACAAATGTTTGTCCTGGGTGGGAATCGAACCCACGACCTACAGCGCAGAAGGCAGAGTTACTACCAACTGAGCTATGAGGCCTGTCATGTACCAAGCTAGCAACATCAATTAAGTCCCTGGCCTACTGTCTGAGTTTTGAAATTTGTAGAGTCTCCGACACGGCTCGCATGACGATCATATGATCCCGACAGACTTTTTAGTATATATTTTCCAATAAGTGATAAAAATATTATTTTCACTTCCCTGTCGATTTCTTAGGTGTAACTAGAGTCTAGTTGTAATGCTGTTATTGTCTGTTTGTTTGTTCATGCATCAGACAAAAATAATAATTGAAAATTTAGTTTTTAAAAGCTTAGGATTAATACTTTATTATTTTTATTTATTTTATTTTGCTCATAAACATGTACATATATCTTTACGGGCACACCCAATGCAATAAAGTACCTTATATTCTAGTCTCATATACGTTAATATTAAAATTAGAAATCATTAAATCATTAATTAAGTTAATTAATACATTAATATTATCTCTCTCTATTACGGATTGATGAGAATAATGCGACCGTGGTCGCGGGCAAAAGATTGTATCCAATATGTTTAGCTGTGCGCTAAAACGATACTGCTCGGAAACATAATGATAGATAGATAGATAGATATACTCTTTATTGTGCATAATTTACACCGTAAACAATTACAATTTTAACCTAAAATAATATAACAAAAAATTAAAAACAAATGCACAAATGGGCGGTCTTATCGCTTAAAGCGATTTCTTCCAGACAACAGTACATCAGTCAGTGATAGTACATTACCTAATTTTTTTTTTTATGTGATTGAGATACGGCACGAGCCGACGGCCCACCTGGTGTTAAGTGGTAACCTCTGCCCATAACAACCGATGCGACTTGGGTCCTCCCTTACTAGGTACGACAAGACCCAAGTCGCATCGTATGCGCCCGTAACTCTGAGACGTGTAGGTGGGATGTCTCTTGTGCCTGTAATTTCACCGGCAACCACACCTTTCAAACCGGAACACAGTAACGCGAACGCGTTACTGCTTGGCGGCAGAAATCGGAATGGTGGCAGTACTTCCCCGGACGAACTTGGCGAGAGTTCTACTGCTCTTCTAACTGTAAAATAGACTCCATTAATTGGGAACAAAGCAAAACTAATTGAAAACAAGCAAATACTGAGATAATTCAAGGCGTGTTTGTTTGACGACGCGCTTCCACAATGAATACTGAAACTATCTCTCCCTTGCATCTGAGTGATATCTAGGTCACGGAGAATTCTTTTATGCTGTCGACAGAACAATCTCTCGCTATCACTTGATTTAAGAGCGTGGTGGTCTAGCGGCACTGACCCCCGAGGTTTAACCCGGAGGTCGCCGGTTCAAATCCCGACGTGCACCTATTAGTTTTTCGATTGAAAGATTTATGTGCGCACTACCACGTTCTCAAAACGGTGAAGGAAAACATCGTGAGGAAACTGACATGTCCTAGAACTAAAAATTCGAAGACATGTGTCGAGTGCATGAAAGGAGCCTCTTAGAGGCGCACTTACAATCCTTTCACCACACTGGTTCGACAGAACCGGTGACTCGAAGAAGAAGAAGACGACTTGATTGACAGATTAAGCTTATTGGACACTAGTGTCCCATCCCGGCTTCGCACGTATGCCGTTAGCTAATGAAAATGAGGAGTGCTCTTAGGAAGAAAGTATTAAGTAACAGTTTTTTGGAAAATCCCATCAAATTTCAGCCATTTTGTAAATTTATGTACAGAAACATTAAATCGTTTATCGCTCTTACTATTAGTGGAAACCGGATTAAAATCCGTTGCATGGTTTAGAAGTAAGCGGAGAAACAGGCAAAGAATGTTAGTGACTTTGTTTTATAATAGACAGGGTGTCCGGTAATGAATGGATAACCTTGAAATGGGTCTTAATAGAACTATTGGGCATTCGGAAAAAATATCAAATAAAAAAAACAAATAGTATCTAAGATATGTATTTTTTAAATAATATCGATGTTTTTTTTGTTTTATTTGTTTTTTTTTATACTGCTTGGTTTTTTTTATTTGATATTTTTTTCCGAATGCCCAATAGTTCTATTAAGACCCATTTCAAGGTTATCCATTCATTACCGGACACCCTGTATAGAGATTTGAAATCTGTCACCATTGAATAAGCGTAATTAGCCTATAAGAATAAGAAAGGTTATTGCTTACCTAATATCAGGGTCATCATCTTATATTAACATTCTTACATAAAATAATGTATATTCGAAAAATTGTATACTTCGAAACATATTTCCCAGAAACAAAAACAATTAAAAACATCAAAAACGTTTGTAACGCAGAGAACAAACATCAAAGGGATTTCTCGCTAACGAATTGTGTTCAGTATTACAAGACTGAAGAATGCCTTTTTGTGTACAGCGCAAATACTTACAGACTACTTCATACACAAACTATAGAGTGGGGCTCTATAGTTATCTCTATCTGGGGAACTATAGAGCCCCAATGCTGTAAAAAGAGTTATTATTTGGACAACTGTGGAGTAAACCGAAACGCAATAATGGCGTTTACGTGAAGTTGACGAATAACGAAGAGTTCTGACTACGTGGTGCCTATTCTAAGCATGTTTTAGCTTCATTATTCCCAGTCCCCAGTTCAGTTTTGTGTGGCCTTGTGGTACATGTCCTTAGTTTCAGTCACAAGGCCGCTGGATCATATCCAAGCGCGCACTGGTGAGTTCATTCGAATAGAAATTATCATTGATACCGGCATACCTTATAACCATACATTCGATATGTGTCAAGTACACGTAATAACTTTGAGGGGCTCTTTGATCTTTGAGTGTGGAATGTCTCATGTGACTGTCATTTAGTCCCACTAAAAGTTCCAGCCTATTAGTGCTTATGACGGTGGAGAGGACATAGGAATCCCGTAACAAAGGCATGCCTAGCTAATTCATATACCCGCCTACGAGTACACGTGGACACGTCTAGCTATGTAGGTGTCTAATAGTCTAGATTTCGGCGCGGTAAGAGCAGCAATTTTCTCTTAGTTAGAACTTGCTGCATTTTGCCCTTGTTTCCAGTTTCTGTGTCGCTGATTTTCAGTAAATACTTGTTACTATTCTACTAATATTTAGAATATTTGCCTGTTATCACAGCTTGTGCTTGCTTAACTGGCAATAACGAAATTTTCGAAGACCCGGTTATATGCGTGCTGCTTAGTCAAAGTCAAAAACTTTATTTCCATAGAACTCATAAAGAAATGGCTTGGAAACGTCAATATTCAAAACATCAGATCACGCGTACTTATCGATAAGTTTGACGCGTGTTCAAACCCTATCCGACCCTCCATGGGGAAGAACAGTCAAGAAACCCCTAATGGAGGGATTCCTTAAAAACAGAGGAGATATTTGGCAATTCGTTAATACGTTCTCCAAATATTGTAACTGTATGTGCTACCTGCGATTCGGTGGTTACTAAGACAGGCGTATGCATATTTTTCTTGCTAGTAATAAAACCAAAATAGTAAAATCATGATTTCACCTTCAGAGTCCCAAATTACATCGAATCGCGCTAAAATCGAAGTGAATTCATCAATAATTTATCACAAATAGCTGGGCAATGTATATCTAAATGACCACTCGGCACATTCCGCCCTTCAGCGCCGCCCTACAGGGAATCTCATTAAGATAGCGTGGGGCGGGAACGTATCGAGGGCATCCGTGAAATTGCAACCGACAGAAACGAAGCATCTGAACAATAACAAAGAAGATTTTCATTTCATGTAAAGAGAGCGTGGTGGTCTAGCGGTACTGACCCCCGAGTTTCAATCCGGAGGTCGCCGGTTCAAATCCCGACGTGCACCTATGAGTTTTTCGATTGAAAGATCTATGTGCGCAATACCACGTTCTCAAAACGATGAAGGAAAACATCGTGAGGACACCGACATGTCCTAGAACTAACAATTCGAAGACATGTGTCGAGTGCACGAAAGGAGCCTCTTTGAGGCGCACTTACAATCCTTTCACCACACTGGTTCGACAGAACCGGTGACTAGAAGATAAAGATTTCATGTAGAACAATTTAATAGTTGATTTCGCAATAAAACGGCACTTTCATGTTTGGGATCGATTATTTTGATTTATTTGGATTGCAGAACAATTTTATTAAAAGATTTTTTATCAGCTGACCATCGTGGCTTCGCACTATTTGCACTTAATATTAACGGACGGCCAATTATTTAATTATATACGACATATATATAATTTTCCTCATTAATTGGTCTATCTATGTATTAGAGAAAATCCCTAATCTTTTACTGGTAAAAGATAATAAAGATGACATCTACATTCGTTACTGAGGTAGTCTCTACAAACAGACAGACAGAAAATGCGGCTGAGTAGGTTGTATTTAAAATGTCTTGTTGTGTAGCTGGATGTTACACTTATTACATAATATTCTTCCGTATTTGACGTGTTAAGATATTTAAGCGACGTGTTAAATAAGGTATTATTAGGTATGATATTATATACACGTATTCAAAATATACAACAAATAAGAAGGAACGAACATGAAGCCATTTATAAACAATATCCGTTGAAATTCTAAGGAAAAGAGGCTTTGAATTTTTCAATAGATTCTCAGAAATGTCGCGTTCCTACTAACTACTTTTGTTCCAATGCGAATTTTGCGAAAATTTCACGGTTTTTGCTGAATATCATTGTAAATTGTCATAAGTTATCATCGAAATATGTACATAGTTTTAAAAACGAGCATTTCACTGGACCTTTAGAATTTTTTTTTACATTTTATCAGCGTGCTGTTTAAAAATGTATTAACAGTGTGAACCGGAATACATTGGTACAAAAATTAGACCACTCATTTATCACGTTACGAGAGAGACAGTGCCATGATTACTATTTAAGTTAAATAATAGCTTGTAGCACAGTACCGTGCGGCCAAGCAAAGAAACAACATTTTCATGTGATTGGCATCACAGCTCAGTTGGTTGGGTTCGAATCCCACCCAGGACAAACATTTGTGTGACGAATATACATGTTTGTTCTGTGTCTGGGTGTTAATATATATCATATGTATGTATTTACTAAAAAGTATATAATTGTCTGGTTCCGACAGTACAAGCTATGCTCAGTTTGGGGCTAGATGGCGCTGTGTAAATTGTCCACTATTATTAATAATATGATGTGATGCGAGTATTTCCTACTGCGCGGCTATTTGTGTACTTCCGCACGTAACGCAGCCGTTTCAGATCGCGTCGCGTGCGCACACCGCGCCCCACAATAACGGACGTTACATACAGGGTGTCCGGTAATGAATGGATAACCTTGAAATGGGTCTTAGTAGAACTATAGGGCATTCGGAAAAAAATATCAAATAAAAAAAAAAAGAACAAAAAAAAAAACATCGATATTATTTAAAAAATACATATCTTTGATACTACTTGGTTTTTTTTATTTGATATTTTTTTCCGAATGCCCAATAGTTCTACTAAGACCCATTTCAAGGTTATCCATTCATTAACGGACACCCTGTATATCTATATAACGTTATATATTATTTACAGATAAAAATAACCTTGAAAAAGTCCCTGTGTCGCAGTTGGCATGAATAAACACAGACAACACCAATAACCAAAGACTCGAAAACTGATTTTTACATCACAAAGTTTCTCCCAGTAAGACTCGATTTGCAGATTACTACCGACTCAGCCAAGGAGCCGTTTTTTTATTTTAGTGTTTTAATGTACATTTGTGTGAATAACAACCTCTCCACACATAAACTGTAATTAAATGAATTTATTTTTGTTTGAAATCCTAATGAAATACGAAAAGAAGTGGATTTGCTGTGTATATTTTGCTATCAGCTTTTTGATAAGGCGGGCGGGTCGGCGGCTCCGTATTTACTACGAATAACCAGCAAATCCGAGTATTTCCTACGCTATTTGTGCACTTTCAAAGGGGAGTTATTTCCAAATATTAGGATTATGTCCCATGGGCGGCGCGGGCGTGACCGTAACCTAAGTGCGCTTTCAAATACTACCCACAAAGAGCTTTGAAATGTTTTCCGTAACAATGTTAAGGATTATGAAGAATTTTTTGACCTACTATTTTATGTTTTTTTACATTTGACTGCGGAGTCGATGGAGTCTGCCGATATAAGACAGGCAAAAATATATAAAATTGGCAGTCCGTTTTGATTTCGCACGGGTAGCTTTTAGTAATTTTATTAACGGCTGCTACCCATATCAGAATAGCCTGTCGCCACTTGGCCATTGTCGACACACACTCGCCGCTATTTCATTTGGCTGAAATTGAAGAGACCGCGTGTTTCCGATGACAGTACAAATTATTATCTAATGTTGACTCTCCACTCGAGCACAATTCTGCCAATGTCTGTTTGGTGCAATTTCATTGCCTAACTAGCTTATAGATCTAAAGATCACCTGACAAGCATTTTTGTGCCAAATTACTCAAACTATTGGTGCCTAGGTTCATACAGACAGAAATCAAATGCGAATACAGTTTTAAGAGATGGTAAAATGTTTAAAATAAATTGATTATCAAATAGTTTTATATGAAATATTTTCTACCTTCTATTGAGACAGCTATAAGGTACTGATTGCGCTATCAATGTACAAAACTTTTAGGTTAAACATGTGCTGGAAATGTTATTTCAGTTTTTACGATTTCTGGATATATATAGCACCAGTCATTACGGCGTTTTGAAATTATGCATGGTGTTTTGTCGTACCAATGTGGATGTTAGGACCCAGGTGCTTTAATTTTCGATAATTTCAAGTAAATATATAAATTATTTATTCGTATTGCTCCGTCACTGAAGCTGTTGTAAATTAACCGTTTGTAGACTGTGTTACATATTCAATAGTGACCAGTCAACCGATTTTATGATGTGTATTCTATGTGAGCTTGTTTCATGTTTGTCTCGTATCGTGCTACATGCTAAGCACAAAACAATAAGGCAGTCGAGTTTAAGTTCGTCCGGAGAAGTACTGCCGCCATACCCACATCTGCCGCCAAGCAGTAATAATAATAATAACGTGTTCTTTCACGTGACTGCGTTTCGGTTAGAAAGGTGTGGTTGGTGAAATTACATGCTCTTGAGACATACCACCTCACGTCTCAGATTTACGGGAGATATGAGTTCGATCTTCGCATACCTAGGCAGTGGACGATCATTTTGTACTGTTTTGTTAGGTCGTACCCTGAGTTTATACGTAACTCTCATGAATCATCACACGGCTAAAGATGAGTTCCAAAACAAACTGTTTACGCATAAAATATTTTATTTATTTTATTTTATTTTAAATATTTAGGAAAACTTACAGCTAGACATAAAAGGATATTAAAGTATATAAAAATGCATGGCAAGGCACATGCATTTTGAGCTGAAGGCTAATTATAAGTTTCCACTTATAGGTTAACAAAAGTAAGATTTAAAGAAAACACAACTAAGTAGACACAAATAATAGTAATAGTAGACAAAATAAATAGACAAAAAAAACAGTAGTTATACAAGGAAAATGTAGTTAATTATTTTAAAAAAAACATAGTAGCCAAAAGAATAGCTTATTAAAAGTCTTAAATAAAAATAGTTTAAAATGTTGATGACTGCCTGTCCAAAAATATGTATATTCCATGACATAGTATGAAGATGCCAGACGATACCTTTATCACGCCGGGATAGTAAAATAGCATCAACAGTAAAGTAACATTGTAAAAATAGACGCCGACAAATAGTACAGCATATGGGTTTTCGCTCAGTGATCGTAATTACAACTTGACTGTCTCAATAGCACTCTAATAACTGGCTTTCCTTGGGAAATGTCTGGACAACTAGTGGCTAGGATACAATAGGTTTTTCCAATTAGGTTAGCAACTCGATGCTAGTACGCTAGCAAGCTTGACAATAGCAGGATTGACAATAATTGGCCACCTCAGCATGTCATATGTCAACTTGGGCGGGGCTGTGATGGGAATCAGGATGCCAAAATGACTCCATTTTTGTAGTACCCTTAGTTACTCTGTGAAGAATAGTCACGAAACCCCTAAACGCGGGATTCCTTTACTGACGCGAGTATGATCCATTTTTTTTTTTTGAAATGTATAAGATACATGTAAAAGTATATATCATGGCAATAGCCAGCCCGCCAATAAATGTGTAAATGAGGAAACGCAGACTGATTGTAAGAATGCGTGTTAATATAAACGCAGGTTTATAGACACCGTGACCCGAATCGGGAACGTGGCGGCCGAGTGGTAGGGATCGCCGACACCAGACCAGACGGTCGCACTTACTAGTTAGCTAGTTAGTTTATGTGAGTAATATTAAGAAAGAAGCAAATTGGCTTCTTGATGAAAAGAAGCGAAATCCTGTGTCCATACCATTGAATAAATATCTCACTGAAATATAAATCGTATATATTTTTTTTTTATGTGATTGAGATACGGAACGAGCCGACGGCCCACCTGATGTTAAGTGGTAACCTCGGCTCATAACAATCGATGCGACTTGAATCAAAGTCAAAGTCAAAGTCAAAAACTTTATTTCCATAGAATTCATAAAGAAATGGCTTGGAAACGTCAATATTCAAAACATAAGGTCACGCGTACTTATCGATAAGTTTGACGCCTGTTCAAACCCTATCCGACCCTCCATGGGGAAGAACAGCCAAGAAACCCCTAATGGAGGGATTCCTTTTTTTCGCGAGCACGATCCTTGTAACAATTGAGTACTTAGGTCTATGTTACATTTATGACATATGGAATCCTCCCCTATTTGGTATGACAAGACTTAAGTCGCATCGTATGCGCCCGTAACTCTAAGACGTGTAAGTGGAATGTCTCATGTGCCTGTAATTTCACCGGATACCACAAAGAAGAGCATGGTTTTCTTTGTTATTTCTTTGCAACTAACTAAAATAATATGTTCGAATAGTAGTTATGGACATAAACGATATAGTAAGTGATAAGGGTTCTAATTCAGCAGTTATGTATTGCCACCATAGTTTAAATAATCGCTTAGTTAGTTACTTGCCTGACGTATTATACAAAACACTATCTGAATTATTAAGCATATAAAATCAGGGTTGTGTAAACTTAAAATGTTGAATTCTCTTCCTGAAATAGTAATGTTTGTAATTTGTGCCCATTGTGAAACTATCCCAAATGCGTGAGAGTAGAGATGGCAGATTAAACTGTCTAAAACTAATGTTAAAAAGATAAAGAAATGTCTTTTGTTTGATAAGATTAAAACAATGATTCAAGGCGAACAACAAAAATTTACGTAATTGTTTTTATCGACAATTTTATTACGTCTATTGTTAAATTTGGGTTTCGAGACTACGATTATATACAGGGTGTCCGGTAATGAATGGATAACCTTGAAATGGGTCTTAGTAGAACTATTGGGCATTCGGAAAAATTAATTCTACTAAGACCCATTTCAAGGTTATCCATTCATTACCGGACAACCTGTACTGTATATGTATCTATCATTAAACTGAAGGATCGCAACCATTCTCAAGAAATTGAAACCAATATATATAATGAATCAGTTCATCGAAGGAAAGATATTTCTGTTGGAGATTTTGGAGATTATGTGATTCACACGTATAACCATCATGCCATTCGTTCAAATTAACAAGTATTCACACCTAAATACTTTATAGAATAGCTTTTTCTGTCATCGCTACGTGGAAGCCCGTAACAAAACACGTGTTTTTATTTATTTTCAATAAATACTCAAGACAGACTTTGATTTAAAAATACTTATTTGGGTTGCAGCGATCCGAGCGTTCCTGAACGAAATGTAGCTGAAGTGTTGCAGCAAAACACTTTATCAGGCAGTAGGACTTGTGCCAAGATTGCTGATGATTAATAGTAACTACTATTGTTCTGCCCCAGCAAACATCATGAAATTACAGGCACATGAGACATTCTGCCACGTCTCAGAGTTACGGGCGCATACGATGCGACTTGTCTTGTCGTACCTAGTAGGGGCCAAAGTCGCATCGGTTGTTATGGGCAGAGGTTACCACTTAACACCAGGTGGGCCGTCGGCTCGTTTCGTTACTGTAAAACAAAAAGTAAACCCGAGAAAGAGTTTATAGTTAGGGTGATGTGTGATGACCGTAACTGACCGTAACTCTACAAGTTATCAGCCCTGTTTCCGGCTATACATCTCGCGTGACTTTAATAAACTCTCCCAAATGTATCGCCACGTCGCCACGTCGCGTCGCGTCGCACCGTGTGTCGGTCGGACTTGAACCAGTTCCAGTGGAACTGTGCCAACTGAGTCAGGGAACCCTCCTGACTCATCCGATGGCTCTTTGTCACCCGCCAATAACATATGCTAAGGGTCACATACATATATAGGACTCCGCCCAATGTTTAGTTTAAAATTGTAAGTTTTTCCGTTGAACCGCGTCCTTTGGTAAATTGTTTCTTAACTATTAAGAGTAGCTTTAGCAATAAAACACACATACACGGTGTCCCAGCATTTAGGCACATTGGTATTGATTCAATGTTTCCGTACATAGCGTTGCAATACACAGAATCGTTATATAGTGGAATATTTGTGAGCTACCCGTTATTTCTGCAAGTTTAGCGTCTTTAGACCCTGTCCCAACCGAAGCAGAACAGCCAAGACACCCATAAAAGGGTAGAATTACATTCCCATCGTAATTACAAGTCAGGTTTATATACAATCTTCATTAAGTTTGACCAGTACTTGTAATTTATCACTTACTAAATAGTTCCAGTGTTGGCTGTCGACACTATCGCTACCGCACTATACAATCAGCCAGTATAATATATTTCCCGTCATACCTATGTACATACGATGCCGGATGCAAAACGGATATATTTGCAAACATCCGGATGCCATACCTAACTATATTTTATTCTTCCTGGCGCTACGCCAAACGAAAGACGACGTGCATTTTTGATGTGAAACATCTATAGCCGCACGTAAAACCGATTTCTGGCGTGGCGACGCGTCGCCACGGCATGCATTGCATATTACTTTTACAAAATAATGTCGATATTTCACATCTGTCAGGCGTCCCGTGACGGCTCACATTTTTTGATGTGAAACATCTATAGCCGCACGTAAAACCGATTTCTGGCTTGGCGACGCGTCGCCACGGCATCAGCGCTGATTGGTCCGTTCAAGGTTACGACAAATCATAAACATTATTAGTGATGGGGTACTTAGTTTCTTACAAAATAATGTCGATGTTTCACATCTGCCAGGCGTCCCGTGACGGCTCACATTTTTTTTTTATAAAAAATGTGGTATTTTTAAAGCGAATTATATTTTATTTAAATTATGATAGCTTCAATTAAATGCAATTCAAATCAGATTAATTTATTCCATGTAGGTTCAATGGTAAGTACACTTGGAAAGTGTTAATCACGCCCATGTCGTAAGTATACTGCTAACATAATATCCTGTTCGCATTTTTACTGACAGTTTTACTATTGCAAAACGAAAGGTTTTCAGTTCAATCAAACACTATAGATAATTCCTATAACCAGCATTTTTTTCATTACATATGATAAATAGGATTGCGCTAACAATTCTTTCTGCCTGATTTACAGCATCAAGTTCTGTTTTATGCAGAGGCATGAAGTTAATTACTTCATTTGAAGGTTTTCGTTCGTTCTTGGGTTTGCAAGCCAATGCTAACAGTGGCATGGATATAATTTAATGAGCTATATAAACATTTGAGCTAGGTTATGTAGGTTATTGTGAGTGAGGCATGCTCGTTTCGGTTCGTTAGGTTGGGCTGCTGGCGCCTCGCCAACCGATCGCAGATGTATTTGCCTTTCCATCATTGTTATAGTGCGCCACTCATCATTTCATTAGCGAATTGCATTGACGTAATATCTATGAATAAATACGTGGAGGCATTCTAGCATTACGTATTAGTAACAATACACTGGACGTCTGAAATTACAGGCACACTTACCATCTTAATGCCTTAGGGTAAAGGGCGTAAGCGATGCGACTTGGACAAAGATATTAAAGATATTTTTTCCGAATGCCCAATAGTTCTAATAAGACCCATTTCAAGGTTATCCATTCATTACCGGACACCCTGTATATACAGTAAGATTTATAGAAGTTAATGATCTCGAACAGAATCTTCTGCAGGAATCTCACCCACACCCCACAAGAAACAATTTCAACAGAATACCAGAAAAGCGAAGTTATTTTAACAAACTCTATCAAATAAAATCTTCATTTTATAATATTCGCTTCGACTGAAAATAATTCCACGTTTTGTTTTAAAGGTCACGTGTGTTGTATACCCTACAGTTAGCTGTATCTGAAATAATGAGTTTCTGCTTTGTGTAAATTCCGTTGCTTTCGGTGGAAATATTCGGTGTCACTCTTTGCGAAGAATATTAATGAATTCTTGTGTTACGCAACCCCAATTGGTGGCACAAAAAGACGTTAGTGGTCTTCTGAAGTAATAACGTAGTTATATATTCGATTTATTTACATTGTTCAATATTGGCTTGTTAAATCAAGTTGAAGTGAGAAAGGTTTTTTTTCTTACCGCTCGTTATGTAATTCGTTTCATTATGAACTCATCTAACTACTCAACTCAGTTAAAGCTCATATCTGTGCAGTCGTCCGGGGAAGTACTGCCACCGAGTCCATTGCTAATGCCAAGCTTGCAGTCATTAGTTGGCATTGGTGTGTCCCGATTGCGAAGACCGGTGAAATTACAGGCACATGAGATCAAGTTTCAGAGTTACGAGCGCCTCGCGATGCGACTTAGCGCATCCCTCACTTAAGTGCGGGAGCACCCAATTTCTAGTGCTATTATGGGCCTGCCCTCTTAACGTCAAT
Organism: Chesias legatella; assembly: GCA_947359385.1. Taxonomy (NCBI): domain Eukaryota; kingdom Metazoa; phylum Arthropoda; class Insecta; order Lepidoptera; family Geometridae; genus Chesias; species Chesias legatella. The sequence continues at coordinate 13,108,846 of OX375765.1, forward strand.
TGGGCCACCTGCTCGTCACATAGTCAAAACAAAAACATACCTAAAAAGTACCTATAGATTTTTGTGTGTATGTATCACATTGGAAATTTGATGACCTGTGTCTGCTTTTGTGGGGCATTTATATCTACGAGATTGTACGAAAACGGGGCATTACAATTTTAAATCTTCTACTCGGCTGATGGACAAATTCCTCCCTCTCCCCCGCCATCGGTAAGGGCTCCGACACACCGGCTACTTCACTAAATATTACAATTGTCTCGCGCTTTTCCGTTGTTTTATCTTATAATTAAAGATAAAATTGTCAAGATTTAGATGCGGATTTCATTAACAGAAAATCTGATTCACATGTGTATATAATTTAAAAGTCGACTAGCCTTAAATTTTCAACGGTACCCGTGCAAAGCCAGGACAGATCGCTAGTTACATAACATAAAAACTTGTTTTCGTAAGGCCATGTTTGCGGGCGATTCAAATTCTTATAGCGTGAAGACCGCTCAGGATATTTATTTATTCCTATTTTTTTTGTTATTTCTTACGTTCCGTCGTAAATACCACTAATGTTTTTGGTAGCTAAAGTCTGGTCTCATAGCTCTCTCGGCACTGCCTTCTGCGGACAAACATTTGTTTGACGAACATTTTTGTTCGGTCTGATTCCCGTAGTAGTTTAGCTTAGTTAAAGGCTAGAGGGTGCTGTGTGAAATGTCCACCATTTTTTATGTATTTTTTGAGGATGTATTCCGACATATTTTTAAGTCATTATTTTTATCCGCGTGTGTGCTCAGGCCCCGCGGCAGGTACCTGGGGTCAGTTCCCTGCGAGCCAATCTGCCGTCACATCAAAGGCTATATTGTGGACGCGATGAGAAAATACTTGTCTATGGTAGTGAGTTTTGCATATGAGGATAATGGGTCGTTTAAGTTTATGAGAGTTGGCTAGAATAGGATACCTATGGTATTCTCAATCATGCAATCTAAGCTTTTTATCTTATAATGGTATCATATAAAATGCTTATTCAGTTCATTAAGTGATGGGGTATAAAAATTATCGACCTGAACGAAAAGCCATATTTGGATGTTTGCTAAGTGGTAACCTCTGTCCATAACAACCGGTGCGACTTGGGTCCTCCCTTACTAGGTACGACAAGACCCAAGTCGCATCGTATGCGCCCGTAACTCTGAGACGTGTAGGTGGAATGTCTGTTGTGCCTGTAATTTCACCGGCAACCACACCTTTCAAACCGGAACACTTTTATTCCCGCTAATCTCTGCAATGGCTTGACCAATTTTGACGGGACTTTCACTGGCAGATAGCTAATGTAACAAGGAGTAACTTAGGCTACTTTTCTTACGGGGTAAAATAGGGGTGCGTGATAAAACCGAATTCCACGCGGACGAAGTCGCGGGCAACAGCTAGTATAATATAAAATTTTGTATGAGTATTTAAAAACATACTCAGCGAATAACGATTATCGGGATTTCTTGAAATTAAAATAGTAGACCACACAACTGACCAATCACGAAGCGTCAAGCTTCATTTATCTTACACATAAAAAAAATTTGGTTCAATCTGAGAACCAGAAATAGAATTTGGAACCCATAGTTGAAACCTACTCTTTGGTTTATATTGTTTTATTTTCGAGAAAATAATTTTTTTTTTCTTGAAGAAGTCAAAGTCAAAAACTATATCCATAGCATTTATAAAGCTAACGAAGGCTTGGAAACGTCAATAATATTAATAAGTCAAAAATGCAGTAATTTGTAGATTTACCTATTTATTATCCATTATTATTCGATAGACTGTTTCAGTGGCAGTCCGTTACTATTACGTGATGGCTTAAAAACCTTAAAGGTTTAATCTTAAAGCAGTTTTTTCAGTTACTGTCTTTAAATCTGGTAGAGGGTAGCGAAGTAGTTTCTTATATGTACCTTCCACCATTGGCACAGATCGCAAAATGTCAGCTAAAGGTCGCCGTATGACCGCCATTTATAGAATTGGGTCGTTTGGTCTCCATTTTTACCTAATTTCACGTTTGATATTTATATTAGAATTTAATATTCAGCGCTTGAAATTATTATAAAAGATCTGGCTGGAACTTATAATGATACATTGAAAACTCACGCTAGAACATACTGTATGTGAAAGTAGCATCATTAATGTTGTGCCAGATTTGCTATGGAAGTACTGCCACCATACTCATTTCGTACAGGCAAACAGTACATTGCTTGATCGAATCGTGAGTTTGATTTTAAGGTGAAGAGCCGTTACTTACGTAAAGGAAGACTTATTATGTTGTGATTATTATGGGCAGCGATTACAGCTTGAATATAATGTTTTATTTCCAAAATAAGTGTCTTACTTGGAAAACGTTTGAGTAAGGTGTGTAATGTTGAAGAAATTCACCTCCCCTTCACTTATTACTTTTACCTTACACCACCGAAAGCGAAACTTGATCCGTCACGTCAAAGATTGCACCCGCAAATTTCAATCAAGCTGGATCCCGGGGGATTTTGCACCCCTCCGGAGGGGCGGGGGGAGGGGGGGGGGAGGGAGGGATGGAATTGCTTATATCATGGAATTTTGTACGTGGAATGGAAAACGATGTTTAGTTTTAATAGTACTGACTTTCTGTCAAGTTTTGGGTTTAGTAATATGTGTTAAGGGTGCATTATTTTACATGCGCATCAATTTGTATTTACATACATACAATTTTAAGAGCAGTAGAACTCTCGCCAAGTTCGTCCGGGGAAGTACTGCCACCATGCCCTTTTCTGCCGCCAAGCAGTAACGCATTCGCGTTAGTGTTCCGGTTTGAAAGGTGTGGCGCATACGATGCGATTTGGGTCTTGTCATAGCTAGTATGGGAGGACCCAAGTCGCATCAGCGTTATGGGCCGAGGTTACCACTTAACACCAGGTGGGCCGTCGGTTCATTCCGTAAATGTATTACATAAAAAAAATAAAAAAAATCACGCATGTCTCCCGGAGAGATAGGCTGAGATTTTCACGGTTTTCCATTTGCTATACATGCCTCTTTTCCTTTTTTCTTTGTATGAAGTTCATACAATATAGCAAACGGAGTTTATTTATTTGAAATGTAATTACGGGAACTAGAATGTTGTGTGCCAGTGCGTCGTAACCATCAATTTGTGTCTAATGTAAATTCGGAAAACCAAAAAGTGATTTTAAATTCATAACCTTCACAAAGTTTGTCGTTACATTTCGCGGCATTGTTTGAAAGTTTCGTGACTGAGTTGAGTGTATGTTTCGAGAATTTAATAAATAATTATCAACGAGAAATCGCCTAAGTGAAGTTTGTGAACCAGAATAAGCTGTAACGGCTTAGGTGCGGCCGTGAAATACGTTTTAAATTTATGTTAAATCAGGATAACATCGAAAGTTATCATCTTTAGCGTATCGTCTCCGTAGAAGCTGGTATTGCTACAAGAATTAAATTTTCAGTTACGAACGGACCGCTGAGCTTAATATTTGGTTAAAGGCATCTGCGATGTTAATGTATAATTTTGACTAACAATTTAACAACCCCCTAAAATGCGTGTGACAAACGGTTAAGGAAATTGTCAGTTTCGTTATGTACATCTGTATTTTTAAGATACTATTGACTTGTATTAATATTACTACTGAACTACGTGTCATTGGCTCTCTCGAGCCAGTGTGGTGAAAGGATTAAAGTGCGCCTCAAAGAGGCTCCTGCCGTGGTTTCCTGTAAATATGTTACCGATAAAATATGACAAATAGAATAAGAATTATGAACTTATGTGACAGATTTCAAAATATTTTCCCCTGCGTAACTCAATCGAAAACTAAGAAATAACAAATTCGTTTTCAATGAAAAGTGGGATGTAGTTAGGACCGAGGCTACATTCTCTATTAAATCGAAGCCAGCTTCCAAATGTGACAACATTAAAATAATTCTTAAACTTAAACATAACCTCAGTTACATAGCTTTTTTGGATGTTTTTATTGAAAAGATTTCTAAACATCTGAAGTGATATTAAACTTGTGAGTCATCTAAAATCGAAGGAATCGTCCCTCGCAAACATGACGTGGTGTCGCGCGACTTGACCGCGTGTAGTCGCGCGACATGAGCGAGGAGGGTACCTGCGCGGGCGCAGGCGCGGGCGTGCGCCGCCGCCGCAGCATCAAGCGGCTGCTGAGGAGTCTCACGGCAGACAAGCTGCAAACAGGTAAACACAGGTCATGTAGGTACCAGAGTGCCTTGCTACAACGACATATGTATGTTTTTGCCGGTGAAATTACAGGCACATGAGACATTCCACCTTCACGTCTCACAGTTACGGGCGCATACGATGCGACTTGGGTCTTGTTATACCTAGTACCCTAGTCGCATCGGTTATGGGCCGAGGTTACCACTTAACACCAGGTGGGCCGTCGGCTCGTTCTGTAACTGTATTACATAAAAAAAAAACACTTATATATCCGCATTTATTTGGTTAAACTATTGTAAACACCCCAGCGCCATCTGTGTCCGCTGCACAGTTTACAGTAAATTATTGTTATAAATATTTACGTACAAATTACCGAAACCCACGCAATGAACACTACGATACGTATGTACTTCCTATCGACTAACAAAACATTTTGCGCGAATATCGATATGGACCGGTGAGGGCGGCTGGGTCACTTCACATGGACGCCTGCGATCAATACTGTGTTGTCTGTCACATTGGCACATTACGGGTAAAATATTCATATTGTCTTTACACATTTGAAGTTATTATTACTATTTTATAACAGTAGCGCTCCAGACTTGATTCTGACAAATTTTGCTGTAGCCATAAGATTTGTTCTGGCTATCGTTTTTATAAATAGGTGATGAACGGGAAGTTAGCTGAGTTATTCGTGGAAAACAATGGTGGCGATAAGTTCATTACTTGTCACGTCAGGATCCTATGATTGCTTAACCCACAAGGTAAAAAGTGGTCTATTTATGCTTTGCCTACTCCTTGGGGAGTGTATGTGTAAAACAGTATTATTTAAACCCGAATGAAAACCTGAGAATGCAATTAAAAACTAACCAAGTAACATTATCAATACATATTATAAATAAAAATATTTTCTATGGTCCTGTCCGTCCGTATAGATAGGCTAATCTCGTAAACTGAAAAACTAAGGATACTGAAGCTTTTTAGTTTTTTTATTATGTCTGTTTGTGAGGAAGACAATATATTATATATATATCTCAATATATATATATTGAGAGATATATTATAATAATAAAAAACTATGAGAAAATTACTAAACTTATTTACTTTTTGATAAAATATACTCTTTGTCGCATTCTTCTTGCATTATATTTATTTTCTTATGCATTATAATTTCGTTAAGTGTTTATATCATAGTGATCATAGTGATAAACGCATTAAGGGTAAAGATTATCAATATTTCCCATCAGTGTGAGTAAACAGCAACTATAAATTGGTTTCTATAAAGTTAGTAACCCAGCCATGATCTGTATTCGCTGTGGTGGAATCCTCCTAAACACTGGATTGAAGAGCATTCCTCTCAAAATAGTGGAAACGTTGCGCTGACGGCTGAGATGCGGTCAAGGTCATCAGCTCGCTACTGATATCATCAACACCCAAGTATTTAACTACAAGGTTGATATTCAACTCAATATTGATAAAATAGTTATAATAAATATTGGTGATTTCACACAGCGTCATCTAACCTCAAAGTAAGCTAAGCTTGGCTTGCTATCATGGGAACCATACAACAAAGTCAAAGTCAAAAACTTTATTTCCATAGAATTCATAAAGAAATGGCTTGGAAACGTCAATATTCAAAACATAAGGTCACGCGTACTTATCGATAAGTTTGATGCCTGTTCAAACCCTATCCGACCCTCCATGGGGAAGACTGATATAATACTTATATAATTTTTGAAAATACATACTATATAATACATATAAACACCCAGACACAGAACAAACATCTAGGTTCGTCACACAAACGTTTCTCCTGAATTGGACGCACGCCCTAAAGCGCAGAAGGCAGGGTTACTACCAACTTACCTCGAGGAATATTACATATCCATATTAATGTTACAAATGCGAAAATGTTTGTTACTTTCCTTCGTTTAGCGTAGGAGCTGCGTGATTCTTTTGCATATACAGGGTTACAGGAAAAGTCGTGCTAGATCCGTTAAGGGCGTGGAGTACCCATCATTTCTGACTTATTTCACTATGAAACACCCTACCCTAAACTTAACCCTTTTCGAGATATTCGACTTTTAATTTTTTATTGAATAATGCCGATTTTTAGGCTACGAAATTTATTTTTGTTTATTTTGTGTATCTTATTATTATTATTATTGCATTTTTACATGTGTAATAAGATGCTTTAGGACATCAATCATTAAAATAGTGCATAAGTTAATTGAATAGACCGTAGTAGACAAGTGAAAGTAAAAAAATAAAAAATATATTAGCAAGCTTATTTTTCTCTAAGGGATATCTAAAAAAAATATTATGACACTTGTTCGGCAGATATTTTTTAAAATATCTACGTTTCATCAGCTATCTAACGAGGTATAATAATCTAGGGTTTTATTCAAATGCATTGGAAAAAAATTAGTTTCATAGGCGACAGTGGAGAAGAAAATTTATACTTAGCCCTAAAAAGTAAAATAAAATGTGTGATGTGGCCTGTTTTGACAGAGTTTATCGAAGACTTAAAGAAACTGGCTCTGTTTTGAGACGAAATACAGACATGGGAAGACCACGAATTGACGACGAAGAACAGGACAATGAGATAGTGCAACGCTTTCGAGCGGATCCGACTACTTCCACTAATATTGTTGCCCGTGATCTGGGACTTTCGCAATGGAGAGTGTGGTTTACAGTGCATACTGCTGGCCTATACCCGTACCATTACACGCCGGTACACGTTATTGAAGAAGGAGACCCCGCGAGAAGATTGGACTTTTGCAGATTTATGCTAAATGCTGACGTAGAAGACCCAGATTTTCTAAGAAATATCTTGTGGACGGATGAGTCCAAATTTGATAAAGATGGCATAACCAACTATCACAACGTCCATTACTGGGCCCCAAAAGAACTAAGGAATCCCAATAAGAAAAGAGTGAAAGGGTCCCAACGAAGATTCAGCGTGAATGTGTGGATGGGCATTATCTCTAATCATTTGATTGGACCTTACTTTCTCCCGGATAATCTAAATGGGGAAAGCTACGAAAATTTCCTGAGAGCAGACTTGAGTGATTTGCTGGATGATCTGCCACTCAACCTGATCAGGGACATGTGGTTCCAACACGATGGCTGCCCTGCCCATTTCAGGAGAAGTGTCAGAGACTGGCTGGACACAAATTATCCAAACAAATGGATAGGACGAGGTGGGCCGTTGCCATGGCCAGCAAGAAGTCCGGACCTAACTCCCATGGATTTTCATGTATGGGGGTGCATGAAAAGTCTTGTGTACAGCGAGCCGAATCCAGTTTTGTCTGTGGAAGACTTAAGAGAAAGGATTGTGGATGCAGCAAATAAAATGAGGACCACGTTGACCACTGGAGTAGTGAAGACTGGTCTCCGTAGAAGGATGCGACAATGTTTCAGAAATAGAGGCGGCCATGTTGAACATGAACTGTAGAATAAGAAAAAGTTGTGTGAAAACCTTTAATAAATGACATTTCATGCATACCTAATGTTTTATTTTACTTTTTACTAATTTTTTTCCAATGCATTTGAATAAAACCCTAGATTATTATACCTCGTTAGATAGCTGATGAAACGTAGATATTTTAAAAAATATCTGCCGAACAAGTGTCATAATATTTTTTTTAGATATCCCTTAGAGAAAAATAAGCTTGCTAATATATTTTTTATTTTTTTACTTTCACTTGTCTACTACGGTCTATTCAATTAACTTATGCACTATTTTAATGATTGATGTCCTAAAGCATCTTATTACACATGTAAAAATGCAATAATAATAATAATAAGATACACAAAATAAACAAAAATAAATTTCGTAGCCTAAAAATCGGCATTATTCAATAAAAAATTAAAAGTCGAATATCTCGAAAAGGGTTAAGTTTAGGGTAGGGTGTTTCATAGTGAAATAAGTCAGAAATGATGGGTACTCCACGCCCTTAACGGATCTAGCACGACTTTTCCTGTAACCCTGTATATAGATATGAACCGATTTGGCTGAAACTTATAGCATATGTAGATAATGACTTGGAATATGGCATAGGATACTGTTATCCGAACACCACGGTGGCGACCCGCGTGCAACTGCTAGTATGTTCCTAAATTAGAACCATAGACAAACGAATAAGAAATTAGCTAATTTGCCATGAATATGAATAAGTCTTATTCAGAATAAATGGTAGGCTCGTATCATTAAGTCTAGACGAAGTAATTAATGGTTAGGAACATGGTCTAAGAAACTGATGAAAAACCATTCCACACCAATTATTGTTTTTACTATCACTGTGTTGATTTTGAAACACCTGTTTTTAACACATATTAATTGTTTTTCTAAGAAAATGATCTTCATCCAACTTTTAAATAAACCTGTAAAAGTACTTTGTCATAATATCCAGTGAAAGGAATACCCATTTATACCAACCATTGTTATTTCAAATGGAAAGTTATATATTATTTTCATAAACTTGGGCTGTGATTTCAAAGAAATGAAATTTCTAGAGACATTGTTTTTAACTCTCTGAATGTCTAATGTATTCGTTTCGTAAAACTGAGGCTGATTTTCATTGATCCAGGGTTTTGAATACAATGTTACTAGAGAGTGTATGCATCCTGTTTGAATCCAGCTTTGTGCTAAAGTTCGACTAACAAGAGAGACAAAATTATTTGATACGAAAATATCTTGTACATTATTCGGTGTTAATTCATATTTTTAGGTCTAACTATCGACCAGACCCGGCTTGTTTTTTAACGAAATATTAATTTATGATAATTTAAATTTATTTAAATCAACATAGGATCATACAAATAAACATTTACAATAATTGAATAGATACAGAGTATTACTAATTCACTTATTATTAATTGATTTGATCGACATACATGATAATAATATAAAAAATTAATTAAAAAACAAAACGAACCAGTATGAATAAACGTAGATATTTTTTCGTAGACCATCTACGCAAGGTCTACGAAGAATCTCTTCGTAGACCTTCTTTGATATTATGCTTTATTTATTATATACAGGACGGCTCTGTGGTTATCTTACCTTTCTTGCAAAGCGAGAGGTGCTGGGGTTCAGTTCCCGGCCGATCAGTTTTGTTTCGACCTGTTCGTTACGTGTATATGTTTTTCCATGCAGTATAGAAAACGAAACATAGAATTCACATAAAAATTGCTTGAAAATATCTTTGTACATCATGCATACTTATTTTTGAATTTGACTTCTGTTCAAACCCTGTTGACACCCAAACGTAGCAGGGGGATGTTTTAACTTAAAACGTCCCTTGAAATACCAAAACTTACAACTTACAGCAATAATAAACTTTAAAAAGTAACAATCTTGTACTATTTTTTGGTGGGAGATGCGGACTTCAATTCAAATCATGATTCATATGTGACTAAACTAAAATCATACTTGACTGAAATTGATTGGATATTGATTGATACAAAAGTATGTAACAGACACCCACTAAACGTTTTGATATGCTGTGATGTCGCGTTTGTTCGATCCGATCCATAGTTCCGCTCGACTGAGCTTTAATTAACGGCGCGCTCTTGTGCCATTTACACATAGTTTATTGTGCTGCCTGACCCCTTACTACACCAACTCGAATGTGATGTCGATTGCAGATTCTTCTTGTTTCTATGTAGGGAATGTTTATTTTTGTTGTTGACCGGTGTCAAACGAGAGTTTAATAATAACTTTATTTTAGATACCAACAATATATAATATGTGTATACAGGGTGTGGCGTAATGAGTGGATAATAGGGTACCTGCGGGTAGGGGCCATTGTGGCGGTTCAGAAAAATATTTGTTATGCTCAGTAAAAGTGCCTCGGTTTTCGAGATATTCGACATTTTCGAAATTTAAGAAATATTTCACCCTTCGTCACTATTTTTGGCGCCCAGACTGCAAATGAAATTTTTTTTTCTATCTGTTTTTTGGATAGTATTCTTGGATAGATGTGCTATCGAATGGAAACTATTATTTTTATAACACAAGCACAGTTATGTTTTTAAAATAAGATTTCACTAAAATTTTACTTGCTTTCGTTTGTTTTCCTGACCTTTACCCTTCTGTGGTGTAAAAAAAATGTATGGTCACTTGAATGCCAACGTTTAAAAAAATTAGCCTTTTTCATCGAGATTCCGAAATGGTATATTACATGGTATTTCCACAAGTTGATTCAAAATTAATTCCTATTAAAATGGGTAGAGCTAATTATTATAAAATTACAAATAGTACTAAAATTTACTTCATTACTTAAAATCACCTAAAAACATTAGTTTAAAATTCGGTAATGAAATAAAACGAAACAATAAATTTTAAATGCATTTCATTTATTAAATTTACTATCACAAAAGGTGTTCGAAAAGTCCACCACGTGCTCTGATGCATGCTCTGCACCTTTTGATAAAAGATCTTTTAATCCTGTTCGCAAATCTTTGCTCTGTGATTTTCTGAGCAGCTAATCGCACACGCTCCCGTAGCTGGTCCACTGTATTAATTGGGTCTTTATAAACCTTTTCTTTAAGACATCCCCAGTAAAAAAAGTCCAATGGGTTGAGGTCTGGTGAACGAGGTGGCCACAAAATTGTCCCCAAACGACCGATCCATCGTCGACGATATGTTTCATCGAGGTATTGTCGAACATTTCGGGCGTAATGAGCGGGGCAACCATCGTGCTGCAGCCACATTCTTCTTCTATCTTCTAATGAAACATCTTCTAATAAAAGTGGAAGTTCGTGCCGTAAAAAATGTAAATACGTTTCTGCAGTCAATGTTCCAGACAATTCGAATGATCCGATGATTTTGCCATTTAGAATTCCAGTCCATAAATTAATTTTGAACTGGTACTGGGACCTGTCTTCTCTGGCCAAATGAGGGTTTGTACGCTGCCAACTGTGCAGATTGTGCATATTAAAATACCCATCTTTTTTGCACGTGGATTCGTCGCTCCACAAAATTTTATCGAAGAAATCGGGATCAGCGTTCATTTTTCTCAGCATTGTTTGGCAAAATGCAACTCGTGCAGTGTAATCTCTTGGTTGAATTAATTTTGAATCAACTTGTGGAAATACCATGTAATATACCATTTCGGAATCTCGATGAAAAAGGCTAATTTTTTTAAACGTTGGCATTCAAGTGACCATACATTTTTTTTACACCACAGAAGGGTAAAGGTCAGGAAAACAAACGAAAGCAAGTAAAATTTTAGTGAAATCTTATTTTAAAAACATAACTGTGCTTGTGTTATAAAAATAATAGTTTCCATTCGATAGCACATCTATCCAAGAATACTATCCAAAAAACAGATAGAAAAAAAAATTTCATTTGCAGTCTGGGCGCCAAAAATAGTGACGAAGGGTGAAATATTTCTTAAATTTCGAAAATGTCGAATATCTCGAAAACCGAGGCACTTTTACTGAGCATAACAAATATTTTTCTGAACCGCCACAATGGCCCCTACCCGCAGGTACCCTATTATCCACTCATTACGCCACACCCTGTATATTTATATTAAAAGTATATAATTATATCTCATAAGTACCTAAATACAACAGAAATTCAAATGCTTTCGTTTTAGGTGTTCTTATTGGCGATTTGAAACCGTGAGGGCCGATTCGAAAGAGTTCGAAATATGTTCTTCATGCTACCTCATGGAGAATCTTCTAGGTTCTGAATAAGCGGCAAATCTTGATTGCACTTGTATGATGTTTGCAGGTAGTTAGACATTTAGTCAGTAAGCATTTGAATGAAATTACATGTAACAGAATATCAACGGAGTTGATAATCAAAGTGAAATTATAATAATATATTCCCGTGGTTAGTTCAAGAAGACCACACGCTTGTCAGTAACATCCGACTGTCGCTCAGCGAGCCTCCATTGTTCGCTGGAAATATGTGTTCCTACATTCATATATTGTCTGTGTGTATCTTACTTGTGCGAAATGTATTCCAGTATTAATGTAAAACACTCAGTAAGCAATACATGTCTTTACTAATAGTAATAAAGGTGAGGAATTTGTTTGAACGCGCTAATCTGTGAAACTGTCAGTCGGAAATCAATAATCTTATTGCAATATTTAGATAGCCCAGTTGTTAGGAATGTTTGTAGGCTATGTAACATCCCGCTGTGACCCTTATGAGTCGCACTAAAAGATAAAAGTGAGGAAGAGCGCTAGCGAAGACGAAGTATGAGGGCGGGCGGGCGGACGATGCGACGCGGCGGGGCGGGGCGGGGCGGGGCGGGGGCTGAGGGTGGCCTCAAACTGCAAGTCCTGCGGATCTGGTATATTGCATAGGGATTCTTTTAAAAGTCGCTTAGACGAGATCTTGAGAAATTTCCTTTATAAGTGGATTTCTCAAGTTGACAAATTCTCATGCAAAAGTCGGAAACCCAAAGATATCAAACAAAAAATTCAGTCAAGTGGATATAAACCATATATATTTGTCAAACATCAGGTGGTCTTATTTGTTACGTTTGCGTCTGTTCCAACTCGGGCCCATACTTTATCTGTGGACCTTGAAGCACTATGTGCTACTATTAAAACAGCTGTCAAGAAAAAAATAAAAAAATAGGGACCAAAGGGCTAGTAACTACTTTGGCCAAAGGATTAGTCAGCCTTTTGGGGACTCGGCCTGCAGAAGGATTCTGTTTTCAAATTTGAGTGTGCAGGTACAAAATCATTTTCAACCAACTTCAAAAGGAGGAGGTTTGCAATTCGAATTCGATTTCTTTTTTTTATTTCAAAGGACTTTTACGTTCAGATTGGTCCCATAGAAAATTCATAAAAATAGTTTCAATAGTTTGGTTTGTAAATCAAAATAACTGGAAAAAATATGTCATCTAAGAAATAACTGGAATCATTCTCGTTTATCTACGATGAAGTCGGTTTTTTAGTTTTGCTGCGCAAAATAATTATATGTCAATAATCAGTCACAACATATTTTTTATTAGCTCTATAATTTGGTTACTTTTTTTATATTTTCTTTGTTTATATGATTAAATACAATTTATCTAAAATAAAACAAATACTTATTACTTTTCTCTTGTTTCAGGTAAGTACAACAGATCTCGGGAATCTAACAGTATGATACGCGGATGATAGAGGTAAGATTGTTTTGTAATTATAGAAAGCGCCATCTGTTTTTAAATTTTTTCATGACTGTTTACCCAGCAATAGTAGGCACACAGGTACGTCAAATTATGTTGTCTAATCAGCGCCATCTGTTGATTTTGTTTTAGACTATTTCCTCGACAACTTTTTCTACTGGTTGTAGCCACTCGCCACAAGATGGCACTAATAGTGACATACTGGTAGTCTGAACCAATTACTGGGAAAAATTACTTATTCGAACCGTTTGAAATCTCCATATTATTTTTGGTATTATGGTTTCCAAATTGTTGTTGGTATATGAATTATTCCATTTTTAATATCACTTTTATTTTTATAATATTTGTGTTGCTGCTACTCGCTACATGGTAGCAGCACTAGTGCAGTATTGACGTCGCGCGTATATTTTCAGTCAGCGTTCACATTATCCTGTTTTGAATTGGCATGTCTTCATTATATTGCTGCTATTAATCATCGAAGGATAAAACAATCGTAAGACGTGTGTAAACACTCAAGTTTCAATGAGCAATGTCTAAAATTACACTTTTGCGACGTACGCTCATTCACGCTTCTGTGATTAGCCAGATTGTATAGAATTGGGATAGAATGCTAAATATATGTTATGGTCGGTTAATATGGAAATTCTCATAATTTTGTGTTGAATGTTTTGCGTATATATATATATATATATATACCAAACTAACAGACGTTACAGAGATATCAATATCCAACCTGCATAATGTTTTCAAAACTTTTTTTTGTGATTGTGATACGGCATGACCCGACGGCCCACCTGGTGTTAAGTGGTAGCCTCGGCCCATAACAATCAATGCGACTTGGGTCCTCCCCTACTTCGTATGACAAGACTCAAGTCGCATCGTATGCGCCCGTAACTGAGACGTGTAGGTGGAATGTCTCATGTGCCTGTAATTTCACCGGAAACCACATCTTTCAAACCGGAACACAGTAACGTGAATGCGTTACTGCTTGGCGGCAGAAATGGGCATGGTGGCAGTACTTCCCCGTACGAACTTAGCGTGAGTTGTACTGCTCTTAAAAAAACTTAAGTCACCAGCCCACTCTCGATCCTAAGTAATGTAGCGTATCGGCAAAGCGAGACGCCGAACAGCTATCGGCTGCACATGTCCTTAAAGTAAGCCCTACCCGCATCCTAGGCCAATTATTTTGTCAAAAAAAGGACAATGACAGCTATTGTCTAAAGTTTCTTTCATGCCAATATTGTTTGTGGTAGCATCCCGAAATACTTGTGATCACAGAGCAAGGTATGCAAGGATGACGAGTTACTCCATGGAAAATAAATTGTTAATTTTAGGTAAACGACGTAAAGACGTCGTAAATAGTAGTAAATCCCAAAGTAAAGACTCGTGTTTTTTGGGATTTACTTCCAGTGAGAAAACATTCCTAAAATGTTAACAGCCTCCTCCATTGGACGTTATCGAGCCAAGTTGGCGATACTATCTGTCACGTTTGCCCAATCTGTGTAGATAGATATGTTGCGACTTGCCACAACTTAATCTACGCGAACGCTCGCTCCAGACACGAGTTTTTTTGGAGCCATCTGCAGTCCCTCTCGACATGTTTTTGCCTGATTTTGCCACATGCGAGAGTGCTAAATATATTCTGGTGGTTCCATATATTGTTTAAGTTGATCTTCTTCTTCTTCTTCGAGTCACCGGTTCTGTCGAACCAGTGTGGTGAAAGGATTGTATGTGCGCCTCAAAGAGGCTCCTTTCGTGCACTCGACACATGTCTTCGAATTTTTTGTTCTAGGACATGTCGGTTTCCTCACGATGTTTTCCTTCACCGTTTTGAGAACGTGGTATTGCGCACATAAATCTTTCAATCGAAAAACTCATAGGTGCACGTCGGGATTTGAACCGGCGACCTCCGGATTGAAACCGGGGGGTCAGTACCGCTAGACCACCACGCTCTCATTTAAGTTGATTACTAATATAGATGCATTGATTGAGGGCTTTTAAAGATAACATACTTAGATTTTAGGTTATTAAAAAACACCGGTTCGTGAGAACCGGTGTGGAAACCGGTGACTCGAAGAAGAAGAAGACCGTAAGCCTTAAAACTATATCAAAACCACGGCTTAGGCCTTTTTTGGTATCTGGAAACTGCCTTGATTGCGGCGCACTTCGCTATCGCTCGGGAGTGATACAATAGGTAGTAAGCCATGTCACTGTATAATTCCACAGTCCGAAAAGGTAGACAACAGGCCACTCGCCCGTACATGCGGGACCCCAAATATTTAACATAGTGAAATAAAAATCAGATATCGAATTCAAAGACTCTCGCTCACATCTGCCGCAAGCAAAACATCTGCACCGCTATTTCGGGAATCACCTGCTTCCTACAGACCTTCGTGTTGTTTGGGCGGGTCGTTTACCTGTGTTTAACATCACTTCAGTAGCAGCAGAGTACTGCCACCATACGGTTCTGCCACCCGCGCCCACCAGTAGTGACTCGCGTTGCTGTGTTCCGGTTTGGTTGGCTTTTGCTTGTGCTGGTACAATCACAGGCCTCACAGCTCGGTAGTAACTCTGCCTTCTGGGCTGTAGGTTGTGGGTTCGATTCCCACCTAGGACAAATACTTTGAGTCGGTTTTTGTGCTCGGTCTGTTGTGATCAAACAAAACCAAAGATCTGTTTTTTGTTTTCTAGAAAAATGTATGTGCACTACACCACGTACTCAATGGTGAAGGAAAACATCATCATCTAGGGAACCGACATGTTCTGGAACTGAAAATTCGAAGTTATACAAATCCGGATTGATTGGGCTCTCATGGTAGATTAAAAGCCTTTCATTCTCGCTTCTCTATAGTGTCCCTTACTATGCCTAGTGAGCTGTTAGGGTCTCGGGTTGCCGTTCCGAACGGTGCAAATGTTTGTCTTGTGAGCTCGGCCATCAAACGTACATAATAATTTATCATTGAGGTCAAATTGTCCAGGTCACATACATATCAGTTACCGATACTTTTTCTGAGAATAAAAAGTTATTTTTAAACGCTTGTAATCTGTTAATATGAGTTTTACGAAGGAAATATATAATAAATTGTAATTGTTTTTAATTAGCTACCAGTTTAAAACTGTCA
This sequence comes from Chesias legatella, assembly GCA_947359385.1. Taxonomy (NCBI): domain Eukaryota; kingdom Metazoa; phylum Arthropoda; class Insecta; order Lepidoptera; family Geometridae; genus Chesias; species Chesias legatella. Next base: position 13,125,294 of record OX375765.1, read on the forward strand.
TATCTGACATTCCGAAGAACCTTTCATTTGACTTTTTCTTTCTATTGATAACTTTAAAATTAAGAATATTTTATACAAAGATATTGTCTATTGGCGGCCGTTACTTAACAACAGGTGGGCCGTATGCTCGTTCCGTCACTTATACCACATAAAAAACTGTTCTTAGGTTTGGGAGCTGTGTAATAACAGTATTGTAAAATGGTGCAGTGTCTGGCGGAGAGTGGATGCGAAGAGTCGAAGACCGATGGCGCTCACGGTAATGTCCAGCAGTGGGCAGATATAGGCTGATGCTAGAAAATAAACCGGCATCTTCGAGAAGTTTTTAAGCTAACATCTAAGGAATAAGGATTGGTTTCATGTCGTAAACTATTCTTTATACTTTTTCCCTCTTGCTTGTCGGCACGGCACTAGTAGGCATAGGTATTTTCGCGAAGTCTTTCTATAAAATTATAATTCTTAGAATCAGCAGATTTTATCTTTTAGGCCGAAGTTTAGGTTTCCCGCGAATACCCTTTCTAAGAAACTTTGAACGTTTTATAATCTAGGTATATAGAATAATAATAATGTATACTAACATTGAGATTTTTATGATACAAACATTGGTGTATCAATTCAGGTTCCAGTAGAAACATATTTTGAAACTATATCGTTTCTATTCACTCAGATAGTTTTTTTAGACTAATTAAAATAATAGGTACTGTTTTCAATTTGAAGAATAGGCAATAAATCCTTGTATGTTTTACAACTATCAGTAAAATCATCTATTCTTCCCATGGAGTGCTTCCCCGTTCAACCCAAGATTTTTCTACCCAATAGGTATTTTGCTCCGTTCAACCCAAAACATTTGATTCGAGTTACCCATTGTACCCACACATACTTATTCCTAATTTCTATTGTTTAAATTCAAATAAGTGACACAGTGAAACACTAAAGTAGAAGGGTCAGCAGGCAAAAAAATGTAGATACATATTATAAATATTTTTATTAATAAAATCAGTCTTGTTCGTATAATAGTCAGTCGAATATTTGTCTACTAGTCTAACAAAAACACTAATCAACCTTTAAAGAAATAAAAATATTACAAAGAATAGCACATCGATGTTCAGATCCAGGTCTAGTAGCTAAATTATAAAGATAAATTTCTAAGTTATCTAGTATCAGTTATGCAAAATTATTTTTTTGGAGTTCAAATATTTAAAACAAACAGACATAGGTACATATTTTTGATACAATAAAATAAATATTAATTATAAATACAAATGCAAAATAAACTATTTTAAGCCTATCGATGGTAACGTTTAGCAGAGTTAAAACATTATTATTGATTAACATAAATAAAAATCATTTAAATTATTCGAGAAGCACCTACTTATAGATTTAAGAAGATACAAAAGTTGAGAGTTTTTCTAAGCAATGTCCCACGGAAATTTTACCTGTCGCCAAATCATTAAGAATACTTCGTATTCGCTCATCTTTTTCTTTTTGTTCAGAGCGTCTTGACGTCGATGGCCCTTGGCAAAACTGTGTGTACCGTACGATTTGAAACTGAGCATCGGATTTAAGTATATTTAGAAACTTCAAAAAGTTTTCCGGTTTTCTGGAAATTTTTCTATTTATTGAAGCATGCCAGCTCTCAACAGAGTTTGTAGTTCGGTGTCTTTGCCCCGAGACATTCCATAGACTCGGTGGAAACCTTCCACCCTCCATCCATGTGTTCACATAATAGTCGTTGAACTTTTCCATATTGCCAGAATTATCACAGTCTTCCATAATATACAGAAAAGCATCGTCTACTACGTCTTGTGGAACTAACGGCAACGTCATGCATAGAGCAAGATGCTTGCGATCCATTTTCTTTTTGTCGAGTTTACATTTTTTCCCTTTTTTCCAAATAGCTTGCGAATAATGAAAGTAACAGGTATTCACTTTGGTATTGGGTAAAACATTCCTTGCTGCTCTTATAGTTGCGCTTTCGCAGTCGACAACTAAAACATCAGGCTTCCATGTAGGTATCTGGGATTTGATCAGTCTGAATAACAATTCGTATGTGCGCATTTTTTTGTCTTTGAGCAAGGCGTAAATTAAAGGAACGACACCTGTACAAGTGTCAGAGCTGTTCACATCACCGTGTATAGAGTACATTTGATAAAATAGTTTAACACAGCATTTGAAAGTGCCATCGCTAAAGAAGGTTTTCATCGTACCCATCATTTCACGAGCTTCTTGGGATGCAAATATTAATATCCTATTATCATCACTTTTATAGTCGCACAGTACGAAATCTTCATAGTCCTTTGGGATTTCGACTTCTTCAAGATTACAAAAATTCATTTTCTTGACTCCTTGACTTTTGTTGCGAGCATTGTATAATTTGTGTTTTTTATTTTCAAATGACGGTATGTTTGTGACTAAATTCAGTCCCTTTGTATGAAGGGTCTGAACAGTTTCTCTATACAACTGTGTAATCGGGATCCCTGCTGGTGTTTTTGCTTTGCTCACGCATTTGTCTATTTCTATTAACACTTGAGTATCTGCTTCATTGATTCGCTCGCAAACGTGAACAGTTTCTTTGATAACACTTGTTTGGTGTACATTTAAATGCACACAACCAAAACACTTGGGTGCTTTTATACACCGCCATACTGTATCTCCACCACTGTTTGCTCTTTTTTTATAAAACTTGTGTCCATTGTGCACTAAAATTTGTCCGCCACGGTTTGATTGAATAAAATTCAAATTCAAATTGTTTTCCGCCATATTTAATGGAAACCACTAGGTTTGTAGGTCTAGGAACTACTGACAGAAGAGACAGGTAAGATAGGAAGCGTAGAAAAAGACCTAATGATGAAAAGAAAAGGATAGTTATATACTTACCCCACTAGATAAGAAAAACAATGGTAGTCCTTACTGTTGTTAATTGGATTATCTATTGTACAATTAATCCGCCTACTTATATTTTTCTAAGAATTGCACGTGCATTCGTTTGAAGAGAAAAATAATATTAGCATAAAATATTATTACCTCTATATTGTAGGACCCATGTTGTGGTACAACATTTGAAGTTACTGTGAGTAATAATTTCATCGAATTTTTTATATTTTTTTTTATAAATATTACGTTGTCTGCACTGTTTAGAATACACTGTGACTTAGATTTTTCGATTGGGTTGAACGGAGCATAAGTTTTTGGTTGAACGGGTAAAAATAATACTGGGTAGAAAAATTGTGGGTTGAACGGGTAAGAACTCTTCCCATGGATAGGGTCGGATAGGGTTTGAATCATCAGACTTAGCTATGAGTACGCGCGACCTTGTAATTTTAAATTTAATAGATTCATGTCATTTATTTTGGAACTAATTGGAAATATTTTTTAGTTTTATTGTCTCTAGTCAACAGATTATATATCATTTTTACTGGACATTTGGACTGGCCTCATAGCTCAGTTGGCTGACAGCGTTGCCTCGCCCGGTGCCGACACTTGCAAATGTTAATCATAATATTATGTCTGGAATGTGTGTGTCACACTCATACTTAAGATGAAAAACTAATGATAATAATAATAATAAATAATAATAATGGTGGACACTTCACACAGCGCCATCTAGCCCCAAAGTAAGCTAAGCATAGCTTGTATCATGGGAACCAGACAACTGATATACATACTTATATACTTTTCTTTTGTAAATACATACATATACATATTAACACCCAGACACAGAACAAAAATCAATGTTACAAATGTCACAAAAATGTTTGTCCTGAGTGGGGAACCCACGACCTACAGCGCAGAAGGTAGGGTTACTAACCAACTGAGCTATGAGGTCAGTCACCTTTAAAACCACCAATTAAAACGGCGAGCCTTGCGACAGGCTGGTGGTTTCCTGTGTACAGTAGTACTGAGTACAGAGTGACTACCAGATGGCCCACTACAGAACGTGTGTAAATATCCAGCGTGTAATTGCACGGAGCGTGTATATTTAGCGCGCGTCGCGGTGGCATGTAATTTTGGTTTTATTGTTCGGTTTACGATGTAGACCAATCTTTGGGGCTAAGAAAATAGCTTTTACTAGGAATTAGCTATTTTGTTTTTATTTGATTTCGCTGTCGTTTTCAGTTTCAAAGATATATGTCGTGCTGTCAAAGTCACTTCCAGTGTCAAGATTTCCTTCACAATGTTTTGCAAATTATGTGTATGCATGTTTTGGTCGGTTGGTAGATAGTTCTGGCGATGAATGTAGGCATCTCTAAATATATTTTCACAAAATGAATCTTCGTCTAGGCAGGAGACACGATTTAAAAATATAATATGCCCCTTTACAGCTGACTTAAAACCGCAGAATTCAAGAGATGTAACAAAGCTGTGTTTTTTCGTCACAAGTTAATCAGTTCATTGAATCTTCATTCAGTTACGAAAGAACCATGAATTTATTTAGAAAACTACCGAAATAATCTATTTTTTTGCAGGTAAAATCATGTATTGAATTATAAAAACATATTTGAAAAGATTAATTCGTTAAAACAAACGTCTTACGAAATGAGAATTCGCCTGTAGTCATTAGACTGCGCGGTGTACAATAGAAGAATTTACGACGAATAGTGAAGAGATGAACGGTCCCGAAAACGGTGGATGTTTTAATAAAGGAAAAAACGCAAAAACGAGTTTATTTTCAATAATATTGATGGTTCCGTAGCTAACTCAGGTTTGAATCCGAAGCAAGGGTTTTTATGAGATAAAGCTTGTTTAATTGTTGAGTGTTTGCGGATCTCTATGTAGCAAGGATACGCGTGTGGTAAAGAAATAGCCTAAATACTCCGTCTATTTTCGCATGTGACTCTCAGGTAATCTAGCTGAAGTTTATTTGTGAATCAAGATTAATTCGTTCGTAACCTCTACGGGAAAAAAAATGGTAAGAAACAGTCAATTTGTCCATCAGACTCTTTCATTTGACTGGCCTCATAGCTCAGTTGGTTAGTAACCCTACCTTCTGCGTTGTAGGTCGTGGGTTCCCCACTCAGGACAAACATTTATGTGACATTTGTAACATTGATGTTTGTTCTGTGTCTGGGTGTTAATATGTATTATATGTATGTATTTACAAAATAAAAGTATATAAGTATTATATCAGTTGTCTGGTTCCCATGATACAAGCTATGCTTAGCTTACTTTGGGGCTGGATGGCGCTGTGTGAAATGTCCACCATTATTTATTATTATTATTATTTCCGTCCAATGAAACTATAAATAATTGTATGTAACATATAAACAACACAGCTTACAAATGTTAAGAGCAAGACCGCGAGTCACATCACCACGTCACCGCGCTGCGCTGCTCCAAAGTAGGCTACGGTAATGAGTTGGACGTCCGCCAGAGCTGAACGGACGTCATAAATGGAACAAACAGTTCCTACAATCTAGCAGTGAGTTTAACTAAATACGGAGATGGCTTCAAAATAACCGAAAACATTTGACCTACAACGCACGCTTGTTCAGTACAGGAGTAGAGAAATACACAGATTTCTGCCTGTAACTTGACAACCACGTTCTCGAAACGGTGAAGGAAAACACCATTGGTTAACGGCTTGACCTAGAACTGAAAAATTTCGAAGTGTCGAGTGCATGAAGGCTGTCCTGGAAAAGCTTTTATCCCTTGACAATCCAGGGACCTGAGTAGTGGTACCTAGATTCTTGCGTGCCTCGCTTCGCTCACTCTCTTCGACTTATTCTTTGTTCGTCATTTAATTTTGGGTTTTACCAGTGGAAAGAAAAAACTCGAAAGTCAATGATTTCATCTGAGTTGTGCCTTGGTACAAAAACTAGACGTTTGACAAAAACTATTACGCTCGTGAAACTATTTTTTTTTTATGTGATTGAGATACGGAACGAGCCGACGGCCCACCTGGTGTTAAGTGGTAACCTCGGCCCACAACAATCGATGCGACTTGGGTCCTCCCCTACTTGGTATGACAAGACTTAAGTAGCATCGTATGCGCCCGTAACTCTGAGACGTGTAGGTGGAATGTCTCATGTGCCTCTAATTTCACCGGAAACCACACCTTTCAAACCGGAACACAGTAACGTGAATGCGTTACTGCTTGGCGGCAGAAATGGGCATGGTGGCAGTACTTCCCCGGACGAACTTGGCGTGAGTTCTACTGCTCTTAAATCTCTTGTCTAGATCAATGTACGAGTGTAGAGTTACGGGCGCATACGATGCGACTTGGGTCTTGGCGTACCTAGTAAGGGAGGACCCAAGTCGCATCGGCTGTTATGGGCCGAGGTTACCACTTAACACCAGGTGGGCCGTCGGCTCGTTCCGTAAATGTATTACATAAAAAACAAAAGACAAATTTGCTTGCTCCATATCACCTGTGTCGATTACATGAGCTATTTCTTTCAAATATTTCATCTTCATGTCTGTTGTGACCCCAGTTAAATGTAATTAATATAATTTAGATTTCTGGAGAGTTAATTTATAATTTGAGTGGGTTTGGATAGCAGCTGAGTTGCAGAAGGTGTTATTGTGTCTTGGCATATTATCGTCTATTGTATGTACACAGTGTTTGTAAACGTATATTTGTTCGTTTCGGCGGTGACATCATGCGCGTTGTCATCTGCGCCACAACAGCGTCACCCGACTCCCCTTCAGTTTGAGGACACTATTACTGATTTATTTGCCCTCATATATTTGTCCCGGTAGGTTTTTCGGAAAGTGGATATTAACGTTTTTATAATTCCATATTTTAGCGCGCTATTGTTATTTTTCTACATTATATACACTGGTTTTAAGTTTCTTCGAAAATACATAAAAAGTACATTCGTTTCCATTGAATTTATTCGGGCTTGTATCTCTTTCATGAAAAGGGGTCTATCATTAAGTTGGTTTTATATTCGTTCTTTTGGTGGATTTCTACAATTATTTGAAGGCAAGCGGCAAGTGTCAAGAATCAAAAATTTCTTTACGTGTAAGTTTTGAATTGTCCAAATGACACAGGTGACCTTACCCGCATAGTATAGGAATGCTAAGCTCTCTCGAAGAGTATAATGAAAGAGTTAAAGTGCGCCTCAAAGGGGCTGCTTTCCTTCATACATCTTAATATTTTTGGTTCTAAGACACGTCGACTTCCTCGCTTTGCTTTCCGTAAGTTTAGAGGATGTCGTATTGCGCACATAAATTTTTAAATGAAAAACTGGTGCACGACGGGATTTGAGCCCGCGACCTTCGGATTGGAACTGGTGGCTTATGTTGAGTAGTAGAATAATATAAGTCTATGGTAATGATTTTGTTGTGTGCGTGTGCTCATTTCAATCTCCAAGAAGCTGTTAGCACTCGGACGCCAAAATAACATGCGCATAAACATATTCCTCCAAAACCGCGTAGGGCATCACTTCCCAGTATTTCATTCCGTTTCAATCGGAGGAAGTTGATTTTAAACGTTCACAGAATGCGTGGGATACCTTCTTTGAATTAAATAAATAAATAAATAATAAAGAGATAATGGTGGACATTTCACACAGCGCCATCTAGCCCCAAAGTAAGCTAAACATAGCTTGTATCATGGGAACCAGACAACTGATATAATACTTATATACTTTTCTTTTGTAAATACATACACATAATACATATTAACACCCAGACACAGAACAAACATCAATGTTACAAATGTCACATAAATGTTTGTCCTGAGTGGGGATCGAACCCACGACCTACAGCGCAGAAGGTAGGGTTACTAACCAACTGAGCTATAAGGCCAGTCAGTTCGGACAATTATAATTTATATGTCGCACGACATTGACATTTTTGACCTTATCTCAAATATTATTGTAATAACTCAATATGTGAACTTGCACTATTAAATATACATGTTTTTTTCACCATGGTCTATTTTATTCTAAGGGCTTGAAAATTCTGAATGTAGTGAAGATATATCAATGAAAATTGATTTAAATAAGTCATTTCGGGTTTTTAATTTAGTGTACATTAAATTCTACACTAAACCCTTATAATTTTGAGTTTTAACAATGAACGTTAATTTTAATCCCGATTGCGGCATTCACTTGAAATTACTTTTTCTCTATTTCTTGGTAATTTTCTAAAATGTCAAATAATATTTTTACATATTTCCTAAGTTAAATTTCAGTATTTCTTCCATATGTTTTGTCACCACGATGTAACACATTGACGCAAATTAATTTTTTGTTTTGTGTAATATAAAATACTCCCGCGCTTTTTCATAATCCTACATTTTGAACTTATGTAAACTCATTTTACGTTTAGGTACTCAGTTTACGAGCATTATTCTCAGATCATGCTCGTAAACTAATTTTTAAAACATTTATCAATAAAACAATTTAGCTAATCGGCGTTTTTTTCGGTAACTACTCGTTAAACAAGTAATATTTGTGGTTAAAACTTGAAACAAGCGATAAATCGAAATGAAAATGTATTGTTCACCCACAGCCAGCGCCTAGAATTTGGCCAGCAGACGTACCTTTTCGCCATATGTTGACCCTGGCAATCAACCGGCTGACTCACGAGCTTTATCATTATCTCAAACCCGAAAAACAACACTAATTGCAACATTTAAAGTTCAGTTTTAATTGTAAAAAATTGCACTTACTGCATTCTTTAGCGGGAGACAAAAAGGCTCGCGGGGTTTATCCGTCTCGTTCTTACAAGGGGAATGTTTTATGTCTGTTTCGCTTCAAGGATCATTCATTGCAAGCGCACAGGTGCACGGTGCCGTCGTCTCGCTCGCACGCATTGTTTATAATGTTTCTCTCGCGGGTCAGTCGCCGGGAGTTTGCCGCGCGGGACTGACGCGCGTAACAATTGTGATTAAATTTAGGAAGTGCTGATGAAGATTTTTTTTTTTAATTACTCGGTGGCAATGACATTGTGGTTGAATGGTGACGTGATGTGAAGTGACGTTTTTGGCAGAATGTGTGTTATTGGATGTCCTTTTGTTTGGATTGATGACCGCTCGGTGCGTTAGTTAGCGGTAGGATTTTATGGTTTTATTGATATATAGATTGTCGCCCTTACACATTTACAATAATAATATAAAAGAATAACATATATCTTCGCCGACACATACAGTATACAATACAGAGACAACTACAGTTTGATACATGATGTACATAGTGTAAGGGAGGACACATGTGGCTTAACTACAATAGTATGTCCTTACGCGGGGAATATTAATATTTCCTGTATATCGGGCCGTTATTAACGCACCATTATTAGTACCATATGAATCAGTATCATAATTATTATAATCAAATACAATTTTAAATGTATGGATTGCTTTTTATAATTTGATTCAGTGAGAAGCTTCAGTTCAATTCTGTGGTTTGCGTCAAGGAAAATGAGTCGAATGTTCAAGTTAATAGTAAGTGACGTAAGCGTTCACAGCAAACTAACATGACATGTCCTATGGTATGGTATATTATGGTAATCCTACTTGTGAAACCTTAAAAAAACAATACGTATATATAAATCGTAAATTCAAGGGATTATTCCATTTGAAATGTACCTTAATAACTTGTGATGGTTCATCGAGTTTGATATATTAATAACTAGCTGTTGCCCGCGACTTCGTCCGCGTGGAATTCAGTTTTATCACGCACCCCTATTTTACCCCTCGGAAAAGTAGCCTAAGTTACTCCTTGTTACATCAGCTATCTGCCAGTGAAAGTCCCGTCATAATCGGTCCAGCCATTTCAGAGATTAGCCGGGACAAACAGACAGACAAAAATTGTAAAAATGATGTTTTGGTATATGTACAGTGTATATATCCATATGCACTTTGTAAAAAGCGGTTATTTTAATATTACAAATAGACACTCCAATTTTACTTATTTGTATAGATTACAATTTGCAAGGACCCTTTGAGACTACTCAAAATGAAATAAAAGACATGATCATATAAGTTTAAAACTATCGCGGATGTATTATTTGGTATTAATAGACATTAATGATTTAATTCCTAACCGGATTCTACTCAAATTAATAAAGCCACAAATGAACGTATATATACAATACTGATTGAAAAAGTTGAAATCGTTCATTTTAGTACTTCTGAAAGTGACCACTTCTCGCACCATTTTTATATCTCTCGCTAAGTACTTAGAAAATTAATTTCATTTTGAAAGTTACTATTTGCGGAATGCTTTAGTAGAACATGTTGAAAATGCTTCCTTTAAGGAGTTTTCATATAAGCATACTCTAGCTAGCGGTTTCTGGAATACAAGTCATTTGCAACGTTGTATTTTTTTCTTTTTCTCGTTTATGGACCTCTTCGTGGTCGAATTTCCAGAACTTCTTAAATGTGCGTCTACACCCTTAGGACCACAAGTTCCAAATTCAAAATGAGTCTAGGTCCAACTGTTTGGGCTGAGCGCTGTCACTCAGGGCATTCCCTTTGTAATATATAATAATAAATAAATAATGGTGGACATTTCACACAGCGCCATCTAGCCCCAAAGTAAGCTAAGCATAGCTTGTATCATGGGAACCAGACAACTGAGTTAATACTTATATACTTTTCTTTTGTAAATACATACATACCTCTATAATACATATTAACACCCAGACACAGAACAAACATCGATATTACAAATGTCACATAAATGTTTGTCCTGAGTGGGGATCGAACCCACGATCTACAGAGCAGAAGTTAGGGTTACTAACCAACTGAGCTATGAGGTCAGTCATATGTGTGTATGTAAGTCAGCCAGTCTTTAATTACAACAGACAGTGACGATTTCTGGTGCTTTTAAATCTGAAATGTTTTGAGTCTAGAGCTATACTTTGATCGGATATTATTTTGTATTATAATAAACCCAAAATTGAAACTAAGTAACGCATGCGAAACATACGATTATTGCACATTCAACTCGTAAACATATGGCTGCTCCTCCTTTAGGGATTTCTTGGTTGTTCTTCCCCGTTAAGGGTTAGCGATAAGTACGTGTGACCTTATGTTTTGAATATTATTGACGTTTACAAGCCATATCTTTATGAAACCTGTGGAAATAAAGTTTGACTCGGGTTTCTGAACGCAACATGCTTCCTCGATGTCCTTCAGGACAAATATTTGTACGAATATAGATGTTTTTTCCTTGTTTGGGTGTAAATATGGTATTTAAAAAATATAAAGTATTCTCCCAATTGTCTGGTTACCATAGTACAAGTTATGCTCAGTTTGGGGCTATATGGATCTGTCTTCTTCTTATTCTAGTCACCGGTTCCGTCGAACCAGTGTGGTGAAAGGATTGTAAGTGCGCCTCAAAGAGGCTCCTTTCGTGCACACGACACATGTCTTCGAATTTTGAGTTCTAGGACATGTCGGTTTCCTCACGATGTTTTCCTTTACCGTTTTGGGAACGTGGTATTGCGCACATAAATCTTTCAATGGAAAAACTCATAGGTGCACGTCGGGATTTGAACCGGCGACCTCCGGATTGAAACTCGGGGGTCAGTACCGCTAGACCACCACGCTCTCTGGATCTGTGTGAAATGGCCATACATATTCATTTATTTATATATAGTTATAAATGATATACTGTTTTCCTAAACAGAAGGTGATCATGTAAACACAGCCATGAGATCATGTCGGGTGCCCATCCTAAGTTGACCTCCAGGCATTGATGTGCGCGAACAATAGTACACAAGCATTGTATCGATGAGGGGTCTACGTGACTGGACGTTTGAATCATTTTACAATTTTTAGGACCATTTTGTGGTTTGTTTTTGCGTCATTACTCAAAATACAACTTTAACTTAGTAATGATAAATAACATGTCTGGGGAATTAAATACAATAAGTTCAGAATTACTAAAGAAAAACAAAGGGATTTGTAATATATTACTTGAATGTGAAGACTCGAAGACTGGTATCATTATTATGGCGTTTACTGTACGCATGTGATAAATATTACATATTCCACACAGCGCCATCTTGCCCCAACCTAAACATTGTACTTCATTGTAAATACATATTAACAGACAGTACAAACAGCTTCTTTACATAATTTTTTCCCAGGTGGGAGTCGAACCCGCGACTAATAGCCACACATGAGTTCCCAGGGTACAATGCAGCCGGTTTTCAGAAACCACACCTAACCGACTTACGAGAAAAATGTTACGGATATGTCGACGGGCAAAGTATGGGAATGGGCAAAAGTTACTTACGAAATGGGCATCTTTTATGTATTTTAGAGTTCCGTAGTAAAATATGTATAGCTTTACCATAACATAACCGTAGTGGAACACGGAACACTGCTTTGCCCTGAAACGGACACGCATTAAAACAGTTTTTAGCTGTTAGTAATGGGCCCGTATTGAATATTTCAACGTATATTTATTGGTATTGATAAAGGCGCCAGAGTACAATTAATGCGCTGTCTGTCTTTCTGTTTCTACTTTATCATTATCCATTATACATTTTAAAAGGATTTCAGGCATTACACATATGTACTACCTTTTAAATAGTAAATTGTACTTTCTCTGTTATTTTGTAATCTTTAAGCTATACGTTATATATTATTATATTATTATTATGCCTTTTGTGGTTTATGCATCATGCATATCATGTTAACTTTATCATAACATATATCATGACTGAAAGTAGTGAGTCAAACCAGATAACTCAGTTATCTATTTTGGCATCTCAGAGGTTTAAATCGGTAATAATGGTTTTGGAAAGAACGCCGCACAGAGAGGAATTAATTATTTGGCTACTTTATTATAACAAAAAGGAAAATCAATTATTTAAAAATGTGTTATTTACTTTCAGTACAGTTTCAAGTATACTTTAATATAAAACATTATCTTCGTAAATAAACACAACTATGATAACAATCAAACTGATGTCATGCCAAAATGGTGCGCAGGCGCAGCGCAGGTCCATTACGTCCGAGCTTTGTCAAATAATCTCTCATCAGTCAGTCCCATGCACACACTACACACTACACACACACACACACCCCGGCCAATTCACGCTGGGTGTGTGTCACGAGATGAAGTCACTCCCGCTGAGCGCGCACACCACAGGGCTACCAACCATTACATACAGGGTGTGGCGTAATGAGTGGATAATAGGGTACCTGCGGGTAGGGGCCATTGTGGCGGTTCAGAAAAATATTTGTTATGCTCAGTAAAAGTGCCTCGGTTTTCGAGATATTCGACATTTTCGAACAAACGAAAGCAAGTAAAATTTTTGTGAAATCTTATTTTAAAAACATAACTGTGCTTGTGTTAAAAAAATAATAGTTTCCATTCGATAGCACATCTATCCAAGAATACTATCCAAAAAACAGATAGAAAAAAAAATTTCATTTGCAGTCTGGGCGCCAAAAATAGTGACGAAGGGTGAAATATTTCTTAAATTTCGAAAATGTCGAATATCTCGAAAACCGAGGCACTTTTACTGAGCATAACAAATATTTTTCTGAACCGCCACAATGGCCCCTACCCGCAGGTACCCTATTATCCACTCATTACGCCACACCCTGTATATACAATACCATTCAGACACAATTTACATTACATATATTGATATCATTTTGATCACGTTAAACACATTTTTATGTGATAAGGTTACGGAACAAGCTGATGGCCGACCTGGTGTTAAGTTCGAACCTCTGGCTATAACTCCTCTGGATGAATACGAGTGCCAGCGATTACCATAATATGGGTTGAAAAAAAAAACTTAAAGTTATTTATAAAAGTGTGGAACAAATATTTTATCATTAATGACGATAATTGATCCAAGTATTTGTGTTTGTATACACTTCAGTAGACAAAACTTATCCAAGCAAGAACTCCCACAATGTGGCAAAGACAAAGTCAAAGTCAAAACTTTATTTCCATAGAATTCATAAAGAAATGGCTTGGAAACGTCAATATTCAAAACATAAGGTCACGCGTACTTATCGATAAGTTTGATGCCTGTTCAAACCTTATGTATAGTGTTTATTACTAAATACTAAACGCAGCTTGCGGGAATCATTAGCTCGGAACGAGCTTACGTTTCGCTCACCTGAGCTTCAGAGTCAATAACTCTAAAGGTGAGCTGTGCTAGTCATTTTTTATCTTTGAAATTGAAATAAAATCTGTAATAGGGGGGGCATCCACTAACCTTTCTTGCCGGAATCTATGGTTTGAAGCCGTTGGATTTACGAGTGCCTCATTTCTTTACATATTGATCTCCGTGATAAAGCTCACGTTAGTGGATGGCCCACTTTGGAACACGATATTCCTTTTTATATTCTTTATTTCTTATTCATCTTTTTACGGTAAGTAACTCATTTTATTCTGCCAAAACTTGCTTTGAAATATACATACGTGTAGGAGAGGACCCAAGCCGCATCGCTTGTTATGGGCTGAAGTTACCACTTAACACCAGGTGGGCCGTCAGCTCGTTCTGTAACTGTATTACATAAAAATAATAATAATAATTACGTCAAAACAACATTGTTTCTTCGACAGTAGACTCAAAATTTATTTTCATTTAATTTAACAACTAAATAAGACTTCATAGTAATGTGTCAGCCCTGTATCTGCGCCTGCGCCGCATAGAAATGCGTGTGCTAATTTAGTCGCGGTCGCGTGGCGCGGGTAGCGGGTTCGGTGTTCGCGTTGCTAATTTCGGTTTATAGTCCATTCTGGGTAACGTTCTAATTTGGCAGTGGGACGTTGATTATTTACGTATCTCGTTTAGTCGGATGGGTTTAAACAGGCGCCAGACTTCACTAAAAATACATAATGCGTGTCTTGTATTGACTGATTGACGTTTCCAAGCAATTTCTTTAACCATTTTGTAGTATTCTTCTTCGAGTCACCGGTTCAGACAAACAGAGCCTTTCTTTTCGCGAGCATGATCCTTTACACGATTCGGGAACTTAGCTAATCAGTTGCTTAGTAAAGTGTTTGGGTAGGTACTAGGTACCTATACCCGTACATAATTATCAAGTATTTAACAATATTTATTGTAGTTTACGTGTGACAATTGCAGTACAACTTGGGTCCTCCCATTACGTATTAAAAGACACTCAGTTTTGAAGATGTAACGTCTCGTGCCTGTAATTCCACCGGCGCCCACACCACATGAATGAACACAATAATGAATACAAGTTTAAAACTTTTGTAGAATTTACTAGAATAAACACGTCTCGGCAGAAATGTTTCGGGACGCCACATCAAAGAGTTCTGCCCGTGGCCCGTGGCGATACAAAACAGATGTTATTTGCATATTTGTTCCGCGACCTTGCGATGCTATGTAGTCATGTATTATCTGTGCCTTGTGAATAGTTTTACCAGTAGCCATATTATAGTTAAATCTTACCTATTATTGACAATTAACCAAAAAATCAAAGCTAGAAGAAACAATGTCCGTAAAGTAAAAAAAATGTAAGCCAACTTTCGCGTCAATAATTATTAGTAGGTATTGACTTGAGAGCGTGGTGGTCTAGCGGTACTGACCCCCGAGTTTCAATCCGGAGGTCGCCGGTTCAAATCCCGACGTGCACCTATGAGTTTTTCGATTGAGAGATTTATGTGTGCAATACCACGTTCTCAAAAACGGTGAAGGAAAACATCGTGAGGAAACCGACATGTCCTAGAACAAAAAATTCGTAGACATGTGTCGAGTGCACGAAAGGGGTCTCTTTGAGGCGCACTTACAATCCTTTCAGCACACTGGTTCAACAGAACCGGTGACTCGAAGAAGTAGGGATAGAGCTAATCTTTTGAGACAGAAGCGTTTATTTCAAACCAGAAGTCATAGCAACTTGTTTGATCAATCTATTCAAGGGCACTCGGTAGTCGGTACGTGATTCTATGTTAGTTTAGCGCACATTTCCTAGAAGATATACATTAGAGTCTTCGCATTTGTTGGGTATACGTACCATAAATATATACAGTTCAATAGTTTCGCGAAAGAATAAGAAAAATCATGATATTGGAACTCAATTTGTAGTGATGACCGCTTATTTAATTGGTGTACAATTCACACAGCGTCATCTAGCCCCAACTAAGCATAGCTTGTACTGTGAACCAGACAACTGATTGAAAACACATACCTACTTTTTTGTATACATTCATATAACACCTAGACCCAGAACAAACATGTATGCGCACAGAAATGTTTGTCCTGGGTGGGAATTGGAATCGAACCCACGACCTACAACGCAGAAGGCAAGTAACTACCAACTGAGCTGTGAGGTCTATCAAATTAGAATGATGAAGTCAAGTTCCTAAGGGGGTTCTGGCGCCCTCGCGTCCGACGTTAGCTACTTTGTCACGGTTGCGGCGGGAAGCTAAATGCGTCCCGTACTTTGTAAAGGTATGGGAAAAAAAATCATTTGCGTCCCGCAACGGATATGCTTCCCGTTTGAGTGGCTCCCGCTAACACGCGAACAGATTATATGTCTATTTTAGGAAGTTTAGTGTACACTTCCGAAATTGACTCGAACTGTGGGTTTTGGTATTTGAAGTTTTGAATATTGACGTTTCCAAGCCATTTCTTTATGAATTCTATGGAAATAAACATTTTGACTTTGACTTTGACTTTGACTTTGAAGATTGTCAACCCAGTTTGATTAGTAACATATTTATGTATGTTAATGCTTTGACGAGCCGGTAATTTTGGGTGAATTGCTATTTCTCTTGGTTGTGTTATTAACGAGTGATTTAAAGGAAAAATGTATTAGAATAATTAAATAAAATAAAATAATGGTGGACATTTCACACAGCGCCATCTAGCCCCAAAGTAAGCTAAGCATAGCTTGTATCATGGGAACCAGACAACTGATATACATATTTTTCTTTTGTAAATACATATAATTCATATTAACACCCAGACACAGAACAAACATCAATGTTACAATTGTCACATAAATGTTTGTCCTGAGTGGGGATCAAACCCACGACCTACAGCGCAGAAGGTAGGGTTACTAACCAACTGAGCTATGAGGCCAGTCAATTATTCGTATTGTTAATGTACTATGATCTTATAGCTATATCTCCACGATATTGTTCTGTTATTAGACCTTTTTTGGTGAGATAGGGGTCTTGGGCAAGGTGACAGAAAGGTGCGCGTGGCGGCAGATTCATTCTCTTCCCCTGTCAGGAAGGAGCTGAGTTGGCTGGTTCACCAATAGTATATATCAAGCTTCATTTGCGAACAGTAATGGTATATGTGTTTTTACTTCTTCTTCTTCGAGTCACCGGTTCTGCCGAACCAGTGTGGTGAAAGGATTGTAAGTGCGCCTCAAAGAGGCTCCTTTCGTGCACTCGACACATGTCTTCGAATTTTTAGTTCTAGAACATGTCGGTTTCCTCACGATGTTTTCCTTCACCGTTTTGAGAACGTCGTATTGCGCACATAAATGTTTCAATCGAAAAACTCATAGGTGCACGTCGGGATTTGAACCGGCGACCTCCGGATTGAAACTCGGGGGTCAGTACCGCTAGACCACCACGCTGTTTATAATTATAAAGTGGCAATTAACACTGCGTCATTGCTTTACGATATAACTGGTTTTTCCTGTCAGAATATTGTGAGATATTTCTTAGACCTCCGTATCAATAGTAGGAAAACGTTAAAGTCTTCATATTTATAAATTAACAACTGCACTGTATAAGGATTCCCTGAGTCGCTGGTGGCATGGAAACACCCACAACACGATTATTTAAGACCCGAGAATATACTCACCACACGGAGTTTGCCCCGGCTGGGGATTAAACCCGGGGAACTACCGACATAGCCCCGGAGCCGCTACTTTGTAAACGTTTGTAATACTAACAAATGGTTTGAAGCTTCGCAGAGAGGACCCAGTTATATAGTAGAAAAATAGTTCAGTAACCGCTTCGTAAAGAAATCTGCTCTATACATGCATGGTCTTGACCACTATTGCCTCAAGTAATTAATCAGAAATACATGATTTATGTGTCATTGTTTAAACTTTTTATTGATATTTTATAACATAACTCAGCACGACCATGTAGTGTGGTCATAGTGTGATCATAGTGTGATCATATCTTAACAAATCACTATAATAATATGTATTTTATTAATAGTAATTGTAATAGCATCGGTTAATGGTTCTTCCTCGTGAACAGGCGCTAAACTTAGCAGTGGGTTATAATTTGACTTAGAGTTTACAAGATATTTCGTTAGTTTTAGTGAAAATATGAAGAAAAGATATCACTATTTATGAAGAAAAATAAATTCAGATTTTCAGATTTTTATTGTTTGGCCAAATAACATTGGATGCTATAACAAGGCAAGTCATATTTATTACTTATAATTAGTTAAAAATATAAAAGAACTTAATACAAAAACAGTTTCAAAAATAAATTAAAGATCTATTTAAAATTAATATACACAATCGGAGATCAACACAAATATTTAAAAACACATTACATAAAGTCAAGTTCACAAATTATTTTAATTATTCAGGGGTCCAGCAAAATGATGATTCCGTTAAGTGCACACTCATAAATTCACACAGACTGTACAAAGCGTTATTTTCAAAAAATCTCTTTATTATTCGTTTGAAATCAGTCTGACTCTTCTTTCCGCCCTCTAAAACACTTTTAAAGCAGTTTTTACGACTCTATTTCGTTAGCAGCCAGTAGCCACCCCCAGCCGGGGTCAGTGACCCCCACCCTCGCCTGGTAGAGATGCATTTCCGGCTATTTGCTCACATCCGGTTGTTCACTTTAGTTTGTGGATACTATTTAAAAGGTCTTGGCTTAGAGAAAGGTTATACTTAATCATGTTGTACCACTTGTACCGTCAGTTCGCTTCGATCATAAAATAAATAAGCATTTATTCGCAGGAACTGATTTATCTGGTTTTTTAGTAACGAATTAATTTGAATAATATTGGTTAACAATTCATACAGTGCCGTCTAGCCCCAAACTAAGCATAGCTTGTATCATGGGAACCAGACAACTGATATAATACTTGTTTACTTTTTTCGTAAATACATATGAACATCTAGACACACAACATGTATGTTCGGCACACAATGTTTGTCCTGGGTGGGAATGGAACCGACGACCTACAGCGCAGATGGCAAGGTTACTACTTTTACCAACTGAGCTGTGAGGCGTTTAAAAAAAACACTAAAACATGGTGATAAACACTAGAACATTCAGTTACCTCTGTAAGCAGGGGGTGGGGGTGCATATACGGGGGGGCGCTCGGCTCCCCCCACACTTTATAAAATACTTCGCAGATAAATGAAAACGAAAATTGTAGTTCTGTACAAGTCTGTGAAATTAATGTTCGGTGTAAGTTATTATGTATGTATGTATTTTAACAAATTATTAGCGCATCTCTACTCTTTCTGATATACAATTTTATTTGTATAAGTTATTTGTGACTTATGAAAGTTAACAAATAACAATAAATTAATATTAAAGTTCCGTAACATAAATTTAGATGAGTTAACATAAGGTTTTCACTTCTTCTTCGAGTCTTCTTCTGTCGAACCAGTGTGGTGAAAGGATTGTAAGTGCGCCTCAAAGAGGCTCCTTTCGTGCACTCGACACATGTCTTCGAATTTTTAGTTCTAGGACATGTCGGTTTCCTCACGATGTTTCCCTTCACCGTTTTGAGAACGTGGTATTGCGCACATAAATCTTTCAATCGAAAAACTTATAGGTGCACGTCGGGATTTGAACCGGCGACCTCCGGATTGAAACTCGGGGGTCAGTACCGCTAGACCACCACGCTCTCTAAACGTTTTCTCTTAAAATGACAGATGTGAAATGATCATCACTGAAGATGGCTAATTAAAATAATTAACCCATATTTAGAAATGTATCAAATGAGACACTACAACATATAATTAACTCGCACATATATATTAATGCATTGCTAAACCTAACCTAACTCGTTTAGATGTTATTATGTGCAGGGAGCTTATGGTGGGCCGTCTGCTCGTCGTGACACAACCATAAAAAAGACGTGTGGCACTCGGAGACTGCCGCGGTAAAGCTATTGCGCGTGATATTTCAAAAAAGTCATTAAAAGTTCTGGTATTTATCACTAGATGGAAAAACTAAAAAGTATCACCGCTGTGCCGGTCGGAGTGGGGGTGTTAGGTTTTTTTCGTTACGGAATTTCTGGATTCGGTCTCCACGCTCAAGGCCCGCGATAGAAGCTATGCAATAGCTTAAAAACTCATGAGAATTACGGAATATCTTTTTGTATTCATCGTAAATTATAGTTTGTCATAATGTTCTTGAATATGGTAATTTAATAAATATCATAATAAATGACGGGTCGTGGTAAACCGCCTATCGCCAGCGCGATCTATGCTACCGGAAGTGCCCTCACTTCCGCCCGATGGAAGCTCGACCGACCTTCATGGCGATACAATTATTAATATTACAAAGATCATTCATCATCGCGGCAATGTATTAGCTGTAGATTTATTTGGATAATTGATATGTGAATCCAGCATTAGTTTTTTTTTTAAAGTTAAATATTTCTGTTTTTTATTGTAAATCAACTAAAATTTAGCCACATTGGTACACTTAATTTTAACATTAGTAAGGTGTATTTGTTAAATTAATTTACACGACAAAGTATACACGTAAAAATCTCTGCCTAAATTAGGCCGGGCCTGTATCATAGGCATTAGTTCCTTCCTAATTTAAATCAGTTTTTATCATGTAGGGTAGGTAAGTAAAGAAAATATAAATGGATGCGTAATGATCAATATGATTACATTAGTTAAAACTTTATACATAAATACCATCGAACACAATACAATACACCTACATGCAGTCAATCACACAATAAATAAAACGAAAAGAGATCATACCACCACAATTCTAAGCAAATAAACTAAATAGATAGAAGAGATTAGACTCAGGTAACGGAGGTAATGAATTAACACTTATGAATCCCATATACAAGGTTATCGGTAATGTTCCAGCAAACTTTAGGCAGCTGTGACTTATTTACATCATAATAATATCAAAAAAACGTATGTGACTAATGGAGCGTCAAAGTACATTCATACATCAGATCAGTTCTGTTTCCCGGAGGGGTAGGCACCCCTAGAGAGCACGGATTCCACACGCTTCGATCCTGATATACCGGCTTCGATTCCTCCTCATGACATTTATCGTGTGCGCCAGGCGGTTTAGAGCCACTCCCGGCCTGGCCTTTTTTCCGAAACGTCACAGATTTGACCTGAGTGCGCACGCCGAGTCATCTCTATCAGCAGCGGTGCCATTCGCACTCGTTTTATGCGCGCTTCATGCCATTCTTCATTCGTGCATCCTCTGTTCATGCCAAAACAATCTAAGAAGTATTTATGGATTTCTTCAATGTTTTTATTCGTAAATAAGCTGTTTCTTCATCAGGTCATTGAACTGCATAGTTAACCTTCAAACTCAACAAAAGGCTTTGACGTCCATGAAGCAGTTATTTTTTTACTGAATAACTTGAAATTTGAAACTGCTTTAACTACTATAATTAACTACAAAAGATTAATTTCAAGAAAAGATTACAACAGATTGCTGTTTAAGAAGTTACCCTTAAGAGGTTGTTGGGAATCAAGGCGAATTGGACTACGAGGAATTGGGACTACAAGCCACATTGTTCGGTCGCCAGTAAAATCAAAAAGCCTTTACTAAAACCCTGTACAGTGCAGAGACATAAGTTATGTTCATGATTAAGCTTCAAGGTGTAAGTAGTAAGGAAGAAGGAAAAGCCACACCTCTTAATACTAGAACGCCTTCGGATCGCATTAAGTTAGAATTTACCTTCAAACGTTTCATACACCAGGTATGGTCATTTCACGATATACAATTTAAATGAACAATTGTTTATATGTGTCGGTGTACAATCGTCTTTATAACTAGGACGCATTTTGAAATCGCTTTAGTTCTCTTGAATTCTCTTCAAAAAGAGCATAGAAACATCAATTTGTGAATTATTTGCGATATAACGCGAAAGTTATTTTCATTCTGACACCTTTTCAGACCTTTACAGACCCTTAGGGGGAAAAAGTTATACGCAAATCAGATAAATCAGTCCTATCCTGGGAGGGAAACGCGTCTGCCGCCTGCTATTATCATCCATCCCGTTCCCCTGTCGCAGGAATTGACACAGTTACATGGTCAGTCTAAAATACCTGTACAGTTTGAATAAAAAATGTTCTTGTTTCCATGTAATTGGTCTGTGTTAAAGACGAAATCTTTACTTCTGAAACCTCAAAAAGCTAAGCAGTAAGCTAGATCAAGTCTACAAATTACTTTCTTGAATGAGTTATTTAAAATATCCATAGCGTTATGGATGGCCGATACGATTATATAATGTAGTTTTAGTCGCCATAATGTCAAGTATGCAACCTCAAAAGCTATCTGACGATGAAAAGTTTCCTGTAGACGCATAAAGCTGAATGTTAGAAAAAATATCAACCGCATTCGTCAAATGAACATTATTTATATTTAAATATGAGTAAATTAACTTCTAGTTTTATTTATATTATTATTCTTAGTCATGGCAATGTAATAGATAAACTTAGCAACAAAAAGGTTTTAATTACCAGTCATTATCACAAAACAGTGGCAGCGTCACTGTCCTTTATCGCTGAAACTCACGTTTTAATATCAACTCATCCACATAAACGGTGCATTATTTTAATATTATAAGAAACTAACTGTTGCCCGAGACTTCGTCCGCGTGGAATTCACGCACCCTTATTTTATCCCTTGGAAAAGTAGTCTAAGTTACTCCTTGTTACATCAGCTATCTGCCAGTGAAAGTCCCGTTAAAATCGGTCCAGCCGTTTCGGAGATTAGCCGAATCAAACAAACAAACAGACTGACAAGATTTGTAAAAAATGTTGATTTGGTATACGTACCGTGTATACATCCATATTCACTTAGTAAAAAGCGGTTATTTTAATATTACAAACAGACACTCCAATTTCATTTATTTGTATAGATTTTAAAAAGCAGCACTTTACACCTTTTCATTCAAATCATTCTTACAATTCATCGTAATGAGCCTCTTTGAGGCGCACTTAGAATCCTTTCACCGTTCTACACGGATGGGACTTGAACCGGTCACCTCGGCCTTGCAGTGCAAAACCAAATGCACCACAATGCAGTCGATTTAGAGTGCTTAAGTGATTAATGTTATTAAATTGATATAAACACAATTTGTAATTACTTTATGTATTGAAGAGCATATAATTTATTACAAAAAGCATTTACCGGCGACAATCCATATGTATAAATATACCGCAAAGGTTACTTCTCTTGCCAAAAGCGTCACTTAATTTGATAACGTTTCAGAAATGTGCCAAAATCTTGATTATATACCGAGAACAAAGTGATATAAACAAAGTTAAGTGTCGGAGTGCAAGTGGATTGCAGTGAACGCCGTAACACAAAGAAAAAACAAACAGTGAAACAAATCGATAAATAACGTTGCGTAACGTTATTATAACGTTAATAGTGTAGCAGATTGGCAAACCGTTATTTTCTCGCGTTACTCAGTGTTATGGTCCAGATGATGTGGTTTAAGAGAGATCCGAAACCTGTTTCGGAGAAGGCATCGGAGAAGGAAAATGGTGTGGTCAGTAAGTTGAGGAAGAAGAAACCGAGTCTTCTCAAACCGACCAGAGAGTCGAGTGAGAGGGAGACGTCGACGGAGAGCGACAAGGAGAGGAGACGATATTCGGATATTCTTGACATGAAAGTGTCTCTTGGTATGTATGACTTTATACATTTGTACGTTCGGGGTTCCTTGCCATATTCGACAAAGGAATAAGTGAGAGTTCTGCCCACTTAGTAATCAAGATGTATGTATATAAACTTAATCATTCTTTGCCCTTGCATTCTGTAGCAAGTATAACTTTTGTATGACGGAAAACGAGATCTTATGATCTGAATTTGTATGATTCATATCTCATTATTTATAATACCACATAAAGTAGCAGTTGGTATGAAGATGCTAAATAGCGGTAGCTTTTCTACCGCTATTTAGCAGTTTTAACCGAGTCAATTTTGAACTGAAAACTGTATTATAGAAGCGTACAGAAATACATAAATTTCTTTGTACAAAATTGTGTTAAAAAAATTGCGATAGATTGAGAATTCCAAAATAATTATAATGAAATATCTAGACATCTGCAACTAATATTAAAAATAAATAATATTGCAAAACAGCATAATGCGTTATATATTTTGAAAATTGATCTACAGCTGTTCACTGAAAACAACAAAAAATGATCAAATACAAAATTCATATAAAAGTAGGTCAGATAGTCACATACCCCACCCCGTTCCATTTCTATTAACGAAATGAAATACAAATTGCATGGTTTATTTATCACTATGACGCCATAAAAGCACCCTCTTTATAATATTAGTCTCATAAATTGTGTTTGAGGGGGGAGATAATATTTAATGCAGTAAAGTTTTGACAATATTCGTTTTTAAACTAGTTCAATTCGGTTACTTTTTATTACTTAATGGTACGCATTTGTTGGTACTCCAATTTATAGTACTTATATAGAAAGGACTTCCAAATATTTTTAGCGCCATCCAGTTAAGATAATTTTTCAAAACGTAATTAATTGAATAATATTATATTAGGTAACACGTAGGCAATCGCAGCAAACATAAAATAAAATAAATGACAACTTCTTTTTTATTTTTGGATTCTTAAATCCACTTTTAAATATCTATGAATGAAATCTCATAAAAAAAAAACTGTTCTAGTCTATGAATGAAATTTTAATCGGTTTCTATTTGAAGGTTGTATACAAATGAGGTTTGGAGTGATTACAAAACGGGCGCGTCCATTCTAACCGTTTCCTAACTGTTAAGTGACGTCACACCTGGTAAACGTTCAAGTTATATTGAAAATAATGGTATAGTTGTTACTCTGTTAGCTATTAGGCTATGTATAAATATCTGTCAATCAATCTTCTTATAAACAAAATACGATAACCCCTTTTTTATCGATGTTAATATAACTCGTTCATGATTTGGAATTCCAGAGTGTCAAAAATTAACTAAGTGACTTTGGTTTATTTTAGAGCTGAGTACAAGTCATAGACTATGAAAAGTGCACAGAAGGAACACCTTTTAGGTATCACAGCACTAGTACTAGACTACGAAACTACAAATTTACTACAAATTTATTGATGGTTTGTGCAAATCCTTCCAGACGGAGGGTGTGACGTCATATATATTAATTATGTAGATATTATGGTGAATATAAATCAAAAAAGCTAACACTGTAATGAAATCTCCCTCCTCCCATTAGAAAATTATCTCAAAATATTTTTCTAACGGTTACCAGATGTAAGTTATTAGCGCTGTAAAACTAATCTGATAATTTTGTCGTGTAAAAACCGGATAACGATGTTTAAGTTAAACGTGAGAAAAATTTTGTTTACATATTTTTCGAGTTTAACAAACTGGAATATTAATATATGACTACTTTTTTAATAAACTCCAGTCAATTCTGTAATTTACATGTTTGAACACAATTGTTACGTTAAAACTATGAAGCCGGGAAAGTTGGGAATGCAGTTACACAATACAGTTCACGTCAGTAGAAAAGAAATGGGAAAGTTAACCTTCCATTGTGTGTTAATTGAAATAAATGTTTTGCAATGGATTAGCTCAACTCAGAGATGTCTAAATATTATTTTACAAAGACTAGAGCTCAAATCCACTAAAAGAAACAAATCTTAAATAACTTAGATCTTAGGAACTTACGAGTATCTTATGTCAGATGGAAAATTGCACATTAGGTTCCAGCCATGTATACTGCTTACCTTAAATTTAACTGAAATATAGGCACATAAAATTCGTAGTAAGTATCGGGACAACACAAGGTCTTGAAGGAACTCTAGGGGGGTTTTGAAAAGCTAATCTACAGTTCAAGTTTATCCCAACTGCTATTATTATGTACTGTGTGTATGACTCATATAATCATCAAATAGTTGACATCATCACTCATTAGATTTTTTATATCAATCAGACCATTGTTTACACAATCAATCATGATAACCTCTGTAAGATAAATCAAGTATTTTTTAATTTGTGCATATAAATTCTCTTCAAATTATAATAATATAACAATATAAACAATAAAGCATTATAAACGAACTAACAATAACGTACAAAAATAGAAAGCTCAATAGAGGCGCACTTAATAAATAGAAATCTTGTTAATGGAGCAGGGAGTCGTATATGGCAAGGAATTATCAAAAAAAAGACCATCGTTTATTAAAGAATTATCATTCCTTTTATAGAGAGAAGAGACGAAAGCGACGAATCATTATACGAGTCTGCAGGCAGCCACAGTGAGGCTGTATCAGCCAGCGATGACGCATTACCCAGGCTTAGCAAGACACCTACAATTAGCAAGGAGTCTCTTAAACTTGCAGTCACAGACGAAGAAGCGGAGACCATGTTCAAGAAAGGTCATAGAAAAGCTATGTCCCTTTCAAATCCTTTAGAAATGGTCAAACACTTAGGAGATGAATGGATAGAAGCGGCAAAGAAGGAACTAGAAAAAAACTCCGATAAAAAGAAATCAAGAGAAAGCCTTTGGAGTGAGGAAGATAGGGATTCTATCAATGGATCATCGACGATTCTCGATCAGATCAGAAAAACAAGCCAAAAAGAAGATAAATCTCAAAGCAGGAAAAGTAGTACAGCAGACGCTCCCAAAACGAGAAAAACCAGTAAAGGTTCGTCTGTCGGTGCTTTAAGCTTCTTGAGGAGGAAAAAGACTCCTACTTCTAGCAAACCTGTTGAAGTCGTCCCAGAAGATCCCACAAAAATTCTTACAATTGATGAAATACTAAACTATACTACACTATTTTTGGAATGTGAAAAGAGATTCGCGTCAGTAGAAAACCGACCACCACCGGTCAAACCTCCAGTGGAAACTGATTCCGAGGATGAGACTCCTACGCCTAAACAGCTAGAGCAGCATAGAAGAAGACTGAGTAGGCAGACTTCTAGAAGTAAAAGTAAAGTTAGAGGCAAGAGTCAGTCATTGAAAGTAAATACTCTGAGGAAATCCCACAGTGGAACGTTGAAAGCAAAGAAGAAAGGAACAAAAACACCGTCTATGGGTAGAAATAGGCAGAACAGCATAGTGGAACAGACACCTGTAGTGAAAAAGAAACATTCGCAGTCTATGAAGCAGAACTCCTGGCTGTTCAGCGGATCGAGAGGTAAGTTGCTTCATCGTTAATTTGACAAAGATTGTTCTCATTACTATTTCAGAGAATCTATGTGCAGAAAGTTATTATAATATGTGTAATCAGTTTGTTATTGTACAAATATCGGGTGACCTTGTAATTTTAATTTGATTTACTGACATTCCCAAGCCATTTCTTAAATTAAGGAAAATTCGCAGTAACATATGTGTTACGGTGTCATGATGTCATGACAATTCTGTTAGGATAGTTACATTCTGCTAAAAATAAATGATATTTAATAGAATTTGATATTAATTAATCATTTACTATTCAATTCAGAACTGTAAAAGAGAGACATAAAATGCCTTAGGTAGGACTAAAATTGTCAAAACTATCTTAACTGTCACATTTTTTTAAATAATCATGTTTGTCTTAGCCATCTGTATTTCATGTTCTATTCTGTGTGTGTGTCATATTGAGCTGTTTGTATCATCTAATTAAGAATTGGGTTGTTCACTTCTGTCTGACCTTGTTGTTATTGGGTCAAAATCAATGTCTGCTTATTGTATGTTTACCTTGTCAATGCGTTAGTGCTATTTTATACCTTTGCGGTAGATTTCAACCAATGAAACGAGTTTACCATCACGTCATTTCAGCAAGTGACCTATCAGACTTCCTATTGACGTCATGGCTAAATAGATTCAAACTTTGCACAATATCGATTTGATATTGGCAGCACTCATCAAGGAAATCATTTATATTGATGGCTAATGATGATGATGATGTAAGATAGAAAGTGTCGTGTGCGTGGAATATATATAGATAGCCTTCATATTTGTCCCGCGATATCATATTTATGCAACACTAGCTGTGCCCCGCGGTATTCCCCGCGGTGAGTAAGTCAACCCACGGGAACACTGCACTTTTCCGGGATCTAAGTAACCTATGTGTTAAGCCAGAATATAAGCTTCACCTGTTTCACCAGTAAAATATTGGTGACTGATCAAGCCAACAACATTAACAATTTTGTATACTTAATTAAAATAACTATTTAGCCACCGAATTTATATATATTTTTAACAGCGATACATTTTAAACCTGCAAATGACCGCATATTGCGAGCACCTAAGAGAACATGACTAAAATGGTGTATGTTATGTGTCGTTTTATTATATTTGTTCGTGTGGGTTATATTCGTTTCTTAATTATAATGAAGACGTTTGCAGCGGTACACACACGTAAATTTCCATGTTCCGTTTATAAAATTCCTGAATTTAATGGCTATACCATAAAGGGACATGGTATGCTGTGAAATATGGGTGAAGGAAAAGGGACTCCTTGTTAGACTCCACAATATCAAAAACCATGCTGGTGAAATCTAGTATCGAATGAATCGAAATCACGAAATCGCACGCAGGCCGTAAAATTAACTATAAAACGTGTAGAGTTTTATTATACATAGTTGAAAATACACATGAGAACATTCCACATTCCAGCTTACATGTTCAAGGTTTAGCACCTTGAAGGGAAATTAAACTTTGAATTTAATATTTTTTGAGGTGGTTTATACATTGTCGTACCATTGTCTGTTATCTTTTGGGTAAGCTGTAGATTTCCTATCCCACGTTAATCACAAATTTTTTCTCATATAAACTCTCTATAAAACACTGACTGATGAAGCGATATTTTGTTATATTCAATCATAAATTTGTATTTTACTATTTACGTCTATCTAGCATTCTATACGATTTTCTTCTTGTCTCGTTTTAAAACTATGAATACATCGTTGAGTTATAATCTCGTGATAGTAATATCAAATTGATACTTCGATTAGTGTTTCCTTGTCTTCGAATGTCACCGTCCAATTTCCGTTCCACTTCTATCGTCACCTGTAGAGTTGTTCATCTTCAAACACTGTATGCCATCCGTCTGATTGTCATGCAGTCTCGCGTCCGGAAGTCTATATATAAGAAATCCTTCTGCCGGTGACTCACGAACGGTCTCGCTGCTGCTATTTTCGACGACTAATTGTGTATTGTTTTTTTGATACTGATTCAAGCTCGCGGGTTCACACCCAGTTTCATCTGCTCTGTGGGTTGTGTCATCCATTTCAATTTTATTGTCATCTTTTGTGCTTTTCATTTCATTCCGTTTGTCTTCATTTCCAGTACCGACTGTATGACCTATGATGGATCATATGTCCATCAAGCCTTCCTTCTTCCTTCAAGTGTTTCCAAGCCATTTCTTTATGAATTCTATGGAAATAAAATTTTTGACTTTGACTTTGACTTCAAGGTATCATCATTATAATCTACATATATTTATTTATATATTTTTATTTTTATTTTTTCCTTTTATTCTTTATAATCAACTAAATGTACGTGTGTGATTGTGGAAACAAATAAACGTCTTATCTATCTATCTATCTATCTATATAGAGTATTTATAGAAATCGCATTGTCCACTCTGTATCGTTTAGCTTAGATTAGAATAATTACAATTATAAGCTGGTAATTGCGATTATGAACGCACGTAGATCTTTATTATATATGCTAGCCCTTGCAACGTGGAGAATTTTCAGGTATCTTGATTGTCTCCTTCCACATATTCATAGCTTGGTGTAAGATCGTATTCTATCGCATTCCTTCTACCTCTACCTTCTACTGTATTCCTCCACCTATATGTACCTTACCACCCTGAAACGACATAACGGCGTGCTTCAGTTTCATCCTCAGGGCTCAAGCTGATGGGCACAGTGCAATTTTACCTGGTGATACCATATAATTGACGAAATATTAATTCCGTCATGGGAATCATATGACCGCGACGACACAAATAGATACTATTTCGCCACGTTGTTTTGCCGAACCAGAAGAAACAAAATCATTGTTCAAAGAATAGTTTCCTATTGATCTAAATGTACAGGCATCGAAATAAAACTCATTTAGAGCAGACTAAACAAAAATACACTTATAATAATAGCTCTACACACTAATGATGAATCAGCACCGCCATTACGTACAACATACTGAGAAAACCTATATTATCAACTATTCTTCTAAAATTAATTAAATTTAATAGAAGAATATTTTTATTATAATATTTTTATTATAAGAGCAGTAGAACTCTCGCCAAGTTCGTCCGGGGAAGTACTGCCACCATGCCCTTTTCTGCCGCCAAGCAGTGACGCATTCGCGTTACTGTGTTCCGGTTTGAAAGGTGTGGTTGCCGGGGAAATTACAGGCACATGAGACATTCCACCTTCACGTCTCACATTTACGGGCGCATACGATGCGACTTGGGTCTTGTCATACCTACTTTGGGAGGACCCAAGTCGCATCGGCTGTTATGGGCCGAGGTTACCACTTAACACCAGGTGGGCCGTCGGCTCGTTCCGTAAATGTATTACATAAAGAATAGTTGAAAATATAGCAGAGGTTAACTTCAAATCTTAAATTACATTAAATGTATCCGATGAATTTGAAATTGATACTTCATTGTCATTCCAAGGCTTATTTTCATATTTTTTTATATATTGTTTTATGATATTATGAGAGCAAAAACCATCCCAGCTCAAGTAAGACTGGGCGGCACGGCCGCCTCACGAAAGGAGCCTCTTTGAGGCGCACTAACAATCCTTTCACCACACCGGTTCGACAGAACCGGTGACTCGAAGAAGAAGAAGACGGCCGCCTCATATCACAAGCTAGTTTGTAAAACATACGCCTTAATTACAAAAACATATCTTTTTGTGTTTTAATTTCTCTGTTTAGTTTAGTTAGAGTGACGAATGCTATTTTGTATATCTGACTCTATACACAACATTTGGTAAACACAAATGTTTTTAATCCCGCTTCAAGACGATATCCATCTCAATTCAGTGAACCGTCAACGGACTTCTTTCGACTGTCCATATTTATTTACCATCTCAATATCTGGTGCCTATTCTCAGATAATCGCGCTGGTGTATGTAGAGATGTTGTATTGAATCTTGTCGTTGGCTCTCGTTTCGAGTTAACCTGATTGGGAAAGTTATTATACAAAAAAAAACAGTCTTTTTTTTTCTGTATCAAAAACACCTATGTGAGACGTCTGTTCAATGCAGAACTTTGCCCCTTGGAGGATTACAATCTCGTGTAAATGTCTAATAAGTAGACTGGCCTCATAGCTCAGTTGGTTAGTAACCCTACCTTCTGCGTTGTAGGTCGTGGGTTCGATTCCCACTCAGGACAAACATTTATGTGACTATTGTAACATGTTGTTTGTTCTGTGTCTGGGTGTTAATATGTATTATGTGTATGTATTTACAAAAGAAAAGCATATAAGTATTATATCAGTTGTCTGGTTCTCATGATATAAGCTATGCTTAGCTTACTTTGGGGCTAGGTGGCGCTGTGTGAAATGTCCACCATTATTATTATTATTATAAGTAACTTTATGTGACGTCATCTCATGGGCAAGTTCTGAGAATACAGACTCCGAATTGATCTCTGCAGACTGTATCGGTCGATGACTTTTTGATGCAAAAAATCCCACTAATTCGAAATAGAACCTTGAGCTTTAAGTTGAAGGCGTATTTTTGAGTGAAAGACTCAGATTTATTTGGGCTCGGCTTTTTCTCAGCTTCTTTAGAGGTTTTAGGTTGGTTTCATTTCATTACATTTGTGTCTTGATGTATTTGGCCTTTGTTGATGTACTGCTGTGCTTATGTATTATTATTAATTACATATGGCGGAAGGAACCTTCAATAACTGAAGCTTTTCCATTTCTGCATAACTTGATTTGATAGACAACTCACTAAAGCCACTATTATGTACATAATACAGATGTTTTATTAACAGGATACCCTCCTTTCGGGGTTTCTTCTCTGTTTTTAACGAGACATTGTAAGCAATTACATTTTAAATTCCGAAATATGTCAAATTTTGACTCTATATAGAGTTGGATGAGAGCTGGACTCGTGTCCAGTGCTTGAAGCCATATTATAATGCATCTCCTGTATAAATATTAGTATGTGTTGTAATGTGGGCAACATTATCAGCGGGCTGCAATCCGCCGGAATTCCCTGATGCTAGTTCCATTGTATTTAGGCCAATATTTTGAAACTTCCGACGTAACAATGTAGAGTCAGTGCATTAGTGTTTAGTTCAGTATTATTAGTCAAGTTCTGAGAGCGTGGTGGTCCTACGGTACTGACCCCCCGAGTTTCAATCCGGAGGTCGCCGGTTCAAATCCCGACGTGCACCTATGAGTTTTTCGATTGAAAGATTTATGTGCGCAATACCACGTTCTCAAAACGGTGAAGGAAAACATCGTGAGGAAACCGATATGTCCTAGAACTCAAAATTCGAAGACATGTGTCGTGTGCAGGAAAGGAGCCTCTTTGAGGCGCACTTACAATCCTTTCACCACACTGGTTCGACAGAACGGGTGACTCGAAGAAGAAGTCAAGTTCTGATCTCTATCCACTGTTGGTGGGAGCTGTAATCCGTCATCAATACTTACATTTTGAAATTCTGTTAGTCATTCGACACAGCAATTTGATATGATTTTTTGCATCAAAATAGTTTATGACCGAGATTTAGATACTGATTATTGATTATTTGTTGTTCAACAATGATCCAGTGATGTTCTGTGGTTTCCCGTTACGTATGAAACCTGGGGTTTATTCCTCATCCCACTCATTATTAAACACATATTATTCAAACATCGTCATCTAAATCTTACTAATATTATAAATGCGAAAATTTGGATGTATGTTTGTAACACAATAACTCCAGAACGGCTGAACGGATTTGGACGAAATTTGGCACAGAGATAGATTATAGTCTTGAATATCACGCAGGCTACTTTTTATCCCGGAAAAAGGCAGTGTTCCCGTGGGATGATTCAGTCACCGCAGTGCGCAGCTAGTAAATAAATTTATAATTAAATATTACCTGTTGTGTTACCCAACTCATCATTTGGGAGGCTTTGTAATATATTTCTGAGAATTACTTAAATACATTCATACTTCAATGACTACAAACAAGGCGATACTGTCAAATGCAGTAAAGTGGAAAATTATTTGATTATTCATATACAGGATGTCCGGTAATGAATGGATAATCTTGAAATGGGTCTTAGTAGAACTATTGGGCATTCGGAAAAAATATCAAATAAAAAAAACCAAGTAGTAGGGTTATTAACCAACTGAGCTATAAGGCCAGTCATGTATTGCATAACATAGATTACTATGAGCGAAGGAGAGATGAGGTCCCTTATCTAATCAACATTGAACTCGTATGACATGTTGGGTAAAATTATAAAAGTTAAATTCTTATCATTGCTATGGGGGGGGATTCTTTTCGTGATCCATTGTATTATTTAGATTTTCCTTAATTATCTTTATTATATACCACGTACACTATATAATACATAGACAAACTATAGTGTTTCAACGCTTTAAGTATTTAAGAAGAGTTGGCAGCGATGCCATACGCGCCGTGTCGGAGAGTAGTGAAGAGGTTTTTTAGTTCTGAATGTTGGCGATATTACGAAAGTAAATCTAACCTTACCACTAAATATTGGTCACTATTCTATCGGCAGCCAACTAAACTTTTAGTGAATGAAACAGACGGACATACTGAATTTGAAAGCTGGAAAACTAAAATCTTTTGCCTTATATTTAAGTTTGTGGATGCCTCGCGTACATATTTGTGTTAAGTGTTTAGGTTTGAAACTATCCATTTTCGTTTGATTAGGTAACATGTGTGAATCTAAAATTAGTTTTAGTTGGTCGGCAAAAGAATTATTACGATTTAATATTTAATTATATTCTTATATATACTCTCTTGTTATTGAACACAACCGTCCCACATCATTCTTTCTAATCCAGTCCATCCAAAGGTTTCTTGAAAGAGATTACGATATGCAATAAGGCCAATAATTTATTTTTAACTTGTTTATTTTTATGTATTTGTGTGTATTGTTTTTAGAGCAGTAGAAAGAAAAAGAAGAAAGAAGTATGTGATACAGTTACGGAACGAGCCGACGGCCCACCTGGTGTTAAGTGGTAACCTCTGCCCATAACAACCGGCGACTTGGGTCCTCCCTTACTAGGTACGACAAGACCCAAGTCGCATCGTATGCGCTCGTAACTCTGAGACGTGTAGGTGGAATGTCTCTTGTGCCTGCAATTTCACCGGCAACCACACCTTTCAAACCGGAACACAGTAATGCGAACGCGTTACTGCTTGGCAGCAGAAATGGGCATGGTGGCAGTACTTCCCTGGACGAACTTGGCGAGAGTTCTACTGCTCTTAAAATTAGTTATAGTTTCTTCGTCCGCTTATCGAAGCGGCATTGAACTCTAATTAGCTGCAATTGCGGTTATCTAGTGACTCAATCATATTACTGTGTGTGGGTTGTCCACTGCTGTGAAAAGGTACGTTCGTAACTTTAACTGGGCGTTGTTCAGTTCCTGTAATGTTAACGCTATTTTCAAAGTTTAATTTTAGTACTTTTCAGATGTAACTTCTGATTTTAAGACGCTATGAACCAGATTTTGATTTGATTTTTCTTTTACATCTTTGTTTGGCCGGTATTTTTTCTGAATTATGTGAACATGTTTCACTGTGGTAATCTTCAGCTTCAAAATAATTAATTACTAGGTCTGCTACCCGATAACAGATGGCGCTGCTAATAGCAAGCTTAATTGTTTATAGTTATATTTAATTAAGCTTCTATAAACCTTTTTATTATTATTCTTTCACGAAAATGAGATCGTCACACCGATTCTTCTTAATTTTCTTCACTTTTAACAAAGCCACAGGAAAATAATTCCTAAGGGGTCGTGTAAATTACAAGTATGTAGCGTAATTTTAAAACTTGCAGGTATAAAAGGGCATGTTAATCTTCAATATATAAAAAAATAGAAGATATAATATAGTACTGCCTCTGTTTACAGGAGAACCGAGACGGGAGGGCTCTAACGAGGAGGCGACCGCGGCCGACGCGGACGCCGACACTAGCGACGCGAACACCAAGGAGACCGACAAAGACAATAAGTGAGTTATTTTATATAATTAATTTTATCGTCACCTAGATATTGGACAAACGTAAGAAACCTGGCGATTTAAATTAAATACATTTTCTTCGATAAAAGGTTGAGCATTACTGTCAACTGACTGAAACTGAAGTTCAGCTACTGACCACTAGATGGCGTCAGTAATAAAGCTGCACCTCTTTTACAGGCCGGTGGTTAAACTTGGTGGCCCCTTGGAGGATTACAATCTCGTGTAAATGTCTAATAAATAGACTGGCCTCATAGCTCAGTTGGTTAGTAACCCTACCTTCTGCGCTGTAGGTCGTGAGTTCGATCCCCACTCAGGACAAACATTTATGTGACATTTGTAACATTGATGTTTGTTCTGTGTCTGGGTGTTAATATGTATTATATGTATGTATTTACAAAAGAAAAGTATATAAGTATTACATTAGTTGTCTGCTTCCCATGATACAAGCTATGATTAGCTTACTTTGGGGCTAGATGGCGCTGTGTGACAATGTCCACTATTATTATTATTATTATTATTATTTCAGTTAAAGATGCTCGTGGAAATGTCATCGCCAACTGAACTCTGCCGTGTTACAAAAGCACCTTGTTATGTTAGCTTGATAGATTTATTTTTCAATAACGTGGTCGCGTATGCTACGAACAATCTTCGTATGAACACATAAAGATGAGAGCACAGACTTATTTGTACAATTGTTCAGTTGTCGAGTGGCGCCGCCTGGCGGACGCGGCGGCGGTGGCGGCGGCGTGAACCGCGCCGAGAGTTGTCGCGAGCGAGACGCGCCGCGCCGCGGCAAGCACAGGAACGCGAGTGACCCCAACCGACTCACCGCACACCACCACAAGTATGTACACACTTATACACAGGTACACGGGTCACAGTGTCGACCCCCCCCCCCCCCCCCCCCCCCAGACAGGTGGTAATGACAAGGGGTTACTGGAAATTGAAGAAATTCCTGAAACCTACATGGATATGGAAGTCTTCAAGAGGAGAGTGAATAGGTTCCTTCTAGGCGAGCATGTTTCATCGTAGACCACATCGTCACTTAACATCAGGTGAGATTGTGGTCAAATGCTTGCCTATCACTAATAAAAAAAAAAAGATGTATGAAAAATTACATCGGTTCAAAATCCTGATTGACTACGCCATGTTTTAAGTCCGAAAAAGTCCGGTCGTATTATTCGTTTCCGGCTTGATGTTGATTCTCGAGACAATATACAGGATATTAGAACTCAATTTGCAAGGAAGACCTGGGATAGTGAAACTAATTTAAAGCTATACGATATAGCTTTCTCTGTTTTTCGTCCGGGGAGAATGGTCTCTAGCTTTTTATTAAAACAGTGCAACAAGTACATACGTAGCATCGCCATCTAGCGGTCACAACCGTTACTCTATCACCACTGTAAGGGTATTTCAAGAAATTATAACACTGCCACCTAGCGGTGCCCTTTAGCTTTACCACGGAAAGTAAACCTTCATCAAAATACTCAACAACGCCATCTAGCGGCCGCATGTTTACAACAAGTTTCTTATGTGTTTGCATCGCTAAGGAAATACGTAGAGCTTTACGGGAACTTCTTACGTATATCAGCTTTTGCCCGTGACTTCTGCATTATTATAACATTACTATAACTGGTTCGTATTAAGGTAATGAGATAAAATATAAAACACAAAAAGTTTCGAAGAAATTAATCCTGTCTTTATGTGCTTCCTGAATAAACAAACAGAGAAAAAACAGCTATATCATAGTTATACTGAATGTATAAAGTTGCAGGTCATAAACCAAAACAGATGACATAAAAAGATATAATATATTTGGACCGTGAAAGTTGAAAAATGTGATCTTGACTAAACTTCGTTAACAGACAAGCCAGTGATAGTTGCACTCGCCAGAAGTAAACTAATGAGGTATCCATAACTCGTGATGTTTGTAAGTTACCGATACCTCCATTGTTCGAAATGTACACATCGCTTCCTCATCGCGCGGACCAAAACAAAGAATTCCATACCGTTCTGAAATAGATTAAAATCTAGTCGCAGACAGCGCCACAGTCTCTTATTTCCTCGCAATCCTGACTGAACAAACCAGACTTTAAAACGACGCAACTGACATTACAAACAATCTAAAATAAACCTTAAAATTGCTAATAAATAACCTCTAATATTACTTGTATTGTGTGAAAAGAAAGACCGTTAAAAATTGGACGCAGACGTTCGAATTTTGAAATTTTAATCGAAACTACCGATTTGTTTTCAGTGTTTTTATTATATCTGTAAACAAATGGAGCATTCCGAGGAAATGAATCTTAATAGGTACTCATAAAGTTCAAATCACTTAATTCGTAATCTCCCAATTTATTCTGAGCTTTGGAGGAGAGTCCAACAAACGGTCGGTAAGGTCTGTTTATACTGGATGTAATACTGCAGGTTACAAATACATTTCAGGCGTTCAGTTGCTTACACGCCGCGTTCGGAGGCGCATTGCGGCTATCGGGAATATTTACCTATTATTGTACGTGTTCCATTAATTGCACACTGCGTTCCAAATACTGAACTCGAGCGACTCTCATTGTGTTGGTGTACATTATTTGGTTTATCCAATGTTGATGGTTGTAGGTAACGATGGTTTTGCAGTGTAATTCATTTTATTCTATAATTTTATAAAAGTGTATTTGAATTATGTTAATAATGAATTCGAAAGATACATCGTTATAATAATTTGTCGGAAATTTTGAATTACTTGGAGACTTACAGAAATCATTCATTCATTTATACTCGTATAGCCGCATGGGTCCACCTGGTTAATCTATTATATTGTGTCTGTAGTATCTTATTTGACATAATGCTGACTTCTGTTCTGATTTACTAGGTGTAGCTTCATCGGACACATTCTCACCTTCCGATAGTGTGTAGTTAATATACCTCTAACAGATATACTATACAATAAAATAACTTTTAACGCTTCAAATCGTCAAAACTATTATTAAAAAAAAAATAACCTGTTTAATACTTACATTTAGATAGTTAGATACACTTTATTGATATATGGAAATTTTGTAAAGATAAATTTACACTTTGACTGCGATCTGAACTTGGAAGGCAGATTGCCTTCTACGCTGAAGGTCGTGAGTTCGATTCCAACGCAGGAGATACATTTTTGTTACGATCTAAGATGTTTGTTTGTGCCTGGGTGTTAATATGCTGTGAAATGTCCACAAATATTTGTTTCGTTATTTTTAACACAAACTTTGAAAATTCCGGCATTTTTATAGACGTGATACAAGGTGACTGATATTTACGACAGCGTACTGCTCACAAACATGATTCAGCATTCACATGTGAAACTTTGATATTTTCAAATGTATGTCAGTTTTTATGTATGACCGACGTATGACTGATGTAAGAGCTGGTTTTTATGGTGTGCTAGCAATATGCTGGATTACAGGTTGTACCCAAATAAATTATGTAACTACTTATAAAATCTGGATATAAGCCATTCTTAGAAAATGTCTGAGAGTTACAATATACGTCTTTATAAATCATAAATATTTACCTATATATATAAAGTAAATTACAGTTTTATTATTATTATTAATACCTAGTAGAAGTTGCAAAATCATGAATAGTTTGGTGATTACTAAAATTTCGTATTAAAAATATACGCATTCATATTTCAATAAACAAATACTGAATTATTAGAGGTGAGTAATAAGTAAGTATGGCGGCGGTACTTCCCTAACACTAATCTGTTCACGCGGACAAAATGCAAAAAAGTTGGTATTCAAAATCATTGCTTTCAAAATTCAATGAAAATAAAATTACGTGTATTGATTTGGTTGATCGATTGTCATAAACACTAACTATATGACACAAGTCATACGGTGAAACAGTCCTATTAGGTTTATTTTTCTACACTTAAAATCGCCCATCCACTTCAAAACCAATAATTTAACCAAACTACCGTCAATTTAAACTATTTAGTTAAGAGCTCCCGCTAAATCTAACCACAAGATCCATACAGAACCAACTTCGTGGTATGCGCTGGCCTTGTGCCAAACACGTTAAAGGAATCTAAACGAACCTCCTCAATAAACTTATGCATTTGATATGCGCTTTTATACCGCAGAATAAATGTTTCACTAATATACCCATGAGAGAGTTAAGGTTATGAACTGTGATTTAATTTGTTCGTAACTAATTCTGACGCTGCCACTGCGCTGTCGTCAAGGCCTACCTCAGGCATATAGAGTCAGTTTAGTTTACTTATCAATAAAGTCAATTTACTGTATGGAACTTATTCGAATATGCACGAACCACGCTAGAAGGATAGCTATTAGAGATTTGGACGCTAGCGTATTGCTCAGAATGCTTCTGACTCTGCTTCAAAACCACATTATAACTGGTATAGTTTTGATTTGTCTGTGCTCGGAAGCGCTGATCGTAAAAGCCAATTTATCATCCTAAATTACTTTTCAGTCACTGAAGAACGCGACTAGTCAATTTTTGTATATTCATTTGGGAATTATATAATAATGCTTTATAAACTAAATGAATAGAATAGAGCACCAGTTTCAAATCAAATAATTGCTAAATAAACATTTTAGTTTTCTTTACTATGCAAAACCTTTCAAGCTCCACTGCCAAAAGCTTTTAAAAGCATATTGGAGAGTTGTTCGGCCTTTACGTCCTTTCATGTCTCAATCAACTCGTATTTACATTCAAGACTACGGAAAAGAAACCACGCAATTCTGTTGGGATTGCGTTTTCTTTTCATTACACCATCGGAAAAAAACATCAAATAACCCGTAAATCCGCTCGGCTAACATAAACAGACGTATGACCCGGGCATGGTAATAAAATCGTTCGGTTTAATGGAAACTTACAACGTTTATGTTATGGATAAAATTAGGCTAGTATGCGTGCAGAAAAATATAGATTTATACGAATTTGAATAACGATTAACGATGTATTTGTACAATATTTGGGCATACCATAAAAAGGAATACTCAGTAATAAATTAATTGTTTTAATTAAAAAGACCTCCGATAATATCTTCTGCCCATAAAAATATTTGACTCACGTGTTCCCCTACTTTAAGTGTGGGAAGGCCGAAGTCTCAAAGCACCCTTCTAAGTGTTCAATATAAATTATACACCATCGTTCATCGATTGGTCTGACGTTCAGCAAAGATGTCACTACAATCGAAGTGGTTATTGTGTAAATTGACACATCGGTGTCCATAATTAGTAAATTTGAATTTGGAATCGATTTCAGGCCGTGGTAACAAAGTCAATTAACTATCTATACATTAAGATTTCGTTAAGTGGCACAGATAATGTTTGATTTTGATATGCGTTATGGATGCTATGACAAACAGATATGATATTGATAATTTCCCATATATTTTCTTCCACAACTAGAATTTCACCTTTTTTTTAATACCATAGGATTTCTAAATATTTCTGAACGAATGTTACAATCAGTGAAATATTTACATTGGATATGACGAATTTAAAATGGCACGTGTGGTCTAATCTGTATAATGCTGGTGTTAATTGTAAATAATGTAACGAATCATATCCTACATCTTTCTTTCCTAATTGGCATTCCACGTGCCAAGGATATCATAAGATTTATTGAATTCCTTTCCGGTTATTATTGGCAGCAGATCAAAGATGTTACCTATTTGTTATTTTATAAAAATCTAAAAGCGTTTCTTCTACTGTACTTAGGAACATA
Source organism: Chesias legatella (assembly GCA_947359385.1). Classification (NCBI taxonomy): domain Eukaryota; kingdom Metazoa; phylum Arthropoda; class Insecta; order Lepidoptera; family Geometridae; genus Chesias; species Chesias legatella. The sequence continues at coordinate 13,166,298 of OX375765.1, forward strand.
CTAACATGTTTTTTTTTTTTCACGGCTATGATAAAAATGTTTGCGTTCTGTGGTGCGTTCAATATGAAACTCACGATGAAACAATTAGGCACAAATTGAAAAAGTTAATTATCAAAATTGAGCTCATCCGCCATTTTCAAATGAAATTGTACACATCACACGTAGAGAAACTCATGATGTACGCATTAGGACCAACAAACACAGTTATTTTTTTAAATTCACTTCATACCGTCATTTTACAATTAAAATGTACATGATCTAGAAAGTAGAGTTAACATATTAAGTAACCTTCTTTATCCAGTATTCATCCAGCTATAAATTAAAAAGAAAAAAATTGTGGAAGATTTCTGTCATGCATGACAGCTGTCATGTTGGCGCTGACATGCGTTGCGCGGGAAACTGAATCGCCAGATACCATTGACCCATCGCAATGATTTATTCAAGGCGTCTGGTGCGATTTATTTAGATAAGGATGGAAATAAATGGCGCAAGGAGGTCACATAACTAATGAGACGCGTGTATCTTTATATTTATTGCAGTATGGGTTTTGATCAATAATAGATCAGAAGTTTTGTTTTTAAATGTTGGGTAACACAGTTGATGTATTGAGTGGTCATTTTGGATCTGATCATCGGACGGCCATGGACACGGACAGAGAAAAATATTTTTTTTTTAATTGAATTCACGGTACGTGCTGACGGCCCACCTGATGTTATATGGTAACCGCCGCCCATAGACAACAGCAATACGACTCAAGTCCTCTCCACCAAAGTATGAAATGACTTAAGTCGCGTTGCGTTGCGTCCATCACCCCGAGACGGGGATGTTACGTCTCATGCGGCTGCAATTTCACCGGCACCCACTCCCTTCCACCGGAACACAGCAACACGAGTGCATCACTGCTTGGCGGCAGATTACCAAGTGTGGTGGCAGTACTTCCGGGCGAACTTAGCACAAGTTCTACTGCTACTTTGGGTTGCTCCTTTCGCACCACCCGGGGGACACGTGTAGGGATTCAATGGGTAATCATTTACGGACGCGAGCAACGTGGACCCCCAAATTGTCATTCCAATATAATATTTATAGTTTATACATTTAGAATATATGAGAACAGGTAGGTATTCAGGTATTTAGTGCCCCCTATACATGACAAACTGAAGTGAAGAGAACAATAAAACTTATTTTGCAAATTTGCTAGCTTCTAGTAATAACATTTACAAATCCTACGTTAAATACTAGAAACAAAATGTAAACATATGTTAGAGATAAATAATGGCCACAGATGAGAAAACATTGAGGTTATTTTAGATATTCTGGGTAACCTAATGTAAATATTGACTGGTTGATGGATTCCCGTTTGACAGTTTGAGTGTAATGTCTGTCAGTCTGTCCGTCCACCTCTGTGTATATTGTTTGAACATCATGAAGTTTATGTACCAGTGGGTCCATTCTACAAATTTACTGCCACCATACCTATTTTGACGTTATCCCCCATCCAATTTTCCGTCAATTTTTTCAATCAATTTTTTTTTTCCGTTTTTTGCATTGTTTTTTTTGCAAATATGGTAGGTATATTAGACCGATCGTTTGAAAGTCTAATATTCTTGTGATTTTTATAAAACATCCAAATCATTTTGAATCTGTGGATAGAGCGACATTAGATAGTTACTTACTTAGCCATTACTATGAACCCTAAAAGCCTTATTGGCCTTTTTCTCCAGACCCTATAGAAATTAAAGTAAGCCGTTAAAAGATGGTTGGTATATATTTAAACTGTAGGATTAGAAATCTCAAGATATAACAAGTATTGCATTCTAGTGAAACCGTACAGTGCACTGTCATGCCTGTAACCATGCTAACGACCGAGCCTACATAATATATTAATATCTATACATACAAATAAATAAAATTGGAGTGTCTGTTTGTAATATTAAAATAACCGCTTTTTACTATATATGGATGTATACGTACATATACCAAAACAACATTTTTTTACAGTTTTTGTCTGTCTGTCTGTTTGTTCCGGCTAATCTCTGAAATGGCTGGACTGATTTTAACGGGACTTTCACTGGCAGATAGCTGATGTAACAATGAGTAATTTAGGCTACTGTTCCGAGGGGTAAAATAGGGGTGCGCGATAAAACCGAATTCCACGCGGGCGAAGTCGCGGACAACAGCTAGTATTATGTGTGGTAGTGATATCAGTGCGCGTCACTCGGAATGCACTCATACAGTTTAATGGAAATTAAGCTTTATGTTACTGGTAGTATAGCTCTCGTCCTCCATTAGGGGTTTCTTGTCTGTTCTGCCCCATGGAGGGTCGGATAGGGTTTGAACAGGCATCAAACTTATCAATAAGTACGCGTGACCTTATGTTTTGAATAATATTGACGTTTCCAAGCCATTTCTTTATGAATTCTATGGAAATAAAAGTTTTGACTTTGACTTTGACTTTGACGTCATTCGGGAATCTAAATTCAAAGCTAAATTATATTCAGATTACATCGTCCTAGACATTTGTAATTTCTGGCCCTCCGCATATGACGTAATTATACTATATCTTCGTGTAAATAAGTCTTAGTCCGAATCAAAAATCAAAATAAAAGCTTTTTGATTTTGCATTCAAATCAATAGGTAATATCGTTTTTTCTTATTTTATTATTGACTAACACACGTTACCTATTGTAGGATCTAGTTTTCGTCTTCTAAAAATGTGTAGTCACTTACAATCTGATGATATGAAGTCAAACAGTAACCTGTTAAAATAAAAAATAAAAACCCCTTTACTAATTTTATTTTTTTATTAAAAATCAAATGTAACAAGAAGTATTCATTGATTGAACAAAGAACTGTCACTTTCTGAAATAAGTATATTATAGTAATTATAAGCGCATAGCAGTACTAAAGGTTGCCTGGAAGAAATCGCTGTTAGCGATAAGGCCGCCCATTGTATTACCTTAGCTTAAGTATTAATCTTTATGAAATTTCTATGTATGGTGGTCAATAAAGTATTATCTATCTATCTACTCCTTCGAGAAACAAAATGTGTGTATTTTTGATCATGAGTATGTGTCACGGGCAGAGCAGGGTGCGCACACCGAGGTGTACACATGACGTAACTCAGCGCTGGTCCAATACCATAAAGCTATAACGAGGGGCTCAAACACCATAACAGGGGCATCACCGCACCCCGTGACGTCACAGCGTCCGCTAGGGTTGAAGGCATCACGCGCATATACTTTTATATTGATGGTTATGAGTATTTACTTCTTCTTCTTCTTCTTCGAGTCACCGGTTCTGTCGAACCAGTGTGGTGAAAGGATTGTAAGTGCGCCTCAAAGAGGCTCCTTTCGTGCACACGACACATATCTTCGAATTTTTAGTTCTAGGACATGTCGGTTTCCTCACGATGTTATCCTTCACCGTTTTGAGAACGTGGTATTGCTCACATAAATCTTTCAATCGAAAAACTCATAGGTGCACGTCGGGATTTGAACCGGCGACCTCCGGATTAAAACTCAGTACCTACACTGGTGAGAGAGTGGTATGTTCTATGGATTTGAACCATCGAAATTGAAACCACCTACTGTACCACTGGGTCACGCTTTCAAAGTGCAAGAAACAGGTCACTTGATTATAAAGTGCCACCCCTCGGGCTAATGTAACGTAAGATGTTTGCTAAGTTATTTTCCAGCACTTACCTGCATTCAGGTCAACACTTTACGGCATCCACATTTACTTCAAGCTCTACTGTAAACTGGTTGAATTTTATACAAGTTTATGATGACGGTAAAAAAAATACTCAGTTATGGGCTTGTTTTTAAATTGAAATTCATTTGTCAATGTCATTATACATACAATTATAATTAATATTAATATTTGACTGGCCTTATAGCTCAGTTGGTTAGTAACCCTACCTTCTGCGCTGTAGGTCGTGGGTTCGATCCCCACTCAGGACAAACATTTATGTGACATTTGTAACATAGATGTTTGTTCTGTGTCTGGGTGTTAATATGTATTATATGTATGTATTTACAAAAAAGTATATAAGTATTATATCAGTTGTCTAGTTCCCATGATACAAGCTATGCTTAGCTTACTTTGGGGCTAGATGGCGCTGTGTGAAATGTCCACCATGTTTTTTTTTTTTTATTTATTTACAAGCTTTTCATTTATTAATTTTCTTAGAATAATATAATACTTATTGCACCGATAAGTACTGCGTCCCTCTACCCACGCCCTGCGATAGCTAATAGCCACGCTAAAACTAAATACTAGTTTCTTTTTCAAAACACATCAAAACATGTATTCCCCCGAAATAAGCCAGCCCAACCAACTTGATTGTGCGCCGCGCTTTAAAAAAAACAAAAGATTTGTAGTTTACATTGTATTGTCAATGTCAAAAGTGTGTGGCGTTGGCGCGAAAAATAACGCGCATAAGAAAATAAGAATTGAATGTCACATTTAAAAAATTGTCGGTCTTAAATATATTGGACACAAGATGATAATAACATTTTCATGAATGTCTATTTATAGTTGTTTGATGAATGTTTTCCGTTTGCGATTTTGTATGCGTTCGTAATTTCTTTACGAGTTTTAAATTTGCGCGGCATATTTTTTAATTAAGCTTGCACTACTAATTATTCTGTCACTGTAGTATATATTTATATGTATGTAATGTGAAGTATACCTTAGTAGTACATACTGACATGTTACCCGGTTTGGTGCAGCTATACATATAATATAAATAAATAAATAAATAATGGTGGATATTTCACACAGCGCCATCTAGCCCCAAAGTAAGCTAAGCATAGCTTGTATCATGAGAACCAGACAACTGATATACATACTTATAAACTTTTCTTTTGTAAATATATACATATAATACATATTAACACCCAGACACAGAACAAACATCAATGTTACAAATGTCACATAAATGTTTGTCCTGAGTGGGGATCGAACCCACGACCTACAGCGCAGAAGGTAGGGTTACTAACCAACTGAGCTATGAGGCCAGTCAATATAAGTTGGCTGCAGATTAATAAAAGCCCATCCAAGTTGCACATAAATGGATATGAATTAAGTAAAGGCGCGTGTCTACTGAAGCAAGGTAGAGCGGTAGAGCGGTGTGGTGGCTGCCTTTCAGTACAGGGGAGGCAGTTGTGATCGCCCCCGTCAGTCAGTCAGTCAGTCGGGCCGCGAGCGCTCCGGGGGCGGACGCTATCTCCGTTACGAACTGAGTTTTGTAATTACAAGTCAGTTTGAGATAGGAATTTCAATTTGGGATGCGTATAGTGAAATTCGAACTGTGAATTGTCTGGTGATTTTAACTAAAAGTTTCGGTTTAATTTTGTAATATTTTTTATGAAGAATTTAAGGTAAAGGTATTGAAAGGCGTGAAAAATCCCTCAACTAGTTAGCCTCGCAAATAAATAAACTTATATTCATTACAGTTCTATGGCGATGTGATGAGGTGTCTCAAAATTTTGATTTGTTGTGTTTTTGTGTTTTGTGTTCATGCCACCTGCGACACAACCCACAAATCTTGGTACAGGTGTATGTGTGCGTAAATATTTGACACACCTTGACGAGGTAGCCATTTCTCTTCGTTTATACAGACTGCAGTTACAACAGTCGCCATGTGAATCTAAACACAAGATATACATTACTTTACTTTTAAATTTTGGAAAGTAGTTTCATAATGGACGGAGAGCTGACGACCGAAACGGCCAGGTAATTTGATCATTCATAAAAATGATTTATCAACTTACCTGGAGCACTCTAAGAATTAAAATGTCGACCTGGCAGGATTCGCGTGGTGGATGTTGGTGTTATGGGCTGGGGGAAAACAAAAAAAAAAAAAGGTAATTTGATCAAGATTACTTTTTATGCCAAATGGTTTTTGGCCAGTCAGATTGTTCTGAATGATGCGACGAAAGTGACTGAACGAGCAGACGTCCCAACAGGTCTCAAGGGGTTCACTTTACAATATTACTAATTAGGTCTACCCCTATTTTTGACTGGCCTCATAGCTCAGTTGGTTAGTAACCCTACCTTCTGCGCTGTAAGTCATGGGTTCGATCCCCACTCAGGACAAACATTTATGTGACATTTGTAACATTGATGTTGGTTCTGTGTCTGGATGTTAATATGTATTATATGTATGTATTTACAAAAGAAAAGTATATAAGTATGTATATCAGTTGTCTGGTTCCCATGATACAAGCTATGCTTAGCTTACTTTGGGGCTAGATGGCGCTGTGTGAAATGTTCACCATTATTATTATTATTTATTTTTTAATTTAAGTGTGGACAGTCCCGCCCGACGTCCTGTCTCTGACACTTGAAGAAGATATATCTCTCGCATTATATAGTCGATGTGTGACTGTGTTTCCCTGGCTCATTGCCATCGATCGGTATGTGGTTGCCGGTTAAATTACAGTCACATGAGACGTTACACCTTAACGTCTCGAAGTTACGGGTGCATACGATGTGACTTGGGTCTTATAGCGTAAGTAGGGGAGGACCCAAGTCATAATGTTCGTATGGGCTTATGGGCGGAGGTTATTAAGTATAAGCAGATAGCCTATCTGGTAATCAGTAATTTTATTACACAGAACATTATTATTATTATGAAATTGTAGCTTTTTATTACATAAATAAATGTCTTATCTATCTATCTACAAAAATATGCAAGAACCATGAATAAATTGCATACAATGCTCATATCACACAAATTATAGAATCTAATATTCCTCGTTTCATGGTTTCTTCACAACTTGACTTATTAAGTTTATTCTCACAAAATAACTCATACTTTCAAACTCACACTTGACCAGTTATATTCCATATTTTTTTCCGTATGATATAATGGACTTCCTTTACAAAAACGCATTTCCTCGTCGCCTTTAAAGTACATAATAAAATCGCCACAATATCCAGTTATACAAAGAAAATCTAATTATGGTTTCACAAGGACTGCGGCACAGTCTCTGTGACTAGCTAGCTCAGTTTAATACACTGTGGGTAGCAGGTAGGTAGGTAACACGGAGTAATAATGTTGCATTCAACCAGTCAGTTTAAAAAAAAACCGAGGTACAGTATTTCATTCAACCATTCATTAACAAAAAAGGAAAGGTACAAACTATTTTGACACTTTTTTTTAGTTTATATTTGTTAGTAATAAAAAAATAATTATAATTGATATTTGATAATAAAAAAACCATTAAAAACGTAAGTTGCCTGGAAGAGATCGCTTTTAGCGTAAGGCCGCCCATTGTGCCACTGTCGTCTACAGCAGTATATTTATTTTTTACTTGTTTATTTTTACTTAAGGTGTACAATTAAGTTATATTCTATTCTATTCTAAGTTATTGCTTGAAAACAGGTAGTCTGACAAAAACTTGGTTATTGCTCGTTTATGCTTCATAGCAACATTATCCTTTGACGGTTAATTATCACGAGTGAAGAAGCTATTCTTCCTTGAGCTACACTCCTTCCCCCCCCTGTATCTAGGACTAGAAATCAACATTACATTTAGGGCCTGACCTGTCTAGGTAACTTAAATGGTAGTATTTTATGTTAGCAGCACCTAAGGTCATATGAATAGAGCATTCAATTTAAAATAAATTATTTTCTTATTCAATATAAAAACGTTAATTCTGTCACTCATGATGTACGTAGTAAGGGCCATCGACCACTGGAGCAATACCTAACAATTTGAGTGTGGTCAACGCTATTGTGAGACACATTATCAGCTGAATGGTTAAATATTGGTTTTTTAATACATAATATATAATTAAATTTATTTAGTATTGCATCCGCTGATGACATATTTATGTATTTATTAAGTTAATTATATATGTGTATTAAAAACAGGGTTTAGGGTTTAAAAACCACTGGTTTTTTTTGGTTTTTAAACCCTTACTATAACTAGTAAGGTGACACTAAATGATAAGGTACTAGCGGTCAGATTGACCATAGGTAGACCACAGATAAAACAATTGACATACCGAAATCAATTTTTTTCAATACCACAACTTTATATATATCATTATATCAAAGGAACTATTGAAACATCGTCAGTGAGAAGTGCCAATGATGTGTAGTGAAGTGTAGTTGTGGATAGAGTGGGGTTGGGTCGGGTCGGGTCGGGTCGGGTCGGGTCGGGTCGGGTGGGATGGCGCCGCCCGCGCCGCCTCGCGTCGCGCGCAACATATCCCTCCCGGCGGCTGCGGGGAGGCAGTCGCGTGCGGTCGCCAAGCTGGCCAGGAGGACGCTATCCGAGAGGTAATACACCCCATCTACCCATCTACCCATCTACCCATCTACCCACCTACCCACCTACCCATCTACCTGCCTGCCTGTCTTATTATATAAGGAATTGGGGGAACTGCGGTTCGCGGTTTCTGCGGTCGAAAGACCGCGGCAAATCCCGACACCGGGTAGTCCATGACCCCTGCGACACAGGTAATCCTAATTATAATGCAAGGGTATGGGTGTATAATCGTTATATATGAAAATAATAATAGAACAATGACACAAAAAATATATATAAAACAAAATTTACACACGCAACGTTAAAAATCCTTAAATTGCTGGAAGAAAACTCTTTTTAGGGTTAAGCTCGCCTTTGTATATTTTTTTATATATGTTTATTTTTCTGTGTACAATAAAGAATAAAAAATCCTTCAATATATTAACATGTCGTTTGTCCATCCGTGCGCATTGGACAAACCGACAGACAAACCGTCTAACATCAACTCATATACAATACTGCTTTTAGTAATGGCTCGTCACACAAAAGTTATCTCGTGGCGGCACAGATAACCGGCACGTACCAACATTGTATCCTATTAAGATACGTACAAACGACTGTATTTTTTTGGAGAAAATATGACCATGTCTGTTCCATCTGTATGTATGAATGTATCGATCGAATATGAATGCGTTATATCTCTCATTAGTCCTTGCGTAATGGACGAACATCTCTTAATTTTATCATCAATAATTAATTAATTTTTCCAAATAAATATTTTATATGGTTTTTCGTTTTCGAATTGTCTGTGTTAGGTTGTGTATTTACCTTGATTACATCCATCACTTCTAAATGCCATAACTATAGAATACGTAAACTTCCACGAACCCATTAAAAGCCCTTCAGGTGGGAGGGAACGGTAAACAATTCGCTGAAAGCTGAAATTAACAACGTGGATTCTCTGAACGCGGCTGAATGTACGAATGGAATTCTCCTATTTGCATAGATCCAATTATAAAAGTTCAAAGTGAGTTTTAATTGTTTAAAACTGACAGCTGTTTCTCAAACTGTGAGGGGTGCCTGGAATTGGGGTACATTTACCCAGCAGGGATGTATTGACAGAATTTCTGTACTGGTTTTAAAAGAATCACTCGCTTTATGAATCGTCTATGATGATTACTATATCACTATAGTCTCCGATTCTCTTGAACCAAGTGGTAACCTCCGCCCATAACAAACGATACGACTTAGCTCCCAAGATTGTATGCGCCCGTAACTCTGAGACGTGTAAGTGGAATGTCTCATGTGCCTGTAATTTCACGCGCAACCACACTTTTGTGCGATTCGAATGTATTACTGCAGTTAATAGTTAACGTATCGTATTGAGCTCGTCTTTAAAGAAAATAACTAAAGCTGATGTGGGAATATAAATACTTATCTTCCCCATGGAGGGTCGGATAGGGTTTGAACAGGCGTCAAACTTATCGATAAGTACGCGTGACCTTATGTTTTGAATATTGACGTTTCCAAGCCATTTCTTTATGAATTCTATGGAAATAAAATTTTTGACTTTGACTTTATTGTTTGCAGTGACTTGGAGCCGGGCGCGGCGACAGCGCCCTCTGGCAGTTCAAGCAGCTCCAGTTTATCATCTAGAAGCAACGAGAGCAATACCGTCGCTGCTGACCAGCAAGGTAAGCTGTGGTCTGCCAGGCGCCAGGTTACCCCGGCGCGACGCCCACCATTGTCGTGGGGTGCTCGAATCAGGCCACCTGAAGCTGTCAACACCGTATGAAACATCATTTCGCGGCACATAGCTCAGTTGGTTAGTAACCCTACCTTCTGCGCTGTAGGTCGTGGGTTCGATCCCCACTCAGAACAAATATTTATGTGACATTTGTATCATTATGTTTGTTCTGTGTCTGGGTGTTAATATGTATTATATGTATGTATTTACAAAAAAAAAGTATATATAAGTATTATATTAGTTGTCTGGTTCCCATGATACCAGCTATGCTTAGCTTACTTTGGGGCTAGATGGAGCTGTGTGAAATGTCCACCATTATTTTATTTTATTTAATTATTCTAATACATTTTTCCTTTAAATCACTCGTTAATAACACAACCAAGAGAAATAGCAATCCACCCAAAATAAATAATGGTGTACATTTCACACAGTGCCATCTAGTCCTAAAGTAAGCATAGCTTTTATCATGGGAACCGGACAACTGATATTTAAATACTTTTTTGTAAATACATACATATAATACATATTAACACCCAGACACAGAACAAACATCTATGTTCCTCACACAAATGTTTGTTCTGGGTGGAAATCTCACGAGCTACAGCGCAGAGAAGTCAACTGCGCTGTGAGGCCGGGCTAATACTATTCTACACAGGGTGTTAAAACACTGCATGTACCTAATATAGTTTTGTGATTGCACGTAATTATTATATATTTACTATTGTTATGTGTGTGTGCAGCGTCCCAGTCGGAGCTGTCTGACGAGGAGGAGGCGCTAGCGGCGCAGTGGGCGGACAGCATCCCGCCGCGCGTGCTGACCAACATCTCGCTGTGTGCGCGCCTCAGGAAGCGACAGGAGGTCATACACGGTACGCGGTACACTACACACTCACTCACTCACTCACTCACCCACACACTCACTCACTCACTCACCGGATACACGTTTCTTAAGTTGGGAAAATCTGATGTTTCCACTCTGCTGATTTTTATACCTTGTCATCTGTCACTGTGTTTTGGGTTAGCGGTTGCCAGCACGGGAGACCTGCTGTAAATTTATTTCAAACTAGCTGTTGCCCGCGACTTCGTCCGCGTGGAATTCGGTTTTATCACGCACCCCTATTTTACCCCTCGGAAAAGTAGCCTAAGTTACTCCTTGTTACATCAGCTATCTGCCAGTGAAAGTCTCGTCAAAATCGGTCCAGCCATTTCAGAGATTAGCCGGAACAAACAGACAGACAGACAAAAATTGTAAAAAGTGTTGTTTTGGTATATGTACGTATACATCCATATGCACTTAGTAAAAAGCGGTTATTTTAATATTACAAACAGACACTCCAATTTTATTTATTTGTATAGATTAACTTACATAAAATTTAACATTTAAGAACGGCTATACAAGAGCATCGTAAAAAAACTAATTCACTTATTTCAAATGGACCATTTGAAACTGGAATAGATAAAGTTGCCAGTCCCGGTGCGGTAAATAAAGCTTTTTGTAACTCGTAAACCCTTAAACGACATAGCTCTCAGAATAAGCAAACTGAAGTGGCAATGGGCAGGCCACATAGCTAGAAGAACCGACAACCGTTGTGGAATAAAGGTTCTCGAATGGCGACCACGAACCGGCAGCCGCGGTGTAGGGCGGCCACCTACCCGATGGACTGATGACATAGTCAGGATCCCAGGAAACCCCTGGATGCAGGTGCCTCAACACCGTTCACAATGCAAATCTTTGGGGGCCTGTGTTCACCAGTGGACTTTTATCCGCTGATATGATGATGATGATACCCTTAAACTAATAGTTGAGTGTATATATGTTGCAGAACTGATAGTATCGGAGGGTTCTCACTTGCGGTGGCTGAAGGTGCTGTTCCGCGTGTTCCTGCGTCCGCTGGAGTCGCAGCCGGCGCTGCTGCCGCCCGAGGAACTGCGCGCGCTGTTCCCCAACCTGCCCGCGGTGAAGGAGCGTCACGCGCGCCTCTACGCGGACCTGCGCGCGCTCCGGAGCGACGTCGACGCGCCGCTAGTCGACATCCGACCCCTCGCCGACGCCATGCTCAACACGGTCAGTCACACGCTGCAACACGCACGCGCATAACACCAGAGAAACAACACTATATCATCTGGTGTTGAGTGTAGGCCACGCAACGCCTGGATGTCACCATCTGTTCCATACATCGATCACGTAGGTGTTTAGCCTCATCAGCAATCACTTAGAGCGTGGTGGTCTACCGGTACTGACCCCCCGAGTTTCAATCCGGAGGTCGCCGGTTCAAATCCCGACGTGCAGCTATGAGTTTTTCGATTGAAAGATTTATGTGCGCAATACCACAAACGGTGAAGGAAAACATCGTGAGGAAACCGACATGGCCTAGAACTAAAAATTTGAAGACATGTGTCGGGTGTACGAAAGGAGCCTCTTTGCGCTTACAATCCTTTCACAACACTGGTTCGACAGAACCGGTGACTCGAAGAAGACGAAGAAGCAATTACTCGTGCCTCGAGCGCGGACCGGCCACCTACGGAAGTCAGCGATCATCCAAACAGTACCATTAACATAATATTAGTCGTAGTTTTATACAATATAGCTTGTTTCATATACTCGACTTTTATATAGGCATCCCAGGTAAAGCTGGCCGCGATTTCTTCACCATCTTTCTTTCATAATGATGGATGACACTTGACAAAACCTAAAAGTACTGTTTTAGTTTTGGACTATACATGAACTAACAGTATATAATCACCTCCTGTTTCTTCTTATAAGTTTTAGAATTTGATTCAAATCCAGGATCAAATCAACAGTAATTGTAAGGCTGCCTCGTGCTTTGTTCTTGCGTTTCTTGAAATAATGAATCAGCAATACTTCGAAATATCAAATGTCAAAGTGGAATGCACTCTATTCTACTTTAATGGGAACTTTGTTATACTCAATTATCTCGCTGCAGTTAGAACGTCGTCCAACCGCCGAACTGCTTGCCCTCCGATGGTTTCCGAACCATCCATAAATTAGATTTGCTCTACGGCTTACACGCCAAGTTTTGCCGGAGTCCGAGTGAGTGAGACGAGCTGATCGGTCGAGTTGGTTAGTCGGACGACAGTGTAACTGGTGTAACGTGGTGTTCCACAGCTGGGCGAGACGGGTTACGCGGCGACGCTGTCCCGGTTCTGTCGCGGGCAGCGAATGGCGCTGGAATCTCTGCGCGAGCGCCGCCGGAAGAACAAGGAGTTGCACCAGTTCCTCGCGGCGCGCGAGCAGCTGCCCCTCTGCGGCCGGCTGCAGCTGCGGGACCTGCTCGCCTGCGTCTGGCAGAGGTCAGTCACCCCCCCACCCCCCACCCCACACACACACACACGCGCACGCTTGTGCCTGTATGTAGGAGCTGGGGGAAGATGGGGGAAGATCAGCGCACTGCGTACATGTACAGAGCGCAAAGTGCTTACCCTTATCTTAGTTCGCAGGTGTAACTGTGCTTAAACACCTGCATATTGTTATTTAACTATTTTATTAAATCAATTGCTGTCTTAATATTTGTTATGCATAAACTTATTTCCTTTCTTTCTTCTTCTTTCTTGGTCTAGAGGTACAGATTCAGTAGAGGAAACCTGTCCAAACCTGTCCTAGAAGCAAAATTTTAGATAGTGTCAAATCCTTTCTCCACAGTGGTTCGAGGAAGCTAGTGACACGAGTACTAGTAATTCCACCCACTTGGAATTGATGTACCATCACGAAGCGTCATCCTTAGACTTGCCAAATCGATTGAGCTGAAATTGTGAATAAACAATTAGCTATGTATTCTTTTAAACAAAATATGTCGCCATCAGTTGTGTTATGTGTGTTCCAGACTGACAAAGTACCAGCTGCTGCTGGAGAGCGTGCTGAACACGGTGGAGGCGGGCGAGGCGCGCGAGGGGGAGCGCGTGCAGCGCGCGCTCGCCGTCGCTAAGGAGGTGCTGCACGCTGTCGACACCGCCATCAGGACCGCCGAGAACGAACACAGGTGACACCATACAAACTACCGGCTGCTGCTGGAGAGCGTGCTGAACACGGTGGAGGCGGGCGAGGCGCGCGAGGGGGAGCGCGTGCAGCGCGCGCTCGCCGTCGCTAAGGAGGTGCTGCACGCTGTCGACACCGCCATCAGGACCGCCGAGAACGAACACAGGTGACACCATACAAACTACCGGCTGCTGCTGGAGAGCGTGCTGAACACGGTGGAGGCGGGCGAGGCGCGCGAGGGGGAGCGCGTGCAACGCGCGCTCGCCGTCGCTAAGGAGGTGCTGCACGCTGTCGACACCGCCATCAGGACCGCCGAGAACGAACACAGGTGACACCATACAAACTACCGGCTGCTGCTGGAGAGCGTGCTGAACACGGTGGAGGCGGGCGAGGCGCGCGAGGGGGAGCGCGTGCAGCGCGCGCTCGCCGTCGCTAAGGAGGTGCTGCACGCTGTCGACACCGCCATCAGGACCGCCGAGAACGAACACAGGTGACACCATACAAACTACCGGCTGCTGCTGGAGAGCGTGCTGAACACGGTGGAGGGGAGGGAGGGGAGGCGCGCGAGAAGCACCACCAAATTGCTCCTGGAAACCAAATCAAATTTGCATAGTTCAGGAACCGCTGTGTGCCACATGCCACACAAATCACAACAGAAAAGTTTGTCCAAATATCGGGACCTAACAGAACTTACAGGCGTAGTAATTTTGGTAACTCAAATCATGAGTAAAGACTTTCGGCCCGGGAAACGTTACTCATTTACGGCTGGCAATCATGCTAATCAGAATAAAAAAAACAGATACTTTCTTATACAACTGTGTCCGACAAAACCTGCACTAGACTATATAGGTGTAAGACTTATTTCCCCACCCATCGGTCCAGGACTAGGCTTGCATCGTTTTAGACCGTTAAAGACTAATTAGTGCAATTATTTGTAAGTTGTAAGATGAATCCATGTATGAATGGTATTGTGTGTTGTTCCCTATGGGCGCAGACTGCGCGGCATACAGAGCAAACTGGAGGTGCGCGCGGCGGGTGGCGGCGAGTGGGAGGAGCTGCGCCGACTCGAGCTCACAGCGCACTCGCTCACTCTCGAGGGCGAGCTCACCATACGGAACGACTCCAACAAGAAGATACACGTACTGGTACATACACACGGACACACACACGCACGCGCACGCGCACACGCACGCACACACTGTTTGTTGAAATATACACCACGCCAGTACCATACCAATGTACAGTCTGTTTTGGGGCTTTCCATGTTTGTAGAAGTGTTTCTGGTAATTTCATAAAGGTTTCACAATTTTGTTACATAAAATCATTGAGAATTATACTTATACACTACAGACTTAACAATAAACTCGTGTTTAGGGTGAAAAAATTGTTACCCTCAAGTTGTTAAGCCCTCTTAACTTCAGATATGCTAAAACCAGAACTTTATCTGATCTAACGCCTCTCCTTCAAAAGAGAAGGTAGATTTTTGTAGAAGGTATTGTGTATGATTGTGGGTTAGCTCGAATGAAGAACTTGTCGAATGAAGAATTTACAACAGGGTACCAGAGAGCATAAAATATGGCAACATTGCAAGTTTCAAGAGTAGACTAAGGGCATTTCTCATAGATAAATGTTACTACTCCATTACAGAGTTCCTCGAAGAAAAACCTGACGCGTCTTAAATAATATTAATAGTTACTAAATTTTAAATTTAATATGTTTTGCTTAGTAAGGATTTGCATGCTTTAGTGGTAAGAATGTACATGGAACTAATATTAACAAATAGACCTATAATTATGTACCTACATTCCTGCAAATAAATATTATTGTATTGTATTGTATTGTTGTGTAGCACTCGACTGAATTCATCAGAACAATTATCATCAGATCAGAACCAAAAAATGTTTGTTATAATGAGTCGTATCCCATTTCAGGCACTGATGTTGGAAGACTGCCTCGTGCTGATCCAGCGAGAAGGCGAGAAGTTCCTCCTGAAACCTATCCCGCAACCCTCGCAGCAGCAGATATTATCACCGCTCATCAAATGGTAACTAATCTTACTTCCTCTTTGGCTATCGCTCCACTAATTTACGCCAGCAGAAGTTGTACCAAGTTTTTTACCAACTTCTGCGACCATACATATTCCTGCAATAGGCTCACATTTCTTATTCCGGGCCGGTCGGGGGTTTCAATTTAAGCTTTAAGCATAAATCTAAATTAACAAAGTGTATCCATCATTTACTGTATAATAATTATGTTGCCTGTAAATAATGATTTTATACCGATGCAAAAATGAGGGTATCAGGGTCGCAGCTGATGGAAATTCGTGTTCTCAGCCTACCTCTCCGGGAAACAGGCGTGATAGCCTTAAAGGTAATCGTTATGCCTTCCGCGCTGTACACTGTGGATTCAATCCCCACCCAGTACAGTTTTATTACTAGTGAACATTGATGTTTGTTTTTTGTCCCGTATGTATTAAAAAATCATATTCAAAGCATATAAACAAAGTCAAAGTCAAAAACTTTATTTCCATAGAATTCATAAAGAAATGGCTTGGAAACGACAATATTCAAAACATAAGGTCACGCGTACTTATCTATAAGTTTGATGCCTGTTCAAACCCTATCCGACCCTCCATGGGAAAACAGCCAAGAAACCCCTTCGGAGGGATTCCGTTTTTTCGCGAGCACGATCCTTGTAACAATTGAGTACTTAGATCTATGTTACATTTATGACTACATTATATACTAAAATAAGATATTACAGGATGTTTTGTGTGTCGTTGAGCAGAGCGACATCAGACCATGGGGATTTATCATTTATATAATAAACTGCATTCGTATCCATATATTTTACATCAGTAGTCTGGTTTTCGTTGTGCAAACTCTACGCAGTTTAGATAATTGTGGTGTTATCCTTCAGGGATAAGGTCCTGTTTCGTCCGAACGCGGCGGTGCGCAACACTTTCTTCCTGATGAATATTAACGGAGTACAGATGCACGAGCTTTCTGCCAACTCAGCGTCGGAGTACGCCACGTGAGTGAGAGATACCTACTTATTTGAATTAGTGACGACACAAGCAGCTGGCCCACCGGGCGTTAAACGGTAACTTCTGCCTGTAAAAAAGGCAATACGACCTCTGGACCTCCCCTACATAGGTGTGGGAAGACCCATTAAGCCCAAAGTGAAGGTGAAATGTCAAAAGTGTATCCTGATGAGTCCAAAACCGTTTCCATTAACATTTCAATCGACTTGACATTAAATACTTTTATTAAAATTATTTTTACTAAAAGCTAAACCACCTGTAATGGAGAGCGTGGTGGTCTAGCGGTACTGACCCCCGAGTTTCAATCCGGAGGTCGCCGGTTCAAATCCCGACGTGCACCTATTAGTTTTTCGATTGAAAAATTTATGTGCGCAATACCACGTTCTCAAAACGGTGAAGGAAAACATCGGGAGGAAACCGACATGTCCTAGAACAAAAAATTCGAAGACACGTGTCGTGTGCAGGAAAGGAGCCTCTTTGAGGCGCACTTACAATCCTTTCACCACACTGGTTCCACAGAACCGGTGACTCGAAGAAAAAGAAGACCTGTAATGTATTGTCATATCTTGCAACTTCATTTTAAACTAGCTCTGTTGCCTTTTTTGGTAAGTCATCAGTTTCAACAAACTTTATTTTATTTCCAGTTGGGTGAAACACATCCAAGAAGCGCCTCTAGCGAAACTGACAGAACTGAAGCCGAACATCACGCCGTCGCATCAACCCACGCGCTCCACCGATGACTCGGGTAACTCACATGTTTCAGTTTTCAAGTTTTGTTGTTTCAATTCACTTGCTAACATTCATTTTGTCAGCATCGTACTAAACCTAAATTATTGCATTTTGTTCTTTTCCCGCTTAACTTGTGATGGGTGCAGTTTATTCTTGTACTCTCCTTTCTTATCACTTCTTTTTTCTTTAATAAAATCATCTTTCGCATAATTAATAAAATTTTCTCAACCCTTCATTCCATCAGCGTTTATGTAACTTAAAAATTGTAAAGATTAGATGATGCGCTCATTTATCTGTTGTTTTCTCGTTCAAATCACTTTTTAAATAACGGATAAGTTACTCCTTTTAGGAATAGAGTATTTTCGTGAATTCTGCGTGCGCTCAGTGGGTATTTTTAATAATTGAGGAAAGTCTAATTTTTTATCTTAAACATTACGAAATTCAAAAGGAAATGGCTTGCATAGTCATTAAGTAAATAATATTCAAAATATAAGGTACTTATCACTAGAAGATAACACAGTTCAAGTATGTAGCCATGTTTACGAGACAAATAGCCTGTGCTTCGTCTGTGCTTACTCCGCTTAGTAAATATAGTTCAGTCTTTGCTTAATAAATTATTATTCTTATTAATTCAATGAAGATTCATTTAAAACGCGTATTTTCAGGAATAAACGTATCCCGTAATCCATCGGACGCTTCAGAGAAGTCCAACTCTACTGTCGAAGACGAGTGCGAGCGAGACAGAGCATCCGCCGAGCGCAGCTCTACCGAGAGGGAAAGAGATAGCAATATCGAAGAGGAACCTACATCTGAAGAGAGATCTGTGGAGAAGGAGGAGAAAGAGGAGAAGGAAGAAAAAGAAGAGAAACTGTAAGTGTTCTTTTTTTCAGATACGTGTTTTAAAATAGTACAATTCTTTGATTGAATTTCAGAAGTTTCAATTCAAGATGAGGTCGAAAACCACACTTGTTGCGAACAAACGGGAATCCCCGATATATTAAATGTTAATAAAAAAGTCATAGGACAAGTCTTAAAACATTTATCTCGCTCGCGACTGTTCTTGCTGGGAATTTGGGTACGTCGTTAGTTTTTTAATCACCGACACCATAGTTCGCTCCCTCTAAAAGTGGAGTTACACCGAACACTCCTGCACAATTTGAGAATCTCAATAAGGAGTTTCCATGTAGAGGTTTTCGTTGTTGCGTGTACTGACCGGATTTTTATTTGCTTGACAGCGTCCGGCGGCCGACGGTGGGCAGAATCAGCATACACGGCGCGGAGGACGGTGTCGCGGGAGAGGGGGGTGGTGCTGGTGGGGGGGTGTTGGAGCCGCGCGCCACCCTCACAGTCACCCCGCCCGCCGCGCACGCCGTGCACACCGCGCGCACCGCGCTCTCGCACAGAGGTACCACATCGCGTTGCTTTTACTATATCATCGACCCGTGCTTTCGGTAATCCTGATTTATTTCGATCTGTTGCGGGCCACCATTCGGTCATAACTTCACTCCATCTTCCATCACCTTTAAGAGCAGTAGAACTCTCGCCAATTTCGTCCGGGGAAGTACTGCCACCATACCCATTTCTGCCGCCAAGCAGTAACGCTTTCGCGTTACTGTGTTCCGGTTTGAAAGGTGCGGTTGCCGGTGAAATTACAGGCACACGATACATCCCACCTATACGTCTCAGAGTTACGGGTGCATACGTTGAGACTTGAGTCTTGTCGTACCTAGTAGGGGAGAACCCAAGCCGCATCGTTTGTTATGGGCTGAGGTCACCACTTAACACCAGGTGGGCCGTCAGTTCGTTCTGTAACTGAATTACATGAAAAAAAACCTCGTCTAGCCACATGTCCTGATTGATATATTGTTTACAGAGCGGCTGAAGCGTCTGGACGCGGGCATATCGCGATGCCTGCGCGCGAAGGCGCTGGTAGTGGCGGACATGTTGCGCGTGCCGCACGCGCACTACGCGCACCTCGCCGACCTCGCAGTCGCCGAGGCCGTCGGACAAGTTGGTCAGTACCACCCTGCCATGCCCCCCCCCCCCCACCCCCCACTACCTCACCACCTGCACACAGCAGGAGCTCACCTTCTGGACGACACAGATATCAAGTTATTGAGACTATACAAATGACTATTCCATTTTACCGACCGACGCATCTATATGAGGGAAGAAACCCAGGAGGTTATTCTATTTGACAGCACCGAGAGACTTTTGGGCCCCGCGCCCCGCGTGATTGTTGACCTTGGGGTCGCGGCCCATTCCACGAGTAACTTGTTGGCAAACACAACAGTTTAAGAGTTACAATATAACATGTCAACTGTACTGAATTTAATCATCGACTCGATCGTTTTTATCTTACACTTCGATTTTAGGAAAGAATGTAACGGGCATCGCTTGTTAGTAAGATCCTAGCAAACACTGTCACAGATAATAAAATCCAATTATTATTATGAACAGATGTGTTGCGTGAACTGCGCGCGGGTGGCGACTCGCCAGAGGAGGAGGACTCGCCCGATGTCAGGCAGCTGTTACTCGCCGCGTGCACGCAAGGTGATAAGCTTTTACAACACATCGCACAAAATTTTGGGGTTGCATGTTGCATAGTTATGTATTAAAGTGACTCCGGGTGTCATTGAAAAATACAATTTGAACCAGGTTTGCTTATTCAGCCAACTTCTTAGCATACCGTAAGGGGCTTTGTAAATTAATAATATGTATTTATTGTTAAGTTTGACGCCATGTTGCACTCTATCCGCATTTCCATCTGGAAGAGCAGCCTACAGCCACGAGAAACCCCCCTAAAAAGGAATCGCTTTTCTTTTCGCCATTGTGATTCTTTTCATAATTCAGGAACTTAAATTTCTTTATTAAGCTATTGTACCCATATACGTGAAATATTGTTTTTATTTCAAAGTATTAAAGATATTATGAGATTGTTTGTTTATTTTTTCTTGGCATGTGATTTCAATAAATTGCACGTATCATTTTCTTAATATAAATGTAACTTAATGTCTGCTGCTTTTCCCCACAGCAGGGTACCGTATATCAAAACACTATGAAAATAACTAAAATACAACCGAGCAGTAGCTTCCAAGTGGTACTCCAACCAATAATATGTATATCTCGTGGAATATCCATATCTCGCTACAGTGTAACTGAATTATATCCGCTATATTTCATAGTGAATTGTATCGACCGTAGAATTTTTAACTGTGACTTTGTGTTAATATGATTTTTTGTGTTTGCAGCGAACCAGTTGACGCTGTTGGTGCGAGGCGCGCTGCAGGCGGATGAGGCGGGCGGCGTGGCTGCGCGTGCGCACCCACGCTGCGAGCCCTGCCGCCGCGCCGCGCACTCAGGTGAGAACCACTGCCGGACGCTGCCGGTGCGAGGCGATAAAACAATTTACTTAATTCTAAGAATCCTATCCTAAAACTATTTCTCCCTCTTTCACCAGTAGTGGCATCGGCGCCGCCGACAGAGACCGACATAGACTCGGACATAAAGCCGGCAGAGCTGCGCACCGCGTCGCTCGACGAGTACGACACCCTGTCGGAGCTGGACCTCTCTAGAGGCATCGACGACGACGATGCCCTGGGTCAGTGGAGTGTGGATCTTGTTAATATGATTCAAAGTGAAGTTACGGAAGAGCAGATGGTCCTACTGATGTGAAGTGGTAACATCTGCCCATAACGTAAGCAGTATCACTTCGGTCCTGCTCTGATTAGGTGTGGGAAGACCCAAATCCTATCGAATTCCGTCTGGACTTCAAGATGGAACTTCTCAAGTACCGATAATTTAAATTAATATGTATGATCGATACGAAGTTGGCACAAGTTGTAACTTTTTGTAGTGTAGCGGCACAATCTGTCGCACATTTGTAGAACTTAGTTTCCTCATTGACATCATACAGTAACAGTGACATAAACCTATAAAACAAACGCTGCAACACAGTTTCCCATGAGACAGATCCTAAACGGCCAGCCAATAGCAATCGTCCAGTAGTATAATTCAAATTGTGTAATGCAGTGTCGTGTCCGGGCACGTGTCCGGCTGAGGGCGGCATGTCGGCTGCGGCGCTGGCGTGCCGAGTGGTTGAGGTGACGTGCGGCCTGCAGGGCACGCTGGCGCGTCTGCTGGCGGCCGCCGCGCCCGCCCCCGCCCCCGCCCCCCCGGCCCCGGCCGCCGAGCTCGCCGCGCTGCGGGACGCCAACGACGCGCTACGAGCCAGAATCCGGACACTCGGTATGTGGTCCCTCGGTCTTCTTCTTCGAGTCACCGGTTCTGTCGAACCGGTGTGGTGAAAGGATTGTAAGTGCGCCATAATTGTAAGTGCACATGTCTTCGAATTTTTCCGACATGTCGGTTTCCTCGCGATGTTTTCCTTCACCGTTTTGAGAACGTGATATTGCGCACGTAAATCTTTCAATCGAAAAACTCATAGGGGCACGTCGGGATTTGAACCGGTGACCTCTGGATTGAAACTTGGGGGTCAGTACCGATAGACCACCCAGACCCACCATAGACCAGCTCAAAGCTCTCGGTCCCTCGGTCACTTGCTTTTGACGCTCCTCCTGCCTGCAGCGCAACATTCCTTCGTAGCGCACGTAGCGCTGATTGGCGTGTTCGTAGCACTCGTAGCTGCTTGTAGCACTCGCAGCTGTTATCGGACACTCGGGACTGTTGACTGGATTTATACAGTACATCTAGTTGTAGCATTTTGTAGCGAGCGTAGAACAAGTAACAGGCGCCTGTCTATAAAAGGCATCACGCAGGGGGAATTTCGTGAATGTGCCATTATTCTGCCAATAAGCAAATAAATACATATATTAATAATATATATACAATTTATTAATATATTAATAATATAAATACCATAATTCATACATTTATTAAATCTATATCGAGCTACGTATATCAAGCGTTAAGCAATAAATTGATTTGTTACCATTTACTGACATTATTTTGAGGCTAGACTAATTATTTCCATGTTTTTTGTGTTAAAATGACAAATAATTATTTATTATATTTCCAGAAAATAGAACGGCAGAGGAAATTTTCCCTAAAGCGGATCCAACTATACAGGTAATATCTGATTTTTTCTACAAAATGCAAAATGATTTTTATGTTTAGTCGATGGTTTATCGAATTAAACTCATTTTAAATTCAACTACTCTTTCCGTCCATATTGAATGAAGCGTGACGTCAAATCTGAGAAAATGGCCGACAAATATTAACTTAGTAATTTGATATTTAAATTTGCTATCGTTTGTCGATGTGGAAGTATTAATTTGTGATGATTTTTCAGGACCAACCGAGCAACGGAGGTTGATCTACCAACCGGCACCAAATGTACCGAAGCGAATCTACCTGCCCACCACCACGTCACTACGCCGCGGCAGATACGTGCTAACGGTCGAGCATTTTAAAGTCTTTCCATTATAACGACTATATCTTTTATTTTTCTGTTTTGAACTCCAAATCGAATACTTACTGTATATTTTGTAATATTGTTTATATAGTTTTTTGTATATTAACAACTGTACATTTTAAATTTAATGTTATATTCCATACGTAAATACTATGTGATGAAAAACCACGGGACGGTCGCGTAGATTTCCCCCCCCTAATAAATATATGTTAATTGTTGTAAATATAATATTATTAGTGAAAAATTTGTATATTTTAAAAGTCTTGTCGTTAAGTGTAGCTTGAAGTATTAATTGACAATATATTTTTTTTTGTAATTCGGATATTATTGTCCTACCACAAAACTATTGAATATAAATGTGAAACCGACGGATGGAACATAGTCAGTTGTAGCGTTTCATTGTTATTCATCGTGACGATAAAATTTGTATTTCATACAATATTGTATGGAAAATGACGTAAGCATGGGTTTTGTACGAAGAGGTATACTGGATACCGTAATACAGTTATGCCCATAATACAGTTTTGCCCTGTCTAAAATCTAAAGCATAATTAGTTTTTATCTCAGTCAAAGAAGTTCAGCCTTCTGCGGTTGTGGGTTCGATTTCCACACGTGTTAGTTCTGTGGGTTTTATGAAATAAAAGTATTCTGTCAGCCGTTGTGAGTGTGCGACGGAGTTCCATGATCTAATTAATCCTAATGACTGGCCTCGCAGTAGTAAGTCTGCCTTCTGCGCTGTGGGTTGTGGGTTCGATTCCCACTCGGGACTAACTTTGTGTGACCAATGTCTGGAAGTCTTCAAGACGGGAATGAATAGGTTATAGGCTCGTCTAGACGACCATGCTTTATCGCAGACCGCATCGTCACTTGAGGTCAAATGAAGCCGTATAAATAAAAAATAGGGTTATCCAGTTTGTCTTGGTTTGGAACTAGATGGCGCTGTGTAAATGTACATTGATATATTTATTTATTTTTGTACATCGCTATCTTTTCTAAACGTATATGAAAATGATACGGTTCCGTAAAGTTTTAGATTGAGATGATGCAACATTTGGGGTCTATATTTGGGTACATTGATTTTAGAGTTCTGAGTTACAATGAATCAATTATTGTTACAAATTTATATTTAACATAAATCCAACAGAGACGAAAATTACGTTTAATATTTGTAAAAAACGGGTTATTGTTACGTAAGATTTGAAGTTGAGCGCAGTTTTTATATAAATCAAAATTGTGTATTTTTATAAGTTCGGTCACCATTTTGAATGCATATTCACCAGTTATAAGTAATTAGGCACAATAACATATGTTACATTTGTTTATTTTGCGTCATATAATATTCCACATTAAATGTCAAGTCAGACTTATATGAGTTAGGTGTTAACTTAAACATGAGTATGACCGTCAGTCAGTCAGTCAGAACGTTTTTCAAAAACGTTTGCGGGCAAAGTTCGTCATAATCAGATGAATCAGTACACAAAACAACGGACAAACATTCATTTTTATATAGATATAAAATATACTGAATGATTTTCTGGCTATTATGGGAAAATTCTTAACTAGGTGTAGAGAAAATTGCTGATATGATATACATATAATTAAAATATTATTGACTAGATACTGAAACATAAAGCTATAGGTTATTTTGTTATTACTTATTCGATTTATTGGTTTATCCATGTTAATTGAACTAAATTAAAGAAATAGGTTGGTAGTTGCTAGATCCATACTGACATGTATTCACTCGTTAAGTCATTTCATTCAAGTGCCCGGTGGAAAGCTAAGGGAAGGATTATTTTTGACTGAAATAATGTTTTTCTGCGTGATACACTAAATTAACAGTCAATTTACTAAATAAAACAGAAACAAACAATTTTTAATCAAAAAAAGCTTTATGCTATGATGGTGAAGGTAAATAAATAAATAAATAAATAATGGTGGACATTTCACACAGTGCCATCTAGCCCCAAAGTAAGCTAAGCATAGCTTGTATCATGGTAACCAGACAACTGATATACATACTTATTCATAATTCATTTATTTGAGATGATTTATATACTTTTCTTTTGTAAATACATACATATAATACATATTAACACCCCGACACAACAAACATCAATGTTACAAATGTCACATAAATGTTTGTCCTGAGTGGGGATCGAACCGACAACCTACAGCGCAGAAGGTAGGGTTACTAACCAACTGAGCTATCAGGCCAGCCCAGCCAGGCCAAGGTGTAAATATAATGGAAACAGTATTTTGAACAACTTGGTAGTACTTGCGGTCCGTACTTCACTTTGTTCGTAACGTTTTTGTTTGCAAAATAAGTGAAATACAATTTTTTTACAAATATTAAATATTAATTCTGTTTTCTTAATGTGATGACTTTTTCAGCGTAATTCTCTATGATAGTTCAGAATCTCCCAAGCAACTTGCCGGCTAAAACAAAATCATCTATATTATAAATTAATTCGCATGTTTCTATTTCTTTTGTTGTTTTTTTTTTATTGTGAAAACGAGACAGATAATCGCATATACATTAAGTTATTTCTTGATTTCAGAGAAGTAAGTTACACATAATAGACTGGCCTCACGGCTCAGTAGTAACCCTGCCTTCTGCGCTCTAGTTAATTGCTACATTTTTGAAATTTATATATCCTACAAACAATATTTAACAATTGTGTTGCAAAACGAATGTACGAAATATAAAATACACACAGGACAAACTTTATGACGGATATTTGTTCTTTCATATTTATTATATGTTTATGCTTTATAATAAATGTATATAAGTATTATTTGAGTTACCTGGATTCCCACCCCCCTGACGAGATAACGGCCGCCTATCCGGAGTTATTCCTATCGTCAGCCCCCCACAGAAAACACTCAACCTTCGCACCGACCCCGCCGGCGGGGTCGAAGTATCTCCGTAAATGCCCGCGCGGGGCGCATTTTCTCCAATTCCTCCCGACTCGCAACGCCCCAAGCCGAGGTCCGAACCTAAGTGGTGCCCTTGGTGACGTTGTGTATAATATTAAGTTTTACCGGTTGAGAGCCGTCAGCTTCCACCAAAAGCCCGTGTAAACGCTGTCAAGGCCATCTGAGGCCAACAGCATAAAATCCAGTCAAAAAAAATAAAAATAAAAAAAAACCTGGATTCCCATAGTACATAATAGCGATGTTAGGGTCTAAATAATTGTGGCGCTGTGTGAAATATCTACCAATATTTCGATCACAGTTTTCCTATTAAGTAATGTAATATTTCATTTCGCTTGCTTTCGTACAAAACTAGGTCTAAATAATTGCAAAACAATATCTAAATATGTTTCTCTTGTACGCCGTCGGCCAAAAATACAAGGGATCAATACATGTATAATTTTGACTGGCCTCATAGCTCAGTTGGTTAGTAACCTTACCTTCTGCGCTGTAGGTCGTGGGTTCGATCCCCACTCAGGACAAACATTTATGTGACATGTAACATTGATGTATGTTCTGTGTCTGGGTGTTAATATGTATTATATGTATGTATTTACAAATGAAAAGTATGTAAGTATTATATT